>CM032623.1:31150389-31627889 GCA_019097785.1 Fraxinus excelsior
GCACTATCTTCGGCCTCAAAAGAATGAGATATTATTTTTTAGAACAATGAGAAGTGTTTGGGAATTTGAAGAAGGAAGAAGAAGATATGATTTTGTAATTGAGAATTTGGGGGAAGAAGAAAGGTTTACGTGAGTGTGAATGAATGAAGGGGAAAAACAAAATTGTTCCTTCGTTTGATTATTAAAGGAACGGTAAAGTGGACTTTTGCAATTTTTAAACAATTAATTTTTTTTTATTTTTATGAATTTGGTCAAAGGCCTTTTGAACAAAAACATTCTGAAGGAGGCTAGCTGAACTCATTTTCACAAAAAAGAAAAGCCAGCCCAAACTCCCGCCCCGCCCCAACATAATTGATCTCCACTGGTGCTCTACCTGAGCTCGGAACAGAAGCCATCGGAGTCCCATCTTTCTTGGAGTTCTCACCGGAGTCCTTATAGGACGTTTCTTTTTTTCTTATATTTTTTTCTCCACTGTTACATATCAGGAATCAATGGAGTTCTTAAGGCTTTATGACTCAACTCCAGAGGTCCTTAAAGATTTACCTCAGAATGGTCTTCCAGTGGTAGTTCAAGTGGAGAATCAGTACTTTAAGAATGTTTCAAACAGTATTCTAATGGCTGAAACTTGGGTCCGGGCCCATGTTTTATCATGTTATCTAGCCACCAACATAACCTCCATTGTTATTGGTCATGATGTTTTGTGCAAAAATGATATAAAAAAAAAAACTAAGTTGGTTTTGCCTGCCATCAAGAATATTCATTATTCACTCGCCAGGTGGGGTTTGCAGAATGATATTAAAATCTCTTCCATTTTTTCTTCCGACTGTTTTGGCTACAAATTTGAAATTTACAGAGTTGATTTGGTTGAAAATCACATTAAACCTTTACTCAATATTTTGCAAGAAATTAACTCCCCCTATTTTGTGAACCCTCTTTCAAATCTGTAAACCTTGTATGATGAAACCACGAGTTTCTTGAAATCCCACTCAAAATCCATGAGAAGTCTTGGGATTTATTTGAACAAAATGTATGTGATCATTAGTAGCCCAAGAAATGGGAAACCACCAGTAGAAAACTTTCTTGAAGTTTTAAGGTCGGAAAGTGAGAAATTCGAGAAAGATGGGACTCCAGTGGCTTTTGTTTCGGGCTCAAGTGGAGCGCCGGTGGGATTGGTTGTGGTCAGGGCGGGGCCATTTGTCCAAAACTCTGAGTACTAAATCTGCAATTTTTGTATTTATCCTTTAAATTCTCTTTGTGGGCATCTTCTTTCTCTCTTTTTTATTTTTCTTTTCTTTTTTTCTTTCTTTCATTTCTCTTCTTTTTCTTTTCAATTTCTTAGCATTTTGGGGAGCAAATCATAGAGCACAAAAAGGAGAATCAATCAAGGAGTTGGAAAAATTTTGGGGAAACTAAGAGATAGCCATCATCTTCACAAATCTAGCCAAACAAGGGTTTTATATATAATCTTGTTGTTTCTTCATTATTTTCTTCTATTGGTGATATATTGTATGAATATTCTCTTTTGTTATCACATATATAAAATGAGCTAAGTTATTTGTGTTGAGATTAATGGTAGAAACTTAACCTAACTTTAATTAATTTTAACATTCGTCTTTTAATGTTAAAATGCTTATTTTCATGTGTATTTATTATTGTATTGAATGTCTTTCATTTATTTGTCCATTAAATGATTGAGTTTAGTGATTTGTACATCGTTCGAGAGAAGATTATATATTTTAGACCAAATAGTAAATACTCTAGGTTTGTGTAGAGGATAGAGATATACCCATAACCCTAGGTAACTCGTTGAGCTATTTTTACAAATATTTAATGTGATTGTTTGGTTTTAATCGGCATAGACATATAGTAGGTTAACCAACAAATTATGGGTAATTTCGCTCGAGAGAGGTAATTAACTAAAATTGAAAAATCGGGTTTAACATCGTAAATAAATAATTTATTAATTGGCTTATGGAGAAATTAATTAGGCGACAGTTAAGCGAAATCATGAATTCCAACCACGTTTTTTCTCCAAGATTTCCAAGTGTATATGTTTTCTTATTTTGTAAAATTTTAATTAATTTTTCTTCTTTTCAAAATCAAAATCCTTATTGTGTGTTCGTTTTCATTGTTAGAATTAAACTGACTAGAATTGTATAATCGAAATTAACAATTCTTCGAGAGATCGACAATTCGGATTCAAAAAGTCCACTTTATTACTTGAACGCAACCTGTGCTTTTGCTGTATATAATTTTAGCGAACAATTATCTTTCGAACTTCTAGTTTGAATTATCTTTTGCGAGAATTTAGATAATGATGCATTTGTACATTATTTCTAATTTATTAATTCCTTCACATAATGCCAAGAGAATTGTCCGGTCAAATTGACAATTGCTAGGACTTGAGATATTGTATAAGGGTTCAAACTACTCGTTTATTCTTTATATTCTTTATTTTATTTCTCAATGTATTGTGGTGGATTAATTTTGCAAGTATTGCACTATCAAAATAATTAGATGGAATAATAATCATAAGTCAATTATAATAGAGAGAACTATGATGTTGACATGATGCGTAATAACTTTCTTTAAATAGAAATTGGAAATATTTTGTTATCAATTAAATTAGTTGGAGACATTTAATAAGTAATATTGTTAAATAATTTATGGACATATCAACTAACACTTATCAAAAAGTTGAGATTTAGGATCACTAGCATTAACAAGACATATCAGTCTTTATTAGATAATCTGAAAATTATGCTTATAAATTAAAACTTGAGCAATAATTTCTCAAACTTTAGATGAAGAACACCATTCAATCATCTAGTATGTGTATAAAATCTATTAAATACAAATAATATTTAGATGGTCAACGTGGATGATGATATGTTCCATTTATCACTATGGTTAATTTTTAGAAATATAGGGAATCCAATCCCTATTTTAGCCGGTAATAATTAATTTTATAATTAATTTTTGATAAAGAGAACAAATAATATATATGAATTCACTAAATTGAAGAATCTTTAGATTTTTCGTTGAATGTTCCTTTGAATTTTAATTTTGCATGATTATTGATCCAGTAATGATCCAACTGGTCATGCCAAACAATAATACGTTCAATAATAGAATTTCTAGTTCAATATAATGTTTGTTTCAAGTGTACCATGCATTTGAAAAACTTAGAACGTTTCTCTTTAATTTAGTAGAAAATAAATTACTATAAATAGTAAATTTTTTATTCTACCACATAATGTATTGACTTTCTATAGTATTAAACCAATATTCTTTTGGAACATTGCTATATACTTGATTATGATTACTCACAAGTAATAGAACAATATTTTTCAAGAATATTGACACATTTAAATGAATCATAATATTCTTCTAAAATATTAATATGTATAAATTTGTGTTTTTCAGGAACACAATATGGTACTCTACAAGAATACTAATGAGCAACATATCATTCTTTCTAGAACATTTATTTAAGGTGATTTGTGTTTTTTTCTAGATCATCAACACCTTATTTATTTAGTATAAATATAATTTCTAGTTGTGCTTTTTTAGGAGCACAAATTAAATCAAAATATTTAATTAATCTAAAAATTTACAAATATATAATAGGAATATAAAGATTTTTAAAGAATATACTTACTTGAATTTGAAACCTTTAAAAAACCGTGAATAATTGACAAATCTCATATTCTTCGAAGTACTTGAAAATTTTCTAATGTTCACATAGCTATTGCTTACAAATGAACCGCTAAATTTTGATAGGAACCTTTGGATTTGAAGCAAAATGAATTATAAACGTCATGTCCAAATTTCATGACGATTGAACCACGACACCTTGAGATATCAACATTTTTATCACAAATTGTACGGGGTGTTTAGATTCTACAAATTTCTACACCTTTGATTCTGAATAAAAATACAATTCTTCCATAGTATATAGAGTCAATATAGGGTTAACGAACTTCGAGTTCGTGATAATATTCAATTCAATCATTTTTATAAATGTGTAGTACACGCTGGAAGGAGGTGCTAGTAATTTTTTTTTATCTACTTCTGGACAAATACAAAAGAAAAGAAAAGATACTCTATATTATTCTTACATCATCTCAATGTGATATCAATTACAACTGATATATTAAAAATAGGTAAATTTCTTCTGAATATGATAGAATAAAGTACATTGTTAATATAATTTTGTATTATTTGATAAAATAATACAAGTTTTTTGAAACTTTCAACGATATTCAATGTACCTGATATCATAGTAACATTATTTTCTACTAATGTTAAATCCATAAAAGACTTTTTTTTTCTTGAAGAATAGTGTGCATATTTGCACTATCAACTAACTAGATATCTTGACAAGTTATCTAAAATTTTGTGATGCTTACCATTTGAGTAACTTCACAATAAAATAAAATACATTTACTTTCGAAAAATATGATAATATTGTATAATCATATAATAATCAATCAAGTATTCAAACCAATCAATGTCGACATGATACTAATTATATGTTTTCCTTCAGGGATAAACATTAATTCAAAATGATATATTCTTTAAAATATGTACTACTTCGAGAGTACATTGTTTTTTTATTATTGTTTCTTTAAGAGTAATATGTCAATAATTTTTTAGAGTATGGAAAATTATAATTCGTGCTCTTCACGAACACATATTATTATAATAAATTATACAAGGATCTACTCTTCAAGAGTAAAAATATAATTTACGTTAGATCATATTTAGCCCACGTTTGATACCGATTAAAATCCAAATTTTAATCTAAATCTAAATCAACAATCAATTTTAACCACATATTTTATAAGTTCCCAAACTTTTCAATTACACATTTTACAACTTTTATCAAAATTTACTAAAAATATAATTTTAATCCCCACCAAATAAGGGTTTAATTATGCTCTTCATTAGTAAGTAAAATATAACTAGGATATTGGCCAATAATAGTGTTCTACTTCAAGAGCACCAATAACTTATTTACTCAACATGAGAAAAAATATAATGAATTAGATATTATAAAATTATGCTTTTCGAGAGTAAATAACACTCTAATACAACATGGATATTTACAAGGTAGTGCTTCTTTAGGAGCAACAACACGACATGTGCCCCCCAATAGGGGGTCGTCACTTGTCAATTCGGTAACCAATTAGGTAAAAAATTATGTACAACAATAAAGCCCGAGGGGGAAAGATAGGAGAGGAAATAGAACTTGAAAATAAAATCAAAACTCATTTTGAAGAAAATGTGTAAATTTTATTGAAGATATATTGAAATTATTGAAAATTTTATTGAAGATATATTGAAATTACAAGATCTTGAAAGAAATTTAAAAATTACAAGGAAAATTCTTTTTTAAAGAATATATATACACATAGGGATGGCAATGGGCCGAGTCGAGCCGGCTTGGCCCTTAAACCCACGAGCTGCGAGACCACAAGATTTTTGAATTTTTTTTTACTTTTTCACGTTTTTTTAAACCTTTCTTTAATTTTTCACGAGCTCACTTGCGGCTCAGCTCAAGCTCGTCATTTGACGAGCCCGAGCAGCTTACGACTCATGTTTTCACGAGTCGAGAGATCGCTCGGCCCGTTTGCCATCTCTATATGCGCACACACAAAGTTCCATGCAAATTCTTGCAAATCTAGCCCACTATTAGACATGAAAGCTATGATTTGGTTACAAGACATACCTGCAAATTCTATCACGATACTAGAGTAAACGAATATTTTGAGCGCAGACAGCAGACTTGTGAATCAGGCCACCAAAATTGATTGAGTGGTTTGGGCTACCATTCTTTAGTATATAAAAACAGATTCAAGTAATCACGCAACCCGAATTCATTATGATATATGAAAAAAGAGGGCCTTTGTTGAAGATGAACCATGTTGATAACATGTTATAAATTAGAGAGAAGAAGAAAGATGTCAATAAAATTGCGTTTTTATTAAAAAACAAAACCCCATATTTATAGGGAAAAATTAGTGAGATGCACATGCCGTAGTATAGTTGACTACTTAATAGTGTTGACTGATTTTTTGTTATTTTTGGATATATCACTAATTAAATCATATTTAACAAAATTTCTTTAGTAGAAAACTTGAAAGTTTCAATGAAAAATACACAAATAAAAGTTAGAAACGAATGGGGAAATTATTCATCATAAACAACTAATATAAATCAAAACAGATGAATATCAACTCAATAGTGAATATGTTAATAAGAAGAATGACATTAGTACAATAATATTAAAGCACACATGGGCAGCGGGGACAACACCGAGGTTGCGATCGATGGTGCAATGCTCTCATGGGGTTTGAGGCAATGTTACAAACGGTGATTGACTTGACTGGTCAGGTCACAAAGATCGAGTGGGCCAGCGCCCCTCGTGGGGGTCAGGAGGCAACACTCCCGGTGGTGATTGATCTGATCGGTTAGGTTGTGGGAGTCGAGGGGGCAACGCCCCAAGCGGTGATAATTCCGAAAATCGCTACACATGGTACAAATTGTTTTGTTCCTTTTATATTGTAGTGATGAAATATAGAAAAAGAATTTTACATACATCTTATTATAATATAGTTATTAATTAGAACATTACAACAAATTTACAGTTATAATCTAATCCGATTAAAAAAAGAAAGAGAAAAAAAGTATAGACACATCTTTTGAATTTACCTATCTTATTTCATTTTTCTCTGATTTCGGAACAATTTTAGTCTAATAAAGAAATATGTATTATATCTCTCAATGTATAAAAAATTGTCTCTGTGCTGCTCCATGCCACACGGAGACACGATAATTTTTTTTATAACATTTTGAGTCAAAACCAATCCAAGCCCACCGTTTTCATACAATTCATTCCCATTCAAATTCACAGAATTCTCAACTACTTCTTGAAAATTCATCATTAATTTCATTATTCATTCATAACAATTCACAAATCACAATACTAAATCTGTAAATCATAAATCAATCCGTAAAAATATACTAAAAACTCAAAAGTCTGAAATTACGAATTCAAATTTACCTGGACACTGTATTACAAAGCTCTCTCACCTTCCTCTCTCTCTCTCTCTCTCTGTCTCTCTCTCTCACACACTCACACACACAAAGTACAGTAAAAAAAAACCTACATCCTTGGCAACAGTGTTGCTGTCATCTCCACCAGTGGCTGAGATTTTTGATGTCTTATTCTTTTTCTACTTCTGGCGTCTCCATTACTGCTATTTTTCTTGCGATTTCTCGACGGTTGTATTGCTACGGTTTCAGGAACTCAAATCTCCAAGATAGCTGGAGGAGAAGTGAAAGGGAAGCTCAAAGATTTCGGGGGTCTACTTCAGTTTGACGGTTTTATTGTCGAATTTTGAGAAAGAAAATCGAGGATTTGGGGAATGAAATGAAAACGAGCAAATGAAAAGAAATGGAAAAATCTTAAACGACACCGTAATGATTGACGATAGAAAATTGTGACACGTATCCGAAAAAAGCGGGTCTTTTATATTGTTTAGGATTAGGGGTACAAGGAATAAAACAGTTATAATAACTAAAGTTGCATATGTATAAAAATCGTTTATAAATACTACTATATTTTCAACTTAATATATATATTTTAAAGTTGGGGAATCTTACATTTTTTCTCACTACAAAAGTAAAATAAAAAGAATAAATTGAGTTCAAAATATAGGAAATAAAAATAAAAACAAAAATTAATGACGTGGGGTGATATTCTTTTTATTTATGTTCATTTATTTTGTTTTTAGAAATCTTATTATCATTAAGAGCTTGGATAATTTTTAGTTTTTATTTTGTATAATTTTTTTTTTTGAAATTTTATTTTTCAGAAATTTTATTTTTTATTTTTATCTTTTTAGTTTTTTATAATTTTTTATTTTATTTTTTCTAAGTTCTGTTTTGTTTTTTTTTTTAATTTTATTTACCACTTGTTTGTCTATATTTTGAGTGTTTTCAAAATTTTTACTAAAAAGACCAAAAATACAATTTGAGTTTTACATTATAATTTTAACCTTGTTTTCGACGATGCATCTTTAGAAATATCAGAAAACACGTTTTCAGTTGTTTGCAAAATTGAAAACTAAGCTCGTATTTGATGTGGATTAAAATTAAATTTTTAATAAATTTTGATAAAAGTTGATAAAATATATGATTAAAAAATTGTTGAACCCATGAAATATATGCTTAAAATTACTTATTAACTTTGATTTAAATTTAAATTTAGATTTTAATTCGTAGGGATAAAAATAATTTAAAAACAGCGAACCCAACTTACGCTATGAAAATTGTACTTGTTTTCCACGTGATGCACTGTACACTGACTTTTTTGCAAGTGTACTCTTGTCAATCCATCTATCTTGACCTTTAAAATACCTAGTTTGGAAAAAAAAAATCCTGAAAATTATGCTTGGAATATTACGACTGGAGTCTTCAAACTTTGCTAAATACAACACTTGATTCCTCATTCATTTTTTAATACACAAGAATTCCCGAACTTTTAGTTAGTTTCGCTTGAAATAAGTTCCCACTCGATGGAAATCATTAAATTTTCTTTTGAAGTCACGTTCCATATACACTCCGATTCCCGGCCCAAAGTAGTAGAAAAATAACAGTGTATCTATCAAGTAAGAATGTACTTGCATTGAAATTGAAAATATTTAACAAAGATATGAATGCTCAATTTTATTGGGACTCAAGAACCCAGCTATAATTGTCCCAATTTCGATTGTAAAGATGGAGGGGATAAACCATTGGACAAGCAATACTTTGCTTCATTTCCTAATACTGAATAAATCCTTTTATTTCCAAGCAAGAAAAGCATCTTCTTTCCCTTTCCTTTTATCCAATTCCATAAACAGTCCATCCCCTCTTATATAAATTCAAATCAACTTTAACGGAATGCCTTAATCCTATATACCATACAAACCCACATAATTCTCTCTCGTGTGTTCATCTATGGCTTTCACTGATGCCGAGAAGCAAAAAGGTTTCGACAAAGAAATCAAAGAACTCATCTCTTCTCTCACAACTCGCGTATCGAATATTCAGAAAAATGGAGGCGATTCAACTCAACATAATACTCAAGACGACGATGGAGTCAGGATCATCACATTGGCCGGCACCAACCTCGGAGCCACCATGCGCGGCGATATGGACCAGAAACCTGCAGTTCCACAAGGTATAATTAAAGAAGCATACACCTCGATAAAGAAGATATGATATTTAATTATTTAAATTTAACCTAACAGGTATGGCACTGGGAGGCACTGAAGAGTTGACTACATGTGTGAATAGTAATTTTCAAGGTATTAACAACTCTATAATGCTCGGAGGTAGTTATGATACGAAAGATCCGGGTGTTCATTTGGACATATCGGAGTACATGGATCACAGTGCACATCACCTCAAGCATGGGAAGAAGGCAAAGAAGAGTGAAAGGGGAGGCTCCAAAACTGACCATCACACTGAACGTCATTCTGACTAGCTCGATATATATACATATATATTTTCTACGTACGTACTTATATCTGTAATTGCATCGATATCTGTAATTGCATCAACTCTGTATTTCCTTTTCAAAGAGTCTATTGTTCCTAAATTTGATACACGTTGCAATAAATATCGATAAAAGAATACATTTGTATCGTGTTTTGACATTCTATAGAGGAATGGGTCTCAAGGGTTCGGTGAGGTTCTCCCACTAGGTAGTCGACCGCTCTACTTTTTAGGTTAGTCATCGTCATTGCTTTCTTCATTCAACCTCGTGCTCAATTATACCATCTGAAGTTGTTGACTTACTAGAAACAGGCAAAATTTCTTTAACTAACCCCGGAATGAATCGGCCGAAATGTAACTCCTCCTTGGTCCAATCCAAAGGATGACTTAGAAAATTCTCTCTCTCTTTCTCTCAAAGCCAGTCCCATTCCCATCCCCACCGGAGCCGATATCTCCCAATTTACACATAAAACCACCATATAATTAGGCCATGCACAATAACATGTCCAGCAATGCTTTTCAACATTCAAGATCCAACGCCACCACCCAGGCTTGCGCCGCGTGCAAATATCAACGTAGAAAGTACTCCCCCTATTGTATTCTCGCCCCTTATTTCCCCCAAGCCAATTCCTCAACGCGCACAAACTCTTCGGTGTAAGCAACATTATCAAAATTATCGGTTGCCTCGACCAGTAGTCAAAAGACACGCCATGCATACCATCATCTTCCAATCCGGTGTACGCGATTCTGACCTTGTTGAAGGGTGTTACAGAATTATACGAAGTTTGGAGCGACAGATAAATGTAGCCAAATCCGAGCTGAAAATCGTCCTCCACCACCTCGCCCTGTGTCGTTCGCAGGCTACCGTGGCCCAACAGCAGGCGGTATTGCAAATGGTGGACGACACGGATTCGACTCTGAATTGTGATGTGATTAATGTGGACCCTTTGGAAACTTATGATGAATCAATGAAATATTATCATCAAAATCTTCACGTTCAACCCCCACAGCAGATGGGGCATGATCAGACGTATATTGATCAAAAACAGATAGCATTGCTGGAGATTAGTGCATGGGGGACTCGTACACAGGAATCACGTCTTCATCTTTCTCTATCAATCATCGGATGGTTGATTTTGAATGTGATGGAATCAAACCGATTCTTGATTTGCATGATGAAATAGAAGAGTTCAAATTTGATCCAGCAAATGAAAATGATGAACTAAGATTTGTTTCATTGGAATAGCTAATTACTCACTCTTCATCATATAAAGGTTTGATCATGATCCCTTTGCTGATAAATTTTCTATGTTAAGTCCTGAAATCTAGGTCAAAATCATCAATTAATTTTAATTACATATTTCGCGAGACTCTCTACTTTTCAACCACACATTTCATCAATTTTTTTTTTCTTTTATCAAAATCTACTAAAATCTGTTTTTAATGTCCACCAAATAGGGACTAAATAATTATATGGCATGTTTGTGTAAGCATATACATATACATATACATCATTGTTTGTTGAACCAAGATATCTAAAAGTTTAAAACACTAGATATAGCGACAATGATTAATTTAAATTTTGTATTCATGGATCAAATTCATTTTTTTTTTTTTAATCTTTTCAAACCTTTTGCTTGCTATGAAAGATGGATTTCAAATCCGAAATAACGTAGGCATTTTAAAAAATTGTTCAATTATTTATTAACCAAATACAATTATGTATGAGCAAATTCATATTCTGAATAGCTTCATTTTTCTCTTTAATATGAAATTTGTTCATGATTTGGAGAAAACTTCTGAATTATTGAAAAGAAAATTTAATCATTCAAATGCTATATTATTTTCAGTTTATTGATGAATATATGATATGTTAAGAAACACCATGATCAAATGAATCCCCATCAAGTTCTAGTCCATAAAATGGGTTCGTCCAACCCAACTGATTTTCTGCTTATTCAATCACAAAACAGGGTTCTTAGTTAAGAAAAAAGCAATTATGTGCTTATTCAAAATCATAACATATGGTGCAGTAAAGCTAGAAATGATATAGTTCTTGTTTCTCTTCTCCATTTCTATAGTTCAATGATAGACAATTGAAATAAACCTTAATGTTGCAGAGAAAGAAGAAGTCTATTCTAGAAGGGCAAAAGGCCACATTCAAGAAAGAGGATGGCTGCTTCTGTCCACCCGTACGATAAAGATCAAGATTTGGAGGGCACAGGCTGCAGGATAATAGAAATTGGGGAGAACAAATTTTGTAGAAGGGAACTTGGCTAGTCAATACCCATTATTATTGCTGGTTTTCCCATCAGATCTAGTAAGGTAAAAACATAATGGAGAAAATGAATAAATACTACTCTATTTATTCACATTGCACGCAAATACTAGTTGTATATGTTCTCTACAAGGAGTTATTCAAAGGAAGGACGGGGTGGGGGAGATAAAGAAAATATAGCAGCAGTTTTGTGGTTATTCAAACTCCAAATAAAAATAAAAATAAAAATACAGTCCCTAAATCCTGAATTATGGACAGAAGTATAGGTAAAAGTAGCAATTTCCCTACCAAGAAAAGTGTAGAAACACCTGGTGCTCAAAGTACAATTGAATGCAGAAGCCATAGAGACTGTAAAATATACAAGATCGTAGTACTGAATTGGAGTAAAAAAAGTTTTGAGTTTGCAAAATGTAAAGTCCACGTCTCTTGGGAGCTTCCACTATCAAGTGAGAATTCCTCAAGATTTTAATGTATTCCGCATTGATCATAATGTCATAATTTATGTCATCTAATACACCTAAAGAAATCAAATTTTTTTGAAGGTCAGGAACATATCTAGTCTTTTCTAAGACAAGCACATTATTATCCTTTATTCTTAAAGTGATGGTTCATATGTATAGAATTTGTAGAAGAAGGATTTATGTAGCTGAAATGCTGCAAGTTTTCACAAAATTTATTTATTGAGCTTTGCTCTTAACATATAGGTCCAAAGGTATTTATACAAATATTAACCAATGATAAAGGACACATGTCCCAACCAACCAACTAACTAACTAAAACCAAGTAAAAGCATGTGAATAAAGAAAATGAGAAAAAAATAAAATGACATAAGTCTTCATTTCCCCCTCAAGCTAGCATTTGATGAAGATCTTCAAGTCCCAGCTTGCTAGTAAGGAGATGAAATTGGGGAGGTGGCAGAGCCTTGGTAAAGATGTCCGCAAGTTGGTGAGAAGAAGAGATATATTAAGGAAGAACAAAGCCCTCCTTGAACTTATCCCACACAATGTGACAGTCAATTTCGAGGTGTTTGGTTCGTTCGTGAAAAACAGAATTCGCCATAATATGAAGTGCAGATTTATTATCACACCACACGGAATCGGCAGAGGTAGGCTGATCATAAAATCTGCAAGAACATAACAGATCCAACAAAGCTCACAAACTGTGGCAGCTAAGCTTCTAAACTCGGCCTCTGCGGTTGATCTTGACACAATAGTTTGCTTCTTGGTTTTCCAAGAAACTAGAGTATTCTCCAAGAAGATGCAAAAACCAGTAAGAGACCTCCGAGTATCCACACAAGAAGCCCAATCAGCATTCGAATATGCTGTTAAGGAAAGATCTTGCTGAACAGGGAAAAATAAACCTTTAGAAGGACAACCCTTCAAATACTTCAAAAGATGCACTGCAATATCCCAATGAATTTGGCAAAGCCGGTTGACAAACTGACTTAACTATTGAATCCCATATGTAAGATCTGGCATTGTGACAACTTTGTACCCTTAGGGATAAGAACTCCAACATGTTTTGTACCAGCAAGTCCGACATCTTCAATGATATCTAGAATATATTTTCTCTGATTTACATATGTACCATTTTCCCTCTAGCAATTTCAAGTCCCAGAAAGAACTTTGCATATCATAAATCTTTGATAGTGAACTTTGAATGCAAAAATTACTTGATAGAGTTCAAATCTGATTCATTTGGGCCAATAATTAAAATGTCATCCACATATATCAAAAGGAAAATACTATGACTAGAAGATTGAAGAATAAAAAGGCAATTATCATACTGAGACTGAGTAAAACCGTAGCTAGTAAATTGATGACAGATTTCAATGTTGCATTGTCTTGAGGCCTGTTTCAAACCATATAAACTCCTTTTTAATCTGTAAACCTAACCTGGTAAAGCTTGTTTATACCTAGCTGAAGGTTCCATATAGATCTCTTCATCAAGATACCCGTGTAAAAAAACATTATTAATGTCCAGCTGGTGAATTGGCCATGAATTTGCTGATGCAACAACAAGAAAAATCCTTACTGTAACCAACTTAGCCACATGTGAAAAACATTCAAAGAAATCTACTTTTTCCATTTGATCATATCCCTTTGCAACTAATCTTGCCTTGAATATATCAATTGTTCCATCTGATTTGAGCTTGACCTTATAAACCCATTTAGATCCTATGGCTTTCCTCCCAGCAGGTAAATAAGTCAGTCTCCATATATCATTTTCTTCCAGTGCTTTCAACTCATTATTCATGGCTTGTACCCAATTTTGATCTTTACAAGATTGATGATATGTATGTGGTTCTTGAACATTTGGTACATTGGCCAGAAAAGAAATATATGCATGGTGTAAATAAGGTAAAACATAATATGGAAATGTGGTAGGGGTATGTTGTGAACTGAACTTAGTGGCATCAAAACCTGCTTGGACATTAGCAATTGGAATTATTGAGTTTTCAGTCACATTAGAGATATAATCATCCAACCAGGTAGGTTTAATTCTCAGTTTACTGCTATGTCTAGGCTGATACACATCATCTGATTCAGGAATAGGAGATTTAGGGAAAGGAACTTGAATAATGGGCATAGTAGGAGGATCAGAATTAGGAGAGTCTAGTGCATGATTATCAGGAACATAGTTTGTCATGTGGTTTTGTAAAAGGTCTGAATTAGTTTGATCTATGTTTAGAAAATTTGTGGAGCAATCTTCTAAAGGTGATGCTACAAGTAATGGTGTTTGAATGACTGGCTGATCTTGAGATTTAAAAAGAAAGATATTCTTATAAAAAATAACATCTCTAGAGACAGGAATTTGCTTATTGGATAAATCATAGACTTTGTAGGCCTTTGTCCAGGGCTGAATCCAATGAAAATGCATTTATGAGCCCTTGATTCAAATTATCCTTGTGAGGTTTAGTATTAGTGATATAGCAAAGACAATCAAATTTTTTTAGAGAAGATAGAACTGGCTTTGTTCCATACAAGACTTCATAAGGAGTTTGCCACCTTAGGATGAAACTACGAATTCTATTTATGATATATGTTGACATGAATATGACCAAAGGTGTTTAGGTAGGTTTGCTTGGAACATGAGTGATCTGGCCATATCCAATAAATGTCTATGTTTTCTTTCAACCACTTCATTTTGTTGTGGAGTGTAAACACATGATTTTTGGTGTAAAATACCAAAGACTAGCTATGTCAACGAGTCGAACCGAAAAAAAAAGGCCCGAGCTTTTTTGTGCCGATGTTTTTTTGGCCCGAGCCGAGCCCAGTAAAAAAAAAAATTAAGGCTCAGCCCGATCTTTCGGTCAGAGCCGAGCCGAGCCCAGGCCGGCTCGATTTTTTTATTTTTTTAATGTCAAATCTACATTTTTTATTTAAAAAATTTAAAATTTGTGCGGTTTATATGTATTATAAATTAAAGAAAAAAGCTCGGACTCGGATCGAACTTTTTTGTACCGACCTTTTTTGGGCCTGAGCCGAGCAAAGCTCGGCAAAAAAAATGAGGCTCGGCCCGAGCCATCCGTGCTTTTTTGCCATCCCTACCAAAGGCCTGAAGTAAAACTTGACACTGATGACTGGTGAATTCACTACCATTGTCGGTTTTTATAACATTGACACTCTTTTCAAATTGATTTTTAACCATTTTAAAGAATGATTCAAGAGTCTTTATTGTTTACGATTTTTGAATTAACATGAAGGTCCATGTGGCTCTAGAATAGTCATCCACAATGGTGAGCATATAAGGAGTTCCTGTAGGCGTATATTGTTTGTATGGACCCCAAATGTCAATGTGTAACACATGAAAAATCGACTTGGTATGGATATGAGAATTTGGAAAGAATCTGCTCTATTTTGCTTTGTGGCAAGTGTCACATGGCTGTAAAGTTTTTATGGCTGAAGTATTGCATAAATGACTCAGAAAATCTAAATGTTGTAGGCATTGATATGAAGCATGTCCTAACCTATTGTGCCAATCAACAATGGAAATAGAAGAAGTTTTATTAGCATGAAACATATCATTGCCAGGTTTCAATCTCCCAGCAGACATTTTATTACAAAAACTAATTCCTCTATTACAACTTTCAATCTCCTCATCCAAAAAACTATGATCATCTAATGTATATAACTTCCCATTCAATTTTCCAATTGCTAGAGTTCTTTCATTCTTTAGGTCCTGTAATGAGCAATGAGTTGGATACAAAATGAATTTAACTTGTGCAGTTTGAGTCAACTTTGGGACAGAAAAAAGGTTAAATTTAAATGTTGGAATATGTCCTACATTGGTCAGGAGCAATCTTTGATTTATAGTGATGGATCCAATGTGTTTGACATGCTTAATAGATCTATCAGGTAAACAAATAGCAGTAGATTGTGTAACAGGTTTAATATTAGTCATTTGGTTAATGTCTGTGCATATATGATTCCTGGCACTAGTATCAATTATCCAAGTTCTACGTCCAAAATCATCAAGTGATGTAAAAGCCAAATGTTGAGTACACATACCTGAATAGTCGTTGAGATGTGCAAAATCGATTTGATTTCCATTGTCTACCAGTAATTTTCCTTTGAGCATTTTCTTCAATTCCTATTGCACAATGTTTGTGATACTACCAGATGATACCTCACTCTTTAGATTCATCACAGCTCCATTTTCTTCAAAATCAAATGGTGAATCACCATATTCATCACATTATTTATCATAGTTCTCCATCCAAACTCCTTAGCTCTTTGTTCCTTCAATCCTTTGTACCAATCTGGATAACCAATTAACTTGAAACAACCTTCATTTGAATGTCCACTTGCATTGCAGTGACCACAGAATAGCATCTCTTTATCAAAGTTGCTAAACCTCTTATTGTTTCCTCTTCCAAAGGCAATACTATCTCTTTCGGAATTATACCTTCCAGACCAATTTCCTCTTCCTCTCACGTGTCCATTACCTCTGTAATTGTTTCATGTTTCCATCATAGCTAGATTATCAGTAGTTTCTGGAAAGAGTACATGTACCTCCCTTTGTTTTTCAACTCTCAAAACCATGGAGTAGGCTATGTTAATTGATGGTAAAGGATCCATCACCAACAATTGATTTCTGATATTATCATAAGTATCATTTAATCCCATCAAAAACTGCATAAATTTATTGAATGAGGCTAAATCATATACTTCATTCGCAGCTCCACAAGTACAAATTGGGATGGGCATCAGACATGCAATTTCATCCCATAGTTTTTTGAGTTTAGTGAAATACTTTTCAACTGATAATGATCATTAAGTTGAGCTACTAATCTCTCTGCAATTGGTATAGTAGAGGACCGTTGCATTCCCCATATCTTTCCTCCAATTTAACCCATAAGTCCCTAGCCGAAATCGTGTAAATGAATGCATCTACAATTTCCTTCGAGATTGAATTCAGTATCCATGATCTAACCATACAATCCACTATAATCCATTGATCAAACTTTGAAGAGTTTTCAGCTGGTTTCTCACATTTCCCATTAATAAATCCCAATTTCAATTTTGCACCTAGTGCAATTTTAATCGATCTACTCCAACTCAAATAATTTTTACCTATTAGAGGTGAAGTCAATAGTACCATTCCTGGGTGATCTGATCTTGCAGATCTAATGGATCTCCATTGCTGTAATAATTTTCAAAACCTCTTTGTTCAGTAGGTAAGCCTTGAGTTCGCCCGTGTGTGATTCTCGTAGCCATGATTGATGACATGTTAGATAATTGAGCTTAGGATCTGGGTAATAGTCTCTGATACCATATAGAATTTGTAAAAGAAATATTTATGTAGCTAAAATGCTGCAAGTTTTCACAGAATTTATTTATTCAACTTAGCTCTTAACGTATAGGTCCAAAAGTATTTATACAAATATTAACCAATGATAAAAGGACACTTGGCCCAACCAACTAACTAACTAAAACCAAGTAAAAGCATGTGAATAAAGAAAATGAGAAAAAAATAAAATGACATAAGTCTTCAATATGCCCTTAACTTGACATGTCATATGATTACCCATCAAAACTTGACCACCATTTACATTTTCAAAATCACCAAAGCATTCTTTATTGGGACACGTGATAGGTACAACCTGAGTCAAGAATCCACTCTTGGCTAGGTTGATGGGCAACAACAACGTAGACTTCATCTATATTAGTTTCATTATTGTAGGCTAAAGTTGCATCCCCATCCGTTTTAGACTTATTCCTATTATCACTAAGCATTTTAGGACAATTCTTGATAAAATGACCTTCCGTTTGACAGTAAAAACATTTTTTACCGTTGATTTTCATTTTATCTTTTTGATTTCCCCTTTTCTTGTATCCAAATTTCTTATTGACATTATTGTTTCTAGAATTAAATTTAGACTTAGCCATCAAATTCAGACCACTAGAAGACTCTTTCCAATCAGACTTTAACTCTAACTCTTTAGTTCTTAGAGCATTAATGATAACTTCAGTAGTTAGAGTGTCTCTACCATATTCAATAGCATTTTTAACATCTTTATACTTATCACCTACTGAATTTAATAGAACCACAACCAACTGTCCACTTGAGAATGTCTCATCACTATTGGCTAGGTCGCGGGTTAATCGGTTGAATATATCAATATTAATATCAAGGTCAAAAGATGGATCAAGTTGAAAACCAAAAAAAAAAACTATTTTAGGAGATAAACCTTATTTGACATAGCTTTATTCAAGTAAGTTTTCTCCAATTTTTTCCACAATTCAGTAGCAGTTTTGTTTCTCCTACTTCCTAAGCATATTATCAGACAAATGCAGAAAATCGAACTCCGTGCAATTTCATCTTGTTCAATAACTTTACTAGAATCCATATCAGTAGGTCATGACTTATCAATGACTTTTGCACACTTTTGTTGAAGTAAAAGAGCTTTTATTTTCTGTCATCAAAGATTAAAGTCTCATCATGCTCATGACCCAAATCTGAAAATGTCTTTTCGGCGTGCACGACGTGGTCACCTAGCTTTGCTCGGTGAGCATCGATTTTGAACCCAAATTCAGCTGTTTTCCTTTCCAAATCATCAATTTAAGTTATTTTTTGTCACTTATAGTAATATTTCGGTTGTCTTTTTGACAAAGAATAAGAGCTCGATTTGAGTCGGATTTTGGGGATATTATTTCTCGTATTAAGTATTTTATTTTGGTATGAATATTAAAATTTACCATTTTTGGTAAAATTCTGCTAATTTCAAATATTTAGCTATATAACCCCGCTTGTGGGTTATTTTTCATTCGGTTGTTGAATAATAAAGAATTTTATAGTTTCTCTTGCATTATTCCCTGTATTTGTCAATTGATTTCAGCCTGCAGAATAATCACTATTCTGTCTGGCGTCAAGGTTGTCGTAGCATTGATGCAAATTTTTTACTTTTTTCACATTTTTTTGGCGAAACTTATAGCATTCCTTATTTGTATTGGGCTAATAATATTCTTGCTTCAAGACTTTTCGTGCCAGAGAATGTCCGTGGCTTGATTTTCTTATATGTCCATGAATTTCCTTATGTATATTACCTCATCTTCACCCATGCATCTAAGCAAAGGAAGTGTGTCATTTAAATAGGATATCATTCTCTAATGTGTATCTAGGGGCTCTAATTCATAGTTTTTCGCACTTTTACTTTTATCTTCAGTAAGCGTTCCATCTTTTAGATAGGATATAATTTCCTACATCCACAAGGCTTTTCCTTATTTCTATAAACTATTTTTCCTTTTGTGGTTCACCTATGGTTTTGGTAGCAATTCTACAGGTACAATTTTGAATAAATATGCATCCTTAGTATTCACTAATTTTGATAGCGCATCTGCGTACCCGTTTTCCTCTCTAGGGATCTGCGAGAGTTCGAATTTGTTGAAGTATCGTGACAAGTTTATGACCTTTGTCAAATAAGTGGCCATCATCTTATCTTTGGTCACGAACCTTTCGTTCACCTGATTTACAACTAATTGTGAATCACTTTTTACTTATATGGTTCGAGCCTGTATTCTTTTCGCTAGTTGTAAGCATGCTATTAAAGCTTCATATTCAATAATATTATTGGTTGCTTTAATGCGGAGTCTAGAATGTGCCCCATCGGGCTTGTTAAAATTATTCTTGCTCCGTCACAAGTATCTCTGGATGATCTATATACAAATAACTTCCAAATTTCCTTTTTGGGTCCACATCGAGAGTGGGAACATCCTAAAGTTTTCTTCAGTCTTTAGATAGCTACTTGGATTGAAAGCTAGCCATAGCGAGACCAATTGCTAAAGTGAATGAACGAAAGACTGATTGATATGTTGCTCAAACGAAGATATAAGGGAAGCATAAGTAATTGAACTCTTTCGTGAAATGGATTCTACCGTTGAGTCTGTGTTTGCTATGAGAGCAGTGAAATCTACTAATGTTTGTACTTTGATTGCGGAGTCCCCTATAACTTATTTTGAACTATCCCAACTCTACTGCACATTTCATCAGTCATCCTGAAAGAATTTTTTTTTTATCATCCTTGTATTATCCTTTAATTAAACATAAAAGTCTAAGAGAATATAAAATGTAAATATAAAGTCTAAAAGAATATAAAAAAGTCTAAATTCAAGTCCATCAGTACCAAATTTCCCATAAATTCCGTTGTAGAATCTTAAATAGAAGGTGGATTTTCTAGAATTTCATGTTTGGAGCTTGAATGGACTGCAGCATTTGAAATTGGGACTTCTAAACAACAATGAGAAGTTTATGTTGCTTAATTCCTCTACAATTTTGCTTGAAGTTTTTTTTTTTTTTTTTTGCTAGAATCAATTTTGGCCATTGAAGAAAGAGAAGATAACTACTGGCCATTGATTTCTCTCTCTGGATGGGTTTTGTTGTGTGATTTTTCAAATTTTCTACGGGTTTATCTCTTTGAGCTAAAAAGAGTTGATTGATGTTGAGCAAGCTGTGGTAGGCGGTGGCGGGTGTAAAAGTTGGGATGGAATAGGGTAGAGTAGGGGTGGGAGCTTTGGGAAAAGGGTGAATTAGCCCATGTTTGGTACACATTAAAATTTTCATTTTTCTACTTATGTTCAACCACTTATTCTTTAATAAAATAATATTTTCTATCACATCAATAATTTTTCCTTCTTTTTCAACCACACATTCTCCATCAATACTATTTCAAAATACATTCTTCCAAAATAATGTGGTTCAAACACGCCCTTAGTAAGAAAATAATTATTTAATTAATAAATATATAAATTATAATTTTGCCCTTCTAAATTTGGTCAAAACATGGCCAAATTGATTTTTGTGGGTTGACTAACGATCATTTCGTCAATTTATCCCCCAGATGCAATCAATGTGAAATAATTGGGATTGTGGTTACAAAAATAAAATATTTAGGTATAGTTTGTAACTAATTGAAAGATTTGAGACCTAGTTGCAACTTTCCTAAAATAAATGACACTGTTAACTTTACATTTTTATGGTACTTATATGAAATTTTTTTGAACGATTATTTATTTTTATTATAAAGTGAACTTATAAATATAATCTTTTGAATATAATGAATTTTGAAATTAGTTATTATTGTTAGATAGTTGTTTCAATTTTTGGATACTAAATTAACAAACTGGATACCGAATTTACACGCTAAATACCGGATTTTCAATTTAGTTTCAATTTTTGGATATCGGATTAACAAACTGGATACCGGATTTACACGCTAAATACCGGATTTTCAATTTATAAGTTGATGCAGAATATCTTAAACATGATATTTACAGTAGCTACCGTATTTGCAATAATAACCGTATATGCAAAATGGCTTAAACACTGTATTTGCACCTTAGAACATCTTAAATTATATAACAAGTAATTGCAGTAAACTATTAAAAGATAATTGCAGAATATTAATATGCAAAACCGAGCAACAACAAGTTATTAAAACTGTAAAAGACTTTTAACCCGAGGTCTGTGTCAAACACAGTTTCCTTAAAACAGATTTACCTCCTCATCATACGTGGTTGAGGTATAGTACGAGCGTTTGCTTCCTAGGATACAACAGAGAAACTAGTAAAATTCGAGCACAACAGACTCTACTCCGGCGAACTGACTTTGTGTCTGAAATATATTACCACCAGACTCGAACAGAAACGAAAAATGAAGAGAAACAGGAACTGTGTGCAGATGAATATGCATATGAATTTTTCGTGTGTTGGACAGTGAAAAATCGAGACACATATAAAGATTGACTCTTGTAACCTGCCCATTAACAAATGACAATTAACACGGGAGTTTTAGGAGTTTTGGAAAATGAAAAGTTTGTTGAAAAATTAAAATTTGTAGCAAAACGTAGACACTCCTAATGGGCCAATTTTGCTCATTTCTATCCGACATTCGTGTATGCAGGTCGCGCTCGCACACAAGTTCAAGGTCCGAAGCCTATTTCGATCCAAGATTTACACCCCTCCCGCGCGCGCACGTGGAGAGAGCCTCTATACTACACATTATTACACCATTCTAAAGTGTAATCATTTATAAAGTGGTTTTAGTTTTCATACTTCCTATGTGGGACAAACATTAACTTTTTAGTTTTCCCACCAACAAACTTCTTTCACATGGCATACTTTGAGCTTCAATTTCTCATTATTATGTTCGTTTTAGCCATGAACATACGCCTGGTTCTGTGAGAGTTCACAAGAATTTTGCCCCACACAATTCTCTTCGAAGCGGCCCCACTTCTCTCTCACATAGGTGATTTCTTATTACAAGTAACCCGCATTACTTAGCTCGAATTTTGATGCATAAGAATCATTAAAAGCATATTGCTTATCCTTCATCTTTACGAGCATCGCTGTTTCATCACAGGAATGGATAAGAGGTAATATCCCCCATAGTGGTTCTATCAAGTTCTTACAATTAGGTTGTCCATTTGAACCTAGATTTTGGGATCTCCAGTTAACTAGGTTGGATTTTCATTTGTATCAACTTATCCATTCAAGGGCTTATGTCTCATTTCTCTAGATGATTTTTCAACTAACTCTCTATTTAAAGCGGATCCGCAATGTTATCCTTTGATTTTACATAATCAACAGTGATAACTCCAGTTGAGAGTAACTGCCTTATGGTATTGTGTCTACGGCGTATATATCTAGACTTACCATTATATATGTTACTCTGTGCCCTTCCAAATGCTGATTGACTATCACAATATATGCAAATTGTTGGAACAGGTTTCGACCATCTTGGAATATCCTCTAAGAAGTTGCGCAACTATTCAACATCTTCACCACTTTTATCTAGAGCTATTAACTCAGATTCCATAGTGGATCTGGCTATCACTGTTTGTTTAGAGGATTTTCAGGATATAGCTGCACCTGCCAATGTGAACACAAATCCACTCATGGACTTTGAGTCTTTTATATCAGATATCCAATTAGCATTAGTATATCCTTCAATGATCGATGGATATCTTATATAGTGCAATCCAAAATTACAAGTATATCTCAAGTACCTTAGTACTCTTACTATTCTTTTCCAGTGATAAGCTCATGGATTACTCGTATATCTACTCAGTTTACTCACTGTGTAGGCTATGTCTGGTCTTGTACATCTCATCAAGTACATCAGACTCCCAAAACTCTCGAGTATTCTACTTGAGATATACTATCACCTTTGTTTTTGGATAGATGTTGATTTGTATCTATCGGTGTTCTAGCCATTTCAGTATTACACTTACTGAACTTTTCTAGAACTTTATCCACATAATGTGACTGGTTCAGAACAAGTCCATCTGATGTTCTTGAAATTTTGATTCCAAGTATAACATCAGCTAAACCCATATCCTTCATGTCATATCTTGAATTTAACATTCCATTGTCTTTAACGTAAACACATTTGTCACACTCGTTGATTTTAAATCCACTCTCCATCATGACACTGTCAAATTTTTCGTGCCGTTGTTTTGGTACTTGTTTCAAGCCATATAATGACTTCACCAATTTACAAACTTTCTTTTCTTGTCCTGGAGATGAAAATCCCTCGGGTTGTTCCATATAGATTTCTTCATCTAAATCTTCATTCAAGAAGGCAGTTTTAACATCCATTTGTTGTACTTCAAGATTTCGCAGAGCAGGAATCGCAAGTATCATCCTAATAGATGTTATTCTAGTTACTAGAGAATATGTATCAAAGTAATCAAAGCCTTATCGTTGTCTGTAACCTTTTATTACTAATCTGACCTTATACTTTTCAATAGATCCATCTGCTTTCATTTTTCGTTTGAAAATTCATTTGTAGCCTAGTGGTTTACGTCATGGAGGAAGATCCACTAGCTCCCATGTATGGTTTTGCAAAATAGAATCTATTTCACTTTTAATGGCCTCTTTTCATTGAGGTTCTTCTGAGGAGTTAACATATTCTTGATAGCTTTGAGGTTCACTTTCTAGCATATACGTCAGAAAATCTAGACCATAAGATTTTCTGTCCTTTCTCTTTTACTACGTTTTGGTTCAACTTCAACCTCCTTTTCTAATTCTTGGTCCTGACTATTTTCGATCATAGTCTCATATGTCCGTTTAGAAGAGCTTACCTCTTCTTTGGACTTGCATGGAAATACATGTTCAAAGAATGAAGAATTTCTCGATTCCATTATCGTGTTTTTGTGTATATCTGAGAGTTTAGATTCATACACAAAAAATCGATAAACACTACTGTTTTGAGCATATCCAATGAAGATACAATCTACAGTTTTCGGGCCTATCTTCACTTTCTTTGGTGTTGGGACAGCCACTTTAGTAAGATACCTCCACACTCGTAAGTATTTATAAGAAGACTTTCTTCCTTTCCATAACTCATAAGGGGTCTTTTTCATTTTCTTTCGAGGCACCTTATTTAAAAAGTAATTTGCTGATAACACAGCATCTCCCCAAATGTTCTGAGGTAATCCATAACTCACCAACATTACATTCATCATTTTTTAAGGTGCTAATTTTCCTTTCAACAACACCATTTTGTTGTGGTGAATAAGGTGCGGGGGTTTCATGTATGATTCTGTGTTGTGCACAGAATTCAGTGAATGGTTCTTCATACTCACACCTCGATCGCTTCTTATCACCTTAATTTTCTTATTAAGTTGGTTTTCAACTTCATTCTTGTAGAGAATAGATTTTTCTATCGCTTCATCCTTTCTTTTTAGCAATTACGCATAGCAATATTTTGTGTTATCGTCGATAAAAGTAATGAAATACTTGTTGCCACCTCTTGTTTGTACAAATTTGAAATCACATATATCACTGTAAATAAATCAAGTTGTTCTGTATTCCGTTCAATTGATTTAAATGATGACCTTGTCAATTTTGCCTCAACACAAGTTTCACACTTATGTTTTGAATTAATATGGAACGCGAGTATGCAATTCAAGTTAACTAGTCTACGTAAAGAATCATAGTTAACATGTCCTAGTCTACCATGCCACATATTGGAAGACTCAAACAAGTAAGCGGAAGAGTTCACTTTATTCATTTTTGGTTTAACAACCATTACATTGAGTTTAAACATACCATCGGAAACATAACTTTTTCCGACAAACATTCCACTTTTTGACAAAATGACTTTGTCCGACTTAAATACAATACGAAAACCATGCTTATTCAAAAGCGATCCGGACACAAGGTTCTTGCGAATTTTCGGCACATACAACACATTGTTAAGAGTCAGCTCTTTCCCCAAAGTCATCTTCAGAACTACCTTGCTTTGTCCCTTGATTTCAGAAGTTGCTGAATTTCCCATGAACAACTTCTCTCCATTTTCAACTACTTCGAAAGCAGCAAACAGTTCTTTATCAGAACACACATGTCTCGTAGCTCCAGTGTCAATCCATCATTCTTTTGGGTTAGAACCCACCATGTTCACTTCAGAAATGACGGCTGCTAAATTCATCTCTGCCACATCATACGTCATGTAGTCAACCACATTTGCTTCTTTCTTCTTCTTTGTCAATCTGCACTCCGAAGATTTGTAACCCACTTTGTCACAATTGAAGCATTTTCCTTAAAACTTCCTTTTAGAGGTTCCATCTTTAGGTCCTAGCTTGGTCCCTTTACCATAAGATGGCTCAGTCTTACTTTTTTAGGTCTTACTGCTTTGACCATACTCCACAACATTGGCTTTATCAACACTAAGATTGAACAACTTTTTCTCGGAACTCTTGTTGTCTTCTTCAATTCGAAGTCTAACAATCAGTTCTTTGACGTTCATTTCCTTTTGTTTGTACTTTAGGTAATTCTTGAAATCTTTCCATGCGGGGGGCAATTTTTCAATAATTGTAGCCACTTGGAAAGTTTCACTCAACACCATCCTTTCGGCATGAATTTTGTGAAGAATTACTTGGAGTTCTTGCACTTAACTGATTACAGTTTTGGAGTCCACCATTTTATAATCTAAGAATTTGTCGACAACGAACTTTTTAGTCCCAGCATCTTCAGTTTTATAATTACGGTCCAAGGACTCCCATAGCTCCTTAGCAGTTTTCATAGTGTTATACATGTTGTACAGCGAATCTGCTAAACTGTTCATAACGTAATTTCGGCATAGAAAATTCGAATGGTTCCAAGCATCAAGTGCACTGATCGCTTGAACATCTCCCTCACCCTCATTGAGTTTTGGAGCAGTTTCAGTCAAGAACCTCGCAAGATTCAAGGTGGTCAAATAAAATAACATTTTCTGCTGCCACCTCTTGAAATTCAAGTCATTGAATTTTCTCCGATTTTTCATTATGATTAACCGGAACAGTAGCCACATGTGGCTCACAACATGACTTAGCAATCTAGCCACAGTCTGAGCCACAACACTAGAGCCCACGACCTGATTTTCAGTAGCCACAGTTTGGGTTACATCCATGTTAGTTTGTTCGGTTGCCATTTCTGAAAATGAAACAAAAATATTAGTTTCCAATAAACTAATATTAATTTTCAAGAAATCAAATGAAACAACTTATCAAAATAATCCGTTTTAAGTTTGTTAGATAGTTGTTTCAATTTTTGGATACCGAATTTTCAATTTATAAGTTGAGAATTTGGTATTTAGCGTATAAATCCGGTATCCAAAAATTGAAACAACTATCTAACAAACTTAAAACAGATTCGTCCCCTCACCGTACGTGCTTGAACTATAGTACGAGCGTCTGCTTCACAGGATACAACAGAAAAATAGTAAAATTCGAGCACAATAGACTCTATTTCAACAAACTGACTTTGTGTCTGAAATATATCACCACCAGACTCAAACAGAAACGAAAAATGCAGAGAAACAGGAACTGTGTGCAGATGAGTTTTTCGTGTGTTGGATAGTGGAAAATCGAGACACATATAAAGACTAACTCTTGTAACCTGCCCATTAACAAATGGCAATTAACACAGGAGTTTTAGGAGTTTTGGAAAATGAAAAGTCTGTTGAAAAATTAAAACCTATAGCAAAACGTAGACACTCCTAAGACGTCAATTTTGCTCCTTTCAGTCCGACATTCGTGTACGCAGGTCGCGCCCATACACAAGTTCAAGGTCTGAAGCCTATTTCGGTTCAAGATTTGCACCCCCCTGCGCGCGCACGTGGAGAGAGCCTCTATGCTACACATGATTACACCATTCTAAATTGTAATCCTTTATAAAGTGGTTTTAGTTTTCATACTTCCTATGTGGGACAAACCTTAACTTTTTAGTTTTCCCACCAACAAACTCCTTTCACATAGCATACTTTGAGCTTCAATTTCTCATTCACCCGAGCATTATTTTTGACAAGTATATGATTTCGTTGTACTCATGGAGAAGAACACAAATCAACTTTCATCTTTCAAAATAGCCAACTGGATCCCGCTCAAAATTAGTGTCAAAGTCAGCCCTTCAACTCAGATTTTTTTCCAACAACTATAAAAAATGTGAACTTATAAATATAATCTTTTGAATATAATAAATTTTGAAATTAGTTATTATAAAAAGAGAGTGGGTTTCGTTATTTTTATGGTTACTTCTTAAACATTAAACACTAAGGACTTCTCTATACACCAAAGCCAAATTCGCAAATGATTATGCATGTCGAAGAATAAATTATGTAAGAGTGTGTCTTGCATGCTACCAAGATCTCAAAGACTTCCATGCTTCTCTTGGTTGGATAAACCCAATTGGCTATCTTAGCCAAATTGATATGGTCGAGACATGTCAGATCAACAAATGAGCTTGTAGTTAGGGGTAAAATATCACACGTATCCATGGTTGGTTCTCCTTAAAATGCACTTTTTATCATTTTTCATGGATTATCATCTCAAAGGTCATTTGATGGGCATAAAAACATCATTTTGGTAGGAGATTCTATTAGCTTTCACATAGTGAATTTCTCTTTAGAATTCAGACCAACTCTTGCACCCTGTTGTCACTCACTATAAACCTCAAATACTCCTCCAATCAGATGTAGGAGTTGTTCATTTCATCCATAATTTTAAGAATTGGAACTACTCATTAAACTTCAGATATATTTGCAAACTAAACCATTCGGTTCCATGTAATATTTGAGGCTGAATTAGAACTGTCAATTCTAGTCAACTATATCATAGCAAAGTTTATTTTTTTAAAAATAAAATAGAAGGCTTATTAGCACAAAACGTCCATATGTTTGAACCTTAGTGTGCAAAACATCGTACGTTTTATTTTTTTGCATTTTCACCTCTATTTTCACGTTTCATTGTGGAAAACGTCATTTTCATCAATTTTTATCCAATTTCTCAATTAAAATTTGTAAAATAACAAATATATCCTCCCATTTAAATTAAAAAAAATAAAAATAAAGAACAAATTACAATCATACTCCCAATTTTTAAAAAAAAAAGCACAAATAAGTTCCACGTACACATGCCACTCCTCCCTCACCTACGCTACCCACCTATATATAATCCCAGACCCAAACCCATGCATACAAAACACTCAATCACCAGCAATGTCGGCCTCATCCACCCAAATGGACCATGCGATCTGGTGCGCCAACGCCTCTATCCATATCCCCTGCCGTCAATTCTCGTGTGTGCTACCTCCCTCAAGGCCACCTGGAACACTTCGATAAAAAAATTACAAAAATTTGCTCAAAACCCCTTTGAGTTCCTGCCAAGTACTCTCCGTATCCTTCCTTTCGGACCCTTCCTTACCAAACATTCACCAAAATTCGTCTCATTTCCCTCTAGTCACGTAGGCTATACGTGGTAACGAAGAATGTTGAGAAAAGATATATGGATGAGAGCGATGTCATTTCGTTTGCCAAGATTTCCTGACTATTCAATTTCAATTCCTGGGTCAATTGTATGATCTCATCAACAGCATCCAAGTAATCCTTACTTACTGAAGACAAATTTACTCCATTGAAAATGATATTCTTAGCAGCCCCAAATCGCGGGTCGAAAGGCGTGTCCTCGTCGGAGACAAAGGCGGAGAGATTAGAGAGGCGGTTGTCGAAGGCGGAGAGAATCAATAACATATCATCGGCGTCTGGAACTACTGTCCAGGCTCTGAACGATCCTTTGTGTAGGGGCTAAAACCTTATCTTGTCCTTCTATAGTCATTGCCATTGATTTCTCCTCTATTTGAAAGTGAACAGATTATAGCTGGGGTTTTTTTTAGTAAATTAAGGTTAGAGATTTGGGATTTTTTGGTGGCGAAAACTCAAGTATTCAAATGACTAGTTTCCAATTTGGCTTCCATTTTAGTAGTAATGATCGAAAGAAAAATCTTCTTCTTCTTTCCCCCTGTGGGTGAGGGCTGAGAGGGAGAGGGAGAGGGGGAGGGGGAGGGAAATGGGGAAAGAAGAAGATGGTTTCTATTTCTTTTTGGATTTTTTTGATTTAATTTATTTGAAACTTATTTGTACTTTTTTTAAAAAATTGGGAGTATAATTGCAATTTATTTTTTATTTTTATTTTTCTTAATTTAAATAGGAGTGCATATTTGTCATTTTACAAATTTTAATTGAGAAATTGGATAAAATTTAATGAAAATGACGTTTTCCACTATGAAACATGGAAACAAGGGTGGAAACGCAAAAATTTGAAACGTAAGGATGTTTTGCACACTAAAATTCAAATGCAGGGATGTTTTGTATTAATAAGCCTAAAATAAAATAAGCAGCCGAAAAACGATAAGCGGTTGTTTACATTACTTTATTGGCTTAATAGCACAAAATGTCCCTACGTTTGATACTTCTTGTGGAAAACGTCCATACGTTTCATTTTTCACATTTTCGTCCTTATTTCAACGTTTTATTGCGGAAAACATCATTTTCAGAACAAAATGTCTCTACGTTTGACATTTCTGGTGGAAAACGTCCATATGTTTCCTTTTTTTTTGCATTTTTGTCCTTATTTCAACGTTTCGTTGCGAAAAACATAATTTTCACCATTTTATAACGTAAAATGACCAATATACCATTCTATTTAAATAAAACAAAAAATAAAGATAAGAAAAATAAAGAACAAATTAAAATTTTACTCCTGAACTTTTTAAAAAAGTACAAATAAATCCAAATAAATTATTAAAATATAAAAAATAACTAAAAATAAAAATAAAAATTGTTTCTCCCTCCTCTTCTTCTCGTCCCCTTTCCTCAGCCTCATCCTTCGATGCCACCACCACCACCACCTTCATAAATTTTAGGGTTTCTCATTTCAATTATTCGTATATTTATTCCAATATATATATTCTTGTTACAAGTTTTAACCTCTTCAATTTATCAAGAATTGATGCGCAGAGGGCTTTGCTTGATGAACTCATGGGCGCAGGTAAGTTGTTCTTTCCTTAAAACACTAATTTCTATATTTCAATACTGGGCTTTCTTTCGTCTAAAAGTTCACATTTTTTTTCTTAATTTTGAGTGATAAATTTCATCTCGGCATACTTTGCAGATTTTATATGGTTCGGTTCTGCCCCCATGATTTGTTCGTCAACACTTCACCACCACCAACATCCTCTACGCTGGAGTTGTTCTTGAAGGGCGATTTAAACGGGGTAGAGTATGTGGTGGCTTTGATTCTGAAGCTTATGGGTTTGAAAATGGAAGGAGTTTTATGAAGAATGGGTTTGTTGGTTTTGAAGGATACGGAAAGAGATGGTGAATGGAGATGAAGAATTGCAGAGGCTACCATTGATGAATTTGAGCTTCAAGCAATCGAATAGTGAGATTTTGGACGAAAATTCTTTGGGTTTGTTGGATTTTTCTACAATTTTGAATTTTCATAGTTGAATTTCATGTTCTGAACACTGTGGACTTGAATTTCTGAATTCGAGACCTAAAGAATTCATCTCTTCCCTGGTTATAAAAATAGTCTTGTCTGTCTATATATGGCCCGATAAAGGGAAGCCCGTAGTCTCCTGGGATATTATGGATGTGGAGCTTCTTGGGTTGTGGTACCACCACCGTCGCCAATGGTATTGAAGGCCGCGGAGCTGGTAGTGCAATAGATAGTTTTTCTGATACAGATGCTTTGGTTTGGTGGAGAGTGGGCTCAAATTTGAAAGGTTTTGGAGGAGATAACTTTGATGAAGGAAATTGTAGGTGTAGAGTAGAGAAAGTTAACGAAGAGGAAGCCATGGATTTACAGAAGTTTTTGCTTTTTTCTGTGTTGTCGAATAGTTGAATTTTATGTGGTTAGGTGATATATATTTTTAGTTTTTTCTTTTTCCAATAATGGTAGTGGTGGTGGTGGTGGCTGAAGCTGAGGGAGGGTGAGGAGAAGAAGAGGAGGATAGAGAAACAATTTTTATTTTTATTTTTATTTTTGATTATTTTTTATATTTTAATAATTTGTTTGGACTCATTTGTACTTTTTTTAAAAGTTTAGGACTAAGATTTTAATTTGTTCTTTATTTTTCTTATTTTTTTGTTTTATTTAAATAGAAGTGTATATTTGTCATTTTACGTTAAAAAAATGGTGAAAATGATGTTTTCCGCAATGAAACGTTGAAATAAGGACATGAATGCAAAAAAATGAAACGTATGGACGTTTTCTACAAGAAATGTCAAACGTAGGGACGTTGTGTTCTGAAAAAGATGTTTTCCGCAATAAAGCGTTGAAATAAGGACGGAAATGTAAAAAAAATGAACCGTTTGACATTTTCCACAAGAAATGTCAAACGTAGAGACATTTTGTACTATTAAGCCTTACCTCATTCAACTGGACCATTTTTAAATGAAAAGGGTAAAGAAAGAGAAATTATGTACAGACTCCCCATTAGTTTCCAAAAGTTTCATTTCCAAGCATTACTAGATCTCCTATATGTGAAAGTTAAAAAAAAAAAAAAAAGTAAAAACTTTAAAAAGATGAAAAATTGATTCATAATTGTGCTTGGGTCCGAGTTTTATGAACTGGAACTATCAATTAAGTTTTGGGTATTTTGTAAATTGAACTATTAGTTTTAGATTTCCATTTAATTTTTGAAATCGAATCGAAACAAGGGGTTTCAATTTACAATCTTACACATCAAGTTTGACATTATTGTGAGATGACAATTTTTTTACATTAATTTTAATAACATTTTAAACAATCAATGACACAGATTTTACCATGAGTGTCAAACTTAATTCTTCAATTTAGGAGGTTTGATTCCTATTAAAATGTTCATCATTGCCTCCAATAATGAACTAATCCTTTCGGTTAAAAACTTCAAATTATAGAATACAACAAAATTCAGTAAGAAATTAAAGAGTAATGTAAAAAACTACACAAGCAGCTTTTAAACTTTATTATTATTATTATTATTTAAGGATCAATTGGCCGAAAATAGCCCGTGTGGCTTGGGCTCTAGCTAGAGGTGGCAATGGGCCAAGTCGAGCCGGCTCGGCCCATACTCGTCCAAATTTAATTTTTTTTATAATAATTATAATTTAGAAATTACTAAATTGCTAAACTTAAAAATATATATATACACAAATATTATCTAATTTTTTTTAAATATACACTTTTCAAAACAATTTTAATTTTTAAAATAATAAGAACAAAATTTTATTTGTTGAGAAATGAGAACCTAAAGAAAAATATATATAAACACATTTTGTAAACAATTTTTTAAATATACATTTTTCAAAACATTTTTATTTTTTACAATTAAAAAAAAAAAGATGAACCATCATCCTTTATTCGGGCTTGGGATCGGTTACTTCAATTTCAAGTAGGTGGAGTTAAAAATTGTACACGAACAACATGTTACGTGTACAATTTCTTTTAAAAAAATTATAAAGGTGTGAAAATAAAATATTGTGATGAATATGGTGAAATTAAATATCACTTACTTGATTACATATAATTTCGGCATATTTATCTTGAATTCGATAATTAGCGTCTTCTCAGTCCTTCACGCACATTAACGCTTCCTTCTTTTAGTCGCCTCCTGACCTCGGAGAGAACTCTATTCCCTGCACTAAAAGCATACTCCAAACTACAGTACTAACCAGATGTGTTAGTATATCTTTTGTCATTGCAGAAACTACTGGGCATCGACGTTCGTTATTTCACCAGAATTTAAGGACATCTTCTGAATTTTTACTAACTGCTTTGTTACTATGCAAAGTTTGATTAAAGTAATCAATTAATTCATATGGCAACGCATTTGGATTTTGACTACGACTGGAAGTTTGAGACATGCAGTGGAAGTTAAACTATTACTACTATTAAAGAAACCACATGAATATGCAGTTGCATCAAATCTATATGAGTTCATGCTTTCAAATAAATTCAAAATTTCAATGTCGTCATCTATTATATTAGTGGGATGAGTATGTATAGGTACACGATTAATATGTGTATCCAATCGTGTAGCATTTAATTCATATATTTCACGGAACGTCGTTTTCAAATTCCTATAAGTAGCATGTATATTAAAAGTTAAAGTATTTGAAATCTGATCAATTATAAACTTAGTACTAGATAAATTATATCGGGGTCCATGACAATTGCTAAAGGAAATAATATAAGTAATTCTTCCCAATATTTTCTAAATTGCAATTTGGAATATATAACAGCATGAAAATCGGGGTTATTTTGAAATCACGCAAAAGCTCTACCAGTTATATAAAGACGTTCAAGAACCATACAACTAGTGAGACAATAAACACCATACAATATATTTGTAGACTCATAAAAACTTGTCAAATTTTTTTTATTTTAAAAACTATATTCCAATCGAATTCACTCAAGATAGAATCGTCTTCCTCTCTAACATGTCTATTATTATAAAATTCAGTAATTAACGTTTCATAACATTCACATGATTTTAGTAATAACTACATTGAGTTCCATCTAAAGCCTACGTCAGTAATAAATGTTTTCATATCCGTCATCCCATATTCTGCACAAAATCCCCAAATCCTTGTTTTCTACTATGTGTAACCGTGATATACATAAGTGCATTCCTAATTCGGTTAATTCCATCCTTAACATGTTTTAATCGTCTTGTACTATTAAATTAAAAATATGGCATACACATCGAATATGAAATAAATAGCCACCGAAATGGGGTTGAAGTACTCTATGCAATTTATTGATAACAACCTTATTTACAGTAGCGTTGCCGAACGTAAAAGAACAAATTTTACTCTCGCATTTATATTATCTAATTATTAACATAATAGCATTAAATATAGTTTGAACGTTGTGCGGATACTCAACAACTTTATAAGCAATAATTTTTTTATCCATGACCCAAAGTGGGTCTATATAGTGTGCAGTTGTAGCCATATAACATTTTTTATTAATCTCTTCCCACATATCTGAAGTTAAAGATATCACACCCCATATGTTTCCAAATCCAAAATAAATAGTTGCATTACATTAAGAAAATATGCAATTGTATCAGAACGAAGAGTATTTCGACTTACCCATTGGTGCCTCGGTTGAATATATCTTTTGACGTAATTTACGAAATGTTGGTTATCCACTATTGCTAGTGGCAACTCCGCCGTTGCAACGAACTTCACCATTTCCGTTCGAGCTCCCTCCTCCGAATATATCTATGTAGAAAGTGGCGTAGTAGTAGCAGCACCGACTTCTAAAGTATCAAATTGTAGTTATGTTTGACCAGATGGAAGAAGCCCATGTTTGGCCGCACATGATTTGTAGTGACGATTGAAGTGTGTGGTTTCAATGCCTTTTTGCTATGCCAGTCGTTGTTGGCAGTATTTACATACGGCTTTGGTTTCTGGAAGTCCATCGACAACACGATTAGTGGGAACCAATTTGAAATGGTCTCAACTTTTGTCTGCTTCTTCCCATTTCTCTTCCTTCTTAGATCATAAATATTTAATGTAGGTTCTTTATCTTGTTCCAAATCAATTGGAATACTAGCTGCAACATCAACATCATCCAAATCAATTAGATGACTATCACGAACGTCGAAATCTTCAATATTTTCGAGAATTGGTAATTCATAGAGATCGGAAAATTCATTCCCAAATTGATTTTGGGTAGGTATTTGTATTTCGTTCTCTATACTGAACAAGTTTTGAATAAATGATCGTAAATCCATTTGTTATGAATAATAGAAATTGAATTTAGAAATGAAGAATTGAGAAGTGAATGAAGATTATGTAGTAGTGTATGAAATGAATTTTAAAATAGCAAGAAATAATGTAAAAAAAAATGTAGTAGATGATTATAGAATGAATGAGTGAATGCTATTGTTGATAATTGGTAAATGGAGATTGGAGAATGTAAATTGTAAAGAGTATAGTATATTAAATAATGAGATATTGATATTAGTGGGAAAAAAATGTTGATTAGGGTGGGTATTTATAGAGGAAAAATAATGAAATTGAAAAGAGAAAAAAAAGGACCAAACGGTCATTGAATTTACATTTAAATTTTTTTTAACGAGCCACGAACTGAGGCTCGTTAAAATAATGAGCCCACGAGCCTGCTCGACGAGCAGCTCGTGAACAGTACGAGCCTAGTAGGCTCGGCTCGGGCTCGGGCTCATTTTTTGACAAGCCAAAACGGTTCTTAAGCGTGAACAGTACGAGGAGTAATCGAGTCGATGAGCTGCTCGACTCGATTGCCACCTTTAGCTCTAGCTGGTGCCTCAAAATGGAAATTGGCCCGACCCCCAAAATGGGAATTTCTTTTCAGATCGAGCCACAGACCGTCCCAGCAAACGAGCCAAATTGACTCCCCAGCCAAACAGTCCTGGATGGTATCTCAATGCATTCCCCTCCTTTGGTTTCATTCTATACGTCGATTCTAGGAAGACGGAGCTGTGATATCTCTCTCTTCTTACCGCTTTCTCTCTCTATATATGCAGATATACGCAGATACATAACCATCACAAACGAATACCCATTATAGGTTCATTTTCTTTTATTTTCTATGTTTATTGATTAATTCATTCATTCTGGAAGCGTAATATACGTTTTCAATTGGCTCTGAACAGCTAACAATTGTGTTTTTCATTGACTTGTTTATCAACTGAATTATAGTAGCAGTTTTTTAGGGTTATTTGATTAGGTTTTTTATTTTATTTTCCCCTCATCGAGCTACATTTTTACCTAGTTATGTGGGAATAGGATGCAAGTCAATTGCTGCAATTGAATGCATCTTATGCCGATTCAAGCATGTTTGATAAAATAGATATTGAATGTGTTAAAAAGAAAGGTAGAAAAAGGCGTCAAATTGGAAATTATAAAGAATGGTATTTGTGTTGGGTCCATCGGAGATGGAAAAGACATGGGGACCTTTTTTGGAATCTTTTAGATAGTTTTTACACTACGGCATGTTTGGTACATTGGATTGGATAGGATAGGACTCGATACCATTAGGAAAAGGAGACATTGGGATAAGACATATTAGTAGTTCTGCTCAAGCCAATGTACCAAATTTGTTGTAAGTGCTGGGTTTTCTATAAAAGCTTATGCGCTAATGAATGATGTATATTTTGGAGGAAAAACTGTTGCATGTGTTTCTTTTATGCATATTGTAGCCCTATTGTATGAGAAGTAAGTTACCACTTTGGTATTCGTTTGCAATTCTCGTTTAGAAGTTTGGGTCAATTTCATTGGATGGCAAAATAATCACCTTAGTTAATGAATGGAATATTTTATTGTGATGGACAGACCGATTATCCACACCTGCAAGGTTGAAATTTTCTATGAACTGGTGAAAATAGCTGCATACCCGAGCTGGAGATCAATCTCAATATTAGGATATTTATTTGGGTTTCATGCGTGTTGGGATTAAGTCTTATACATTTTACTTGACCACAAGCTAAAATATTTCTTCTATGTATCTCAGCAATTAATTTGGGTGTTGTGAGCTCTAGAGCGGGGAAAGATCGAGGTAAAGGTGATAGCTGGAGTGTAGGATGTACATAGTTAAGCGTTTATTCCAGCCTTGAATCATTGACAAGAATAAATAGCATTCATGTGGATAGAGATCAACGAGATTTTAGCTGCCTATAGGGACTGGAATGCAATTACGGACATTCAGTTTGCATGCAGCCATGTTGGATAGGAGGGAATTTTATCTATCTTAATTTTTATATAAAGGAACAGTGGATATTTTTATAACAATATTAGGAGTTTTATATGATATTTTTGTACCCCTAGAGTGCCAACATCACTGAACCCTTATCCATCACCAAAGAAATGCCACCCTTTTTTAATCTTGAAGGGTAGTAAATTTTGATTGAATGCTAGCATTGTGAATTCAAACTGGCAACATGAATCAACCATGTGTTCAACTTAATAGAGTAGGATGTGATTATTGAGAACTCTCCTCAAATATATTGTTTTCTTCTGTTTTGTTGATTTAATGAATACTAAATTGAATAGGATTAGACTTTTCTTTTTCTACAAAGAATATGATTTGCCTATCCCACTTGTTATGTGATTATTTTGAATCCCACATCAAAAAGAAACTAAAAGCCTCCCATTTTGTGCTTATATATAAGGACTCTCCCGTTTGTAGTTTTCTGATCTCAATTTGAGCGATAATTAGAGAGAGCTATCTCTTGGGATGGACTTTATGTTTTCCTTAGTCTTGCACATTATAAATTTTGGAGTGTTTGTGATCTGGGGTTTGAGTACATGACACTCTTTCATATTTCCCCTTGCAATATTACAATCTTCTTGTCCTGTGAACATAGGCCAAGTGCCACACCACAAATCTTTAAGCCCAATCTTATGGGCTTCTTTGCAATATTTTCTAATTACAAATGGAAGAAAGCAGGAGGCCAAAGCTTCCCCTGTTTAAAGTAACTGTGATTACATGATATATTCATATGGTGTAGAGAATACTAGATTTGACCTTCACCTTGTATGGACTTTCTTGTTAGTCCTGCTTATGCAAAAGAACTCAACATCTTCTTTGTGAAAATACCTTAATTATTGTTCTCGTTTACGTAGCATGTCAACGGGGTTTGTAGTTGTTATATTGCATTTTTTACATGATCACATGACTTGTAATTTGCTCATCTTAAAATTTAATCACATTTTAGCAGTGTGTTTCAAATTTGTAATTTCTTTTGGTGGCAAAGCCCTAGAGAATTTGTTGAGTCTATGTTTAACAAATAGTAGCAGCATTTGAAAAATTAAGTCAGGATTAGAATAGATCTACCTAAGTTCTGGTTTGAGTTTTAAATGATCAAGTTAATACTATTAGGACTCAGAAATCTTGCCGCGGGCATGGTCGTGCATTTCCATTAAGCTATTGTGAGAACGTAAATTAACTTTATCCTTGTCCGAAATTGTACTTTCCTCTCTCATTTATTTTCCTTTCCCGGATTTGGCTTCAATTCATGTTGATGTCTTGATCTTCAACCACCTACTAGCAGAATCTAAACTTTACTTAGTGTTTGCATTATATTGCAGATTTGTCGAATATGTCAGTAAAACCAACAGTCGCATTAAGAGCTATACTCATAGGTGGAATAGCTGCATTCGCTAAAATTGGAGGAGCAATGAAAGCTGCTGGTGGAATAAAGTTAGGTGCCGCAGCAGCTGCTGTGACGGCTGCTGCAACTGCAGCCGTGTCGGGATCTAAAGAGGAGTCAAAGGATGCTTCTATGCATTCTTCAAAATGACTTTCTGTAGATGTAGCTAAAAATCGTTCTCTGTTACTTGGGGAAATTTTGAACTTACTTGATTGTATGTTTCGGGCAATAAGACGTGTAACATTTTAATCCAAGAAAAATGTGGCAGCTTAGCAATTGGTAGTCAAATAGTTTATCTAGCCACCAAGTAAAAAAGCATTTTACCCGTGCTAGAGACTTACCATGAACTTTGTATCTTACCGACTTTGATTCCTAAGAAGGATGATTATTTGTTCAAGTTACATTGCTTCCCGTTTGCACTGAGAAATCCCATGATGCAAAGCTAATTTCGTTTTTCTTTGACTTCTCCATTTGATATACTACTGGAGCTGATATATGTCAAGTAAGCCTCAGCAGACCATTTGTGAAAATGTTTTCTTTTAGACCAGAAGGGTAAATAATATTCTATTGCTAAATTCAATTTCAGACGCAAAAAGTTTGTGTAATCTTACATTTAGATACAACAAATGTAAAGAGATACATATCTTTTTATATGTTCAGGGATTGAGATGAAGATTTTCTTATGACCTACAATAAAGAAAGTCTGAATCACTCCAACTAGTGAAATCAACCACCACAGAGGTTTTGCTTTCAGCACAATTCCTCACCTTTCTTCATGATATATTTCTTAACAACATAATCCACCAAGGATACACAATGTTCTCACAATGAAATCATGGCAAGATAGAGTTTCCAAGAACTCTCATACTGTAACGATCCGAGCCTAGCATCCAAATCGTTATATCATACGTACTGTTTATTTTGGGAGAGTCTGAACTCATCTTATCCCTCACGACTTTTTGTTGCATCATTTAAGATTTAAACTCAAGACATCTACTTAATGAGAATAAATTTAAGTCCTCGTTTGGCCCCAATTAAAATTATAATCTATTTTTTCTGTCTCTTCTTATCAATCACATATTCTTCAATAAAAATAATATTACACGTAAATAAAAAAATTATTCTTTCTTAACCACACTTTCTTTAAAAAAAAAAAACATTATTTCAAAAATTGTAATTTCAAATAATAGGGGTCAAACGTAGCTAAATCTCTCATAAACCAGAGGTTTTATGTTCAAATCCCAGGGGACGGAATTAGGGGTGTCCAAAAGTCCCGAACCGAACCGAATCGAACCGAATCAAGCAGTTCTTCATAAGTTAAATACTCGAACGGGTATCCGAATCGAGAACCGATGAGTTTGGGTTGGGTATTGGGTCTAGACCAAGAATCGAAACTAAATAATTTTTTATTTATTTTTACTGAATTAATTAATTAATTTTATTTTATTTTTTCTAAATAAATTAACAAATTAATAAATAAATCAGATTGTTTCATAATTTTAATTTTAAAGTCCAAATCATTTTAAAGCACAAATACTTAAAAATATTTTATTTTTATAACTTTTAATTTATATTTCATTTTCTTTATGCAGGCAGACTACTTGAAGCAAATGAATTATTGATATGGATCACCGACATTTTAATATTAATATCTACTTTTTAGTATTTGTATGCATTGAATTAATGTAATTCGACAGCTAGTTATTTATATATTTTTGAATTAGACTATGTTAATTTGTAAAAGTTATGAATGAAATTTCATTAGTTATATTTATGTAGTGTTGCTATAAATGTTTAAAAAATCTAATTATGGTATGAAACTGAACCGAACCGAACTCGAACGGTTCCATAATTATATTTGGACCCGACGGTTCAATTTATTAAATACTTGAAAATTTTGGAATCGAACCGAGCTGAACTGACCCATGGACAACCTAGGCGGAATAGAAAATCATGAGGGGATAAAACTCAATCTCTGTGTCCAAGTCATTAACTTACGTAATTTCTTGAGCGCATCTTAACCCCTCATAGCTTTCAGTCGCGTTCCCCAAGATTCGAATCTAAGAACTCTATCTTATGATAAATTTAAGTTGAATCCTGATATCAATTGAACTATCAGGATTCAACATAACACTCTCATGAAGCTGAAGGGACTATAAAAAATCATGAGGAGGTAAAATGGGCTCAGACTCTCCCTATTCAATTGATATCAAGATTCAACTCAAGTTTCTCATAAGCTAAGATGTCTTGATTCGAATTTTTGGGAAATGCAACAAAAAGTTGCGAGATAAGATGAGTCAATGCCTTCTCAAAACGGATAATACGTATGATATAACGGTTTAGGCACGAGGCTTAGATGGATACACATACAATTTGTCCAAGTATGTTGGAGCCTTATGCTTTGACATGAGTGAAGTTGAAATCTGTTAGCCATATCATCGGTTAGAAATCGAGGTCAACATGATTTACTATGTATCGATACTTAACTTATATTAAGGACCAATGACATTGCACATCAATATATTTATGGACAAAAAATTTAGTTCGAATATTAAACTCACTTGTGAACTTATCCACCAATGAATTGACGTTCCATTAGATCATTTCCCACTAGATTAAATGGTTAAATTCACCAATGACCACCCAACTTTATATTTAGCCCATATTTGATTCACACCCAAAATTCATTCTTTCAATACTCATTTTCAACCACACATTTTTTAATAAAATAATATTATACATAAATTCAAAAAAAAAAAATCTTATTTTTTAACAACATATTTTTTATCACATCACATCATAAAATGCATTTTCTTCTCAATAATGTGCATTAAACACTCCATTAGTGTTACCATGACCACTCAATTTAATTTTGTTTCATCATGGTCATCCAACTTTATACTTAATACCACCTTGACAATCCAATTTGATTTTATTTCACTATAGCCACCCAATTTTATATAACATTTCACTATAACTACCCAACTTATTTTCACCATTTCATTCATTTTAAAAGGGGCAAAATTGTAACTTTGTATTTTATATATATATATATATATATAATAAATTTTAAAAAATAAAAATATTTTTTTAAATTTTAAAAACTTTTTATTTCAAATAAGTTTTAATTTAATTTAATTTTTTAAGTAACTTTTTTTTTAAAATAAGGTTTTATTTTATTTTATTTTATTAAGGAATTTTTTTTAAATAACTCTTTATTTTATTTATTTTTCTAAGTAATGTTTTTTCAAAAAAGTTTTTATTTTATTTTAAAAATATTTTTTAAATAAGTGTTTATTTTATTTTATTTTTTTAAGTAACGTTTTTTTTAAAAATAGTTTTTGTTTTTGTTTTTTTAATTTATTTTTTATATATAATCCATAATTACCATTTTACCCTTTTTAAACATAAATGAAAATGTTGAAAATAAATTGAGTAGCTATAATGAAACATTATATGAAATTGGGTAAGCGTGATGAAACGTTATATGAAAATGGGTGGTCGGGGTGAAATAAAATCAAATTGGATGGTCATGGTAACACTAAGTATAATTTTTGGTGACCATGATAAAATAAAATAAAATTAAATGGTCACAGTAACACTAAATATAAAATTGGATGGTCGTTGATGAATTTAACCCCTAGATTAAATATAATTCAAAAAAATTGTCAATGCTAACTTAACTACTCCAATTTATTTATGGACGATTATATAATAACGTAGTTACAACAATTTGATGAACCTTCATTAATACTATTTTTTTAGACCAACAGTGCCACCAACAAAACATGCTTGAGCTGCAATAAATTGACGAGCCATCGTAAAGTAAAACTTGTTGACCCCAAAAAATGTGCCAATAGAATCTCCACCATGTCCCCTCTACGTGGACATCGCCTGCATATTGAAAACCCCATTAGGAGGAAAAAGTCGTCGGTCAAGAAAAAGGTCCGACGACCGTTTGCACTCCAACGACCGAAGAAAAGAAAAAATAAGTGCAAAAGACGAAAGAAGGAAATATGATAGGGTTAGAGAACATACTTTAAAATGAAATAGATTCATATATATATAGAAAATGGAAATGGGTCAAGCGTGCTAATGGGTCTCGTCCAAGCCCAATATGAGATGATTTTATATGTATAACAATAGTCCCCCAAGTCTGAGTCGTGTATTTATATGCAGGTCGGTCTTCGAAGTATGAGCTGTCAAATAGGCGAGGTCTCACATATTACCTCAAAATGTATGAGTAGCTCCAATAAGCAATAACTTACGAACCGCTCGAAAATATACATCGAACTCAAATAAGTGAGGACTTACGAATTGTCTCGAGAATATAAAATGCTCCAATAAGTGAGGATTTACAAACTACCTCAGAAGATATGTGTACGAGCCTAAATAAGTAAGGACTTACCTCGAAAGATAGATACTGCATATATTTGTCAAAATTTCAACAACATATCCTCTATAATATGGACTAAACCAACCTGTAATACAACATAATATCCCCGCCGCACAAATATAAAATAAATCAGGACCAATTTGCCTTTCAAATTACTCATGATGATAAAGTGAATAATGAGATATTACATGTCTCCAAGATATAATATGCAGAAAGCCTATAAAGTATCATAATAGGTCATATGCTTGCGCAACTTAATGTAATAGTAGTTCTATAGTGAAGCAACATGTTGATAACGTAGATAACGTTATTTATGTACTAGTTGTAATGAAAATATTGTCATGACATGCTAGCAGTAATAATGTAATGATATCAAGATAGTAGTATCACAATAGTCCCCCAAGTCAGAGTCAAATATTAATATGCTGGTCAGACTTGGAATATAAGCCACTGTGATAAAGTTGATGTAGAGACGAGACTAAATATACAATCAGTTGTGATAAACTGATGCAGATGTGATGCTCTGAATGTGAGTAGTAGAGGCGATTCTCTGAATCTGTAATTAGCATAGGCAATGCTCTGAATCTATAATTAGCATAGGTGATACTCTGAATCTATAAGTAGCAGAGGTGATGCTCTGAATCTGAGTAGCAGAGGCGATGCTCTGAATCTGTGTAGCAGAGGTGATGCTCTGAATCTGTAATTATCTATAATAAGCTGACATCCTTACATGAGGGTGACACATCCATGGCAATGGCTTCCTCCATGGTGTTTGATCCAACCATGGAAGGTTTTGTCTTCGTAGGTATTAAGATGGGCCCACCCCTCTCCTTACGAAGTGGTAAATAATATAAACTCTTTGAAAATTAGTAGATGTAACATAGCTGAAGCATAAATAAAGCTCTGAAATATAATACAGTCGATGCTGAGGTGCTGAGGTACGATGAGCTCGTTGAGGATAAATGTAGCTGTAATGCAACATCTAAAGTAAGGCATCTTACAGAGCAAAGAATGACTATCGAGCTAGTGGTTCATTTTGAACTTTCGATATCTTATATGCTAGCCTCAAATAAAAGAAGTTTTCAACCTGGACTCAACAATAACGAGAAGCGAGGAATAAACATCTTGCGAAGTGGAGGATAACCGTCCCGCGAAGCCAAGAATAATCATTTGGCGAGGCGGGGAATAAACATCCCGCAAATAGCTTTCGAACTATTGGAGTTTTATAAGCAACATCAGATAGCTGAAGTCTTACAGCCAGACTCGACGATAGTGAGATGCAAGGAATAAGCATCTCCCGAAACTAGGGATAAACATCTAGCGACGTAGGGAATAAACATCCCGCATATAAATCTCGAACTATCAGAGTCTTATAAACTGGCCTCGAAATGACGATGTCTTACAACTAGGCTCGATGATAATAAGAGGCGAGAAATAAATATCTCGCGAAACTAGAAATAAACATCTTGCAAGGTAGGGAATAAATATCCCGCAAATGAGGCGATGGAAGACTCCTTTTACAAGGGCAAACACGTTTGGCAATTTCACCTCTTCCTTTATTCAAGGAATGAGGACTTCCTCTTCCTTTTTCAAAGAACGAGTACTTATAAAATATGATGCCTCTTCCTTTATTCATGGAATGAGGACTTCAAAAAAATACTATATCTTTCTTTATTAAAAAATGAGGACTGCATCTTCTTCTTTTCTTGGAATGAAGTCTTCAAGAGATCGTCTCTTCCTTTATTCAAGGAACGAGGACTGCCTCTTCCTTTTTTTCAAGGAATGAGGACTTCATGATAATGCATCTTTCTTTATTCAAGGAATGAGAACTTCAAGATGCTGCTTATGATAATAAGAAATCCACGAGCTATGCTCGCCTTCTGTAATAAGAAAACCACGAGATAGATCTCGCCTTCAATAAATAAGAAGTCCACAAGCCGGGGGCTCGCATTCAATAAATAATAAATCCACGAGCTGGGGGCTCACCTTCAATTAATAGAAAATCAGGAGATAGAGCTCGCATTCAATAAATAAGAAATTCATGAGCTATGGCTCATCTTCAATAAATAAGAGGTCCACGAGTTGGGGGCTCGCATTTAATAAAAAGAAATCACAAGGGCTCGCTCGGAAATATAATTCCTTTAGCGCAAATGAAGTTTGTAGTCGATCCACGACATCATCAAGAATTACAATAGCAATTGTTACATGCTTTCACAATTTGTCATCGTGGATATTGTATTAATTCATGCACACATTAGATGATATATCACTATAAATTTAAAATGCAAATAAAAGAATTTTGCTACCTCTAAGCCCAGCAGTAATAAACAAACAGTTCACCTGGTGCTAAAATGTTTTGCAAGTCAATATAGTGGATAAATGAATGGACTTTGATGCCTTTAAAATGAAGGCATGCATGGGCGCCAAATTATTGTGATTAGAAATTTATTATTACCAACAAAAGCCCATTTCACCCACTTTGAAAAAAAGGGAACAATACACAAAACCTAGATATAAGAATTACTTTTCAAAACTAACAAATTTGTTTAATTATTTCAAAAATCAAGTGTTAAATAGATTTATTAAATATTAAAGTATAATATAATATATATTAATTATTTACACCTCAAATCAAACACCTCACTCACCCCCATCACTTCACTACACCACCTTCCCTCCATCTCTCAGACAACTCCAGCACCGGTCCGGCGAATTTTCTGTCGATCATTCCGGCGGCCTCTCCGGCGACTTAAAAATTTCCAGAAAATAAAAAATTGAAAATCACACCCCCACCCCATGGATCCACCTATCTCCAACCCCACCACTGCCTTCACCTCCTAAAAAATTACAGAAAAAATATTTGTGCAGTGTGACTGTCTGTGACTAATTGTGACCAAATGTGTATTCAATGTGACTAAATGTGACCAAATTTGTGTTCAACATGACTGTCTGTGACCAATTGAATCTTAATTGTGATCGCATGTGATCAAGTCACAATCGGTCACAATTAACACAAAATTGGTCACAACCAGTCACAGTCCACACATATTTGATCCCAAAATGGTCACTACAAACAAATCCACTTACACTATGAACAAGCACCACAAAACACCACTAATCATTACCACCATCACCTCCAATACACCACTACCACCATTAACTCAAATTTAGAGTACAAAAAATGATGATGGGAAAAAAAAAGTGTGACAATAAAGAAGCACCATCCATTTCAATTGAAAGTTTAAAAGTTTTTCAAACTTGAAAGTTTAAAAAAACAAAAATTGATATGCCAATTCAATTGAAAAATTCAGAACATATCATTTGGTAATCTTCACGGAAAAATTTCAACCCTTTTACTCAATCTGATAAACTTCCAAACTAGAGAAGTGCATATTTATGCTTAGATCTATTAACGATAGCATAATTATAAATTATAACATCTTTTTGTGCAGCTAAACTTAACCACTCCTAAAAGCTTTGTAGATTGACATATAATTCCAATGAGATATCTTAAATAAATCTATCTATCATTTCAATTAATTTAAGAACTGGAAAGAGTAAACATATCAACGAATAATTGTGCCAATTTTCATGTAAACTTAACAAAATCAGTTGCCTGAAAATGCCAAAACTATCGGAATCTCACATTCCGGTCACCATCAATCGCGGTCCTCCTCCAACCAAATGACCCCAACCATGGCCATAATTTATCCCCAAATAGCCTTTCATAAATCTGAATTGGCCACAGAAATTCTTGCAGTTGCGAACTCGCAACAGGCAAGTCCGGAAAAAGATGATTCCGGTGCCGTCCGGTCGACCCACAATCGCGAACCACCTGAGTCGTCTTCCCCACCTCATGGTGCCCCTAGCACAGCAAGGGGTCACTCCAATTTACAGCCCAACTCCTTGCAACAGCTACCGGTCGGAAAGAAGAATGGTAGAGGGAGGGGTGGGTGAGTAGAGAGGGATGATGAAGAGAGAGTACCAACAAGGATTGTAGACTTTACAAAAATGCAAAGAGCTGTCAAGTTCTATAATTGTGATTCTTGCAACAGTTATCGGTCGGAAAGAAGAATGGTAGAGGAGGGAGGGTGGGTGAGTAGAGAGGGATGATGAAGAGAGAGAAAGTAGAGAATTTGAAGATAAGGTTTGAAATGAATTAGGTGTGCGATGGGTGAAGAATCTGTTGGGTTTAATTAAATTTTTATAAATTATAATTTTTAAATCCTATTTATCACCTGATTTTTGAATTGTAAACTTTATCCTCTTATTTTTGAATTGTAATCTTGAAAATAAGGGTTTTAGGTAATTTTCTCTTGAAAAAATGCCAACAATTGGAATACCTAAAACAGAGGCCACGGTGTGATGATAATTTCCAGCCCAGTAGAACTTGTTTGTACATTGCCAAAGTGCAATACCACACCATACAAAAATTTTGTCGCATCTAAATTCGTCATTTAATTGCTAAGGCGGAAGACATGTCCATTTATTGTTGCTAAAGAAATTTGCGATATAGGAGCTTCCACAAAATCCCGCCACCACCTCTTTTTCTTTTTGATTTCCCTTGTGCTTATTATCAAAGAACTCAAGAAATAATATAATGGACCCAAGAAGAAGAAACAGCCCATTAAAGAAACTAAAGAACATAGAGCCTTTAAAAAGAAAGTGGACCTCATGGCCTAGGGAAAGTAATTAATTGGCCCAATTATAATTGCCAAAATGTAGAGATGGAAATAAAATTTAAGTGGCCCAATAATTATCCATTCAAGTATAAAAAGGATCCAAGGAAAATAAACTTTGGGCCCAATTCTCCTACAACCAATGGTTGATTCGTCCCAGTAGATAGGCAGGAAGAAGCACATTATCCAACAAAAGGTCTGTGCACTAGTCAAGAGCGTGTGGCCGAGTTGGCAAAAAAGCATGGCCTGGGAAACCAGGTTTGCTTCGACGAGGGTTCAACCCTCGCTTGAGACATCCGCCTCCCCTTTGGGGAGATTTACCTGGTTGGTGTGGTTGCGGGTCTTGTGCCAGCCTCCAGGTTTACCCAGTGTGCACTGGTGGTCGGGCCTCCGCTCTAAGAGTGGTCGGGGCTCCGCCAGGAGCGGCTGCGGGTTCCTGGGTATCAAAAAAATAAAAAATAAAAAAAGGTCTGTGCACTAGAGCTATAGAGAGAAAGATAGGTCACTTCCACAATTAATTTTTGACATACCTTTTGCATTGACCATTGGACCAAACCCATGACCAAGTGAGAATGACCGATCTAAGAAATAGCAAACCCACATGCCAGAAGCTTTTACAACAACTTGAACGGCTGACGATCATCGTCGAATGGGCTGTCGGAAGAAGAATTTGATTCAATATTCAAAGGCCGCGGCTGAAGCCTCTTTTTTTGCCTAGGAAACAGTTCGAACACCATTTCAAGTTCAAATATTTTTTACAGATGCACTTGGGAAACTCTTTGTTTAGGAATGAATAATGCTTCTAATATTTCTAGATTCTTGGAGGCCATGCGAGTGTTGTCTTCTACTATTTCTTTGAGGCAGCAACCAAATGGTGTTTATTCTTCAAAATTGACTATTCTCCAAATCACAAAAAGCAGCAGAGCTATAAATTTAGAGTTAATTTTTGGCTCATTGGACTTTGAGGGAATTTTTGTTGCTGTTACTGGGGTTGTTGATTCATTTGTTGAAATTTTGGAATTTGATGGTGAACCCAGATGTGGACGAGGAAAAAAAAATAAAAAATAAAAATATTGAGAGTGAGAGTGAGGTGTTTCCAATTGTCAGAAACTATGGATAATGGTGGTTTATGTTATTCAAAATCTAGTAAGTAGAAGGCTCGTCTTTTTGTTTATTCTCCATCGGCATCATCAACAGGGGTAACTTTAAAATTGGCCTAGTCAAAAGGTCATAATTCCCTTTTGACTTTTTCACAAGTGAATAACTTCAAAATGGCCTAATGGTGTTTAAAAGACAAAAATACTTTTAAGTGAATAATATAATTACAAAATATGATATTGTTAAAAAGACAACACTGCCCTTTTAGTTAACAAATAAAAACCAAACACTCCCTACATAACATTACAAAATCAGCTCAAATACAGATAAAAATTCTCTCATCTTCTACACTCTGAAAATCTCAAAAATATCCATAGCTGAAGAAAAAAAAAATTCTCGGTCAATTACTTCAAATCAGTAAGTACTTACATATGTTTAATTTCGTTTTCGTTAAATATGTGCATGTTTTTACTTGATAAATTAAGATTCGACGTAGGAGTTGGCAGATAAATTTTTTTAGCAGATGTATATAATTTATTTTAAGCATAATGGGAAAAGAATTCATCTGCATAATTTTTCGATTGGTTTTAGGCTGTTACGAAAAACAACGAAAATGTCCAAAAAAATGGTTGTTAACAGCCTAAAAAATCGACTAACAAAACAGCCAAATAATCGGCTGTTAACAGCCTAACAGCCCATATTTTAGGCTGTTAACAGCCCAAAAATGGGCTGTTAACAGCCAACAACCCATTTTTAGGCTGTTTTGGCTGTTAACAGCCAATTTTTGGGCTGTTAACAACTTAAAAAATCAGCTGTTAACATGTAATAATTGGGAATGTTAGACTGTTAGGTGCTGTTTTGTTTTTTTAATAAGTTTCTATTTGAAATATTTACAAATTCGATTTTGTCATGCCACACAGATATGAGGATTATACTCCCCATTTGTTATTTTGGTGATTTTGAGTTGGATGAAAATAATCGATGGACATGGAAATGGACAAGTGACGGACAACGTAATATGCCAACACATATAACAGAGACTACATCGTACGACGAACTATACCATGATATACAGAAGAAGCTGAACGTCGATTTATCTCTATACAATATGGTACTGAGATATCAATTCCAAGAGCATTTGCCATTTTCAATTCCACCTGCAAAGGTTACATCTGATATTGACGTGAGTTATCTGTATGATTTGAACAAAACGCAAATGACACCAATTTGCGTGACTTTAGTGATGAAGGACGACTTAGAAGGTAGAAATGAACATTCGGATGGAGCTGATGACAATGCAAATAATTTTTGGGATACGGTGGAGATAGCTCGCGAGGATGACACTAATATTCCCGAGACAGTTGTTCATCATCATGACATCACTAAGACGCACATAATTCAATCGGTAGTTCAGGACAGCGAGAATGTAAATGAATTTACAAATGAGGATTTAATTGGTTTATCCCGTCAGAGACATGAGTGGGGTGGGAGCTCAGGGGCCGGAACAAGTGGACCTTCATCTAATTCTTCACGTGTGGTTCCCGATGAAGAAGATTTGTATGTTGAGCAACTGTTTGAAACGAAGAAAGCTTTACAGGAAGTTGTGCACCTCCTGGCATTGAAATTCACTTTTGAGTTCAAGGTAAAGAAATCAAACAAATCATTGTTGACACTTGTTTGCGTTGACGATAGTTGCCGTTGGCGGTTACGAGGGACTAAGATGGATACGAATGAGAATTTTGTAGTTCGCAAATATATACGGGAACATACTTGTGAATTGGGGATTCGTCAAAACGATCACAGACAAGCTCGATCATGGTTTATTGGACGACAGATAATGCACAAGTATCAGAACCCACGAACGATCTATAGACCTTCAGACATCATTAACGACGTTCGACGAGAGTACGGAGTGGTCATGAGCTACCAGAAGGCCTTGAAGGCCAAAGAATGTGCGTTGGATGATTTATTGGGCTCGGCCGAGGAGAGTTATGCTAAATTGGCCAAATACTGTCATAATTTGGGGACAACGAATCACGGTTCCACTTTTTTCATTGAGACGGAGGGCGAGAAATGTTTTAAGTATTTATTCATGACTCTTGGACAATGCATTAGAGGATTTACAAATGTGATGCGACCGGTAATTTTAGTCGACGGTACAACTCTGAAATCGAAATACAGGGGTACGTTGATTATTGCTACATGTCAAGATCCCAACATCCAGATTTACCCACTTGCATTCGGCATAGTCGACAACGAGAATGATTGGTCAATGAGTTAGTTCTTTACGAAGCTCAGGGAAGTGATCGGGGAAGTCCATCATCTTGCATTCGTAACAGATCGGGGTCAGTCTCTAATAAATGCTATTGCTGAAGTCTTCCCCGAGGCACATCATGGGTACTACATGTACTATATACGAGGTAATCTGAAGACTAGATACCGGGGCCAAGGCATCGCTTCATTGTTCAGGAGGGCGGCCGAAGCTTACAGTGTCGAGGAATGTAATAAGTGGTTGGTAGAGATAGGAAATAAGTCGATATCGGCATGGGATTATCTTACAAAGATGGGGATAGAACATTGGGCGCGATCACATTTTCCAACACGTCGGTACAACTTGATGACGTCAAATAACGTGGAGTCTATGAATTCACTGTTTAAGAAGGATCGAGAGTTGCCAATTCTCGCATTGATTGAGAACATTCGTACGAAACTGCAGCAGTGGTTTCACGACCGACGTGTTGAATCGCAGAACTGCTCGACTTGGCTAGCCCCGGCTCAAGAGGAAAAATTGTTCAAGGCCGCACAGGTTGCGAGGAGGTTGAATGTGGAACCACTGGATGAGTCGCGCTTCTCTGTACAAGATGCACGTCAGCTGATATACATTGTGGACCTGAATGAACACACATGCACTTGTGCTCGATTTCAGTTGGAGAGTTTTCCATGTGAGCATGCAGTCGCGGTATCTATGAACAGAGGCTTTGCAGCGAGAACATTATGCTCTTAGTATTACACGGGTGAGTATTGGAGAACTGCATATGTTGAGACTATATTTCCCTTACCGAACGAATCTGATTGGGAAGTTCCTGACCATATTTTCCCACTGAATAGTTTGTCGCCACCGGTAACTGAACCGCGTGGCCCGGACGTCCATGAACTTCTAGAATACCATCTACTGGAGAGTTTTCTTGACCGCGTCGGTGCGCCAGATGTAGAGCAGTCGGTCATACTCGTCAAAATTGTACGAGTCAAATTCCCCTAGATAACAATTAGTCAAATATGTAATGGTATTGTTGCTAAATGAACAATATTTAATTATTTAACCATAATTTGCTAATTTGATTAAGTGTACAATAGTAACAGTTAAGTGCACAATATTTCATTATATAATTATTTATAAGTACAGTTATTTCACACATACATAAACGAGTTACTCAATTCAATTCAACGTACTATATTTTTACAATATTTACAAGTATTAAATAAATGAATCAACAATTAAATGTATAATGTTTACGGATCACACTCGAATTCGTATAAATCGCACGCTAATTTATTCCTCCAAATTTGTATCCATGCTTGGTTGATTCCATCGACCTTATGTCCTATACTCAAAAACTCGATGTACTTTATTGCAAAAATGCCGCAATCACCCCTACAATTGAAGAATAATGTTAGTGCGAAAACGTGTTAGATAAAAAACTAAGTTTGAAAGTACAAAACAAAATATAAATACTTACGATTTCGACTGTCTCGCCGTCTTCTGGTCCCGCACGATGGCTAGCCTGTCATTAACAATAACACCTGCTCGGGCGGCCATCAACGGTACGATCACAGCAAGCGGCTCCAACTGCTGCTCGAGCTGGCCCTGTGTCAGACACGAAGGATCGGAGTCGTACACATACATCGTGGAGTCAGTAAAAACAATCTCCACGGCAATGGCATGATGATTCAAGATCGCTGGAACATATATATGTGTACAAGCATCCCATGCCTTTCCCCCGAGCCTCGGCAATATCCCTACGACCCATTCGGCCATATATTCAGGAATCACGTACTTACTACCCATACATAGCAACGACTCATGCTCAATGGTAACAACTCCCAAAAACTCAGTGCTCAGTATGAGTCGGCCGGGCATATCAAATGATTGCGGATATCGTCGAGCTCGATCTCGTAGTAACTCCATGGCCAGGTCGATGTGCTACATCAGGAAACACCAATAAAAAACTTAGCGAGTTATTTCATTTCAAAAAACAAAAAAATAATGTATACATAATAAACAACAAAATGAATATTTCACTTACATCGTCGGCGAGCCACGTCCCTGAAGTGGTGATCCCGCGAAACCACTTATATGCATCTACTATCCTCTTCGAGCCAACTTGGCGGCTTTGTCTGAAAATAAAAATTGAAAAAATGTTGAAAAAGATATAGATGAATTAGCGTAACGTACTTTATTTAAATTCTATAATACTTACCGGGGCTTAATTATCCTCAACTCTGTCTCGAACACTTTCCATTTTGCTGCGTCGACCTCCCGAAACAGATTGGGGTACGTCCCGTCAACGAACGTCCTCCTCTTCGCCTGAGCCGTAAAGGGAGAAACGACGTACTGCGAAGGCAACCTAACCCTCTTGCCGACCACCTGCTCCGGGGCGTCAGCGGCATGCCTTTTTCCCGCCGCTACGTCAGGTGTACGCTCACCCTCCACCTCGGGAATAACATCATCTGGGCTCACCACCACCACCAACTCCTCCGTCCTATCCTCTGCCTCTGTCCTCCCACCACCACAACCTCCTCCGGGGCAACTGCCTCTTTCCTACCCTCCTCCGGGGGAACTGCCTCTCTCCTACCCTCCTCAGCGGAAACTGCCTGTCTCCTACCCTCCTCCGGGGGAACTGCCTGTCTCCTACCCTCCTCCGGGGGAAATGCCTCTCTCCTACCCTCCTCCGGGGACAAAAAAACGAAGCCAATGTGGCATCATCCGCCCAGAAATGACCCCCTCCATCACCCCGTCTCATGCCCATGATATCGCCTTGGAGGGCTGCAATCTCAGCCTGAAGCTCACGGCGCATCTCGTCCATTTGACCCCTAAACTCTCGGCACATCTCGTCCATCTGACCCGCTATAAATACTGTCAGGCGATCGTACAGATCAGTGGACGGTGGAGAAGGTGATCTGATAAGCGGTGATGCCCACGGCAGCGGTGATGCCCTCGGTAGCGGTGATGCCCTCGGTGGCGGTGATGACCACGACAACGGTGATGCCCTCTGCGGCGGTGATGAACACAGCAACGGTGATGCCCATGAGGGTGATGAGGCACCTTGCGGCGGGGGCGGTGAAACCCTCGGAGGTGAAGTCCTCGGCACCGGGGGCGGTAATACCCTCTGCGGTGGCGGCGACGGTGAAGCCCTCGGCACCGGCAGCGGTGAAGCAGTTGGACCGCCCCTACACGGATTGGAACATAAAAAATTATTGTATTTAATGAAAATTCGATTAACACATGCAAATCGATTATATTCAATTCACGTACCTCATCTCGAGCGGCTTCATCATACGGAGCGGCCAATTCACGCACATATCCACGTCCCTCCTCCTCCATCGACGGCATCAACTGCGTTATGACTCGAATCTGGCATAACAACATTTGTTAATGATCACATTATCATATTTTGGAGCTACACACAACATAAATTGCAAATGTATTATCTAACCTGAGGGTCGGCGAGGAGAGCTGATAGCTTTTTGCTAGTCGGGCATCCCTCTGCTCGCCAATGATGCATCCGAGGGCAGCGTGTCTCCCCTCGCTTCACAAGCTGGGTACCTAGGAGGGGGACCGTCTCGTACGCCCAGATCTGTAACACATACAATTATTATATTCATATTTATTGTAAACAATATTACAATAAAGTATGTCAAACATTTACCTGCACGGCAAGGGGTAATCCGTATGTATCGTATTTACGCATGGTCCCCTTCGACCTCGAGTGTGATCTGGTGAATACGTGCACCGTGTCCTCAAAACATCTCCGGCCCCACGGATATGTGTTGAACACATCAAGATCGTCAACGATCTGCAGATAGAATAGGTCAATCCCAGTCCTCCGATGGTGACATCGCAACACGCTCTCAAGGATGTAGACCAGGTCGAGCATCAGTCTATCCAACATGTCGTCACATCTAGTGATCGCGTCCATCAGAGCCGACAGCAGCACCGTCCCATGTCCCTCAAAGTAAGTGTCGTGCAATCTGCCTCTCTGAGTATCAGTACGAGCTGCATCATCACCTGTAATCTCCAGTCCTGTGATGAGAGCAAAATCAAACATGGAAAAACTCGGAACCTTGCCCCCAAGGTCGAAGTGGAGGGCATCGCCGTCGACTGGAGTAAGCAATCGGCACAGTAGTGCATCGAGGATCTGCCCGGAGAACTGTACGTCTCTCAACTCGTACAGGGGCCAGATAAATGAACGTCGAAGCATATCTGCATGATGCTCATCAAACAGCTCCAACACGGCAGTGTAACTGCGGAAGTTACCGTTCCAGGTAGCCTTGCCCGGAATCTGTCTTAACGTCACGTCCAAGTGATACTCCATACTGCAAAATTGAAAAAAAAAAAATTAACTATCAGCACTTCGAACATAAGATAATGAAATACAGTACAATCGCATAACAATTACAATTATTTATTTCGTTATACTATTAATGATCATATTAAAATTATAATTATAATTATACATATAAATTTTATTTAAATTTATTAAATTATCAACAAAAATTAAACGAAAAAATTAGAAGTAACTAATTTGTTAAAATATAATATTTAACAGTTACAATTATTTATTTAATTATATTGTTAATTATCAAATTAAAATTACGTATTCAATTATAAAATTTTTAATCGGCTTCGTAAAATATTTAATTCTATAAATATCTATTTAATATTCGAGTTATTAAAATACGTTAAATATAAAAGTATATTAAATTTTTATTTAATATTCAATTTATTATATTATCTAAAATATTTATTTAATATTTTATTTTTTCATTTATGAAAAACATTTAAACGAAAAAAATAAGTTCCTAATTTTTTTTAAAAAAAAATTATATAACAATTACAATTATTTATTTCGTTATACTATTAATTATCATATTAAAATTAAAATGAAAATGAAAATTATAAATATAAATTTTATTATATTATCAAAATAAAAATAAAAATTATTATTTAACCATATAAATTTTTTAATTCTACAAATATCTATTTGATATTCGATTGCTTAAATTACGTAAAGCATAAAATTATATAAATTTTTATTTAATATTCAATTATTTATTAAATATATAAATCGTAATGAAATGTGTAAAAGATTTAATTATATATATTTGATTTATTAAATTATCAAAAAAAATTAAAGGACCATATAAGAAGTAACTAATTTGTTAAAAAATAATATTTAACGGTTACAATTATTTATTTAATTATATTATTAATTATCAAATTAAAATTACTTATTTAATTATAAAATTTTTAATCGGCTTCGTAAAATATTTAATTCTATAAATATCTATAAAAAAGAATTTCTCAATTTAATAATTATCAATTTCAATTTATTTATTTAATTATATATAAAAAAAATTCGAACAAAAATATATTATTAAAATTAAATAAGGAATATAAATATTATTTAATTAAATTTGAAAAATTCAAGACTTGTTTTACAATGAATATTTAATTACAGAATCTTCAATTTCAAAATTAAAAGGAAATAATATTAAATAAATAATATATAATTATTTATTAACAATTACAATTATTAATTTCATTATATTAATAATTATCATATTAAAATTAAAATTAATAATATAAATTTTTATATATTATCAAATTATATAATTATATATATATATTTATATATATTAGTTATACATTTATTAAATTATATATATAAAAAAACTAAACGGGCCGACTTTAACAGCCGGCCCAATTCGTTGGGGGCCCAATTGGCCTCCAAAACTGGACGGTAACCGCCAGTCCAGAAATGGACCGGCTGTTAACCGCCGGTCCATTTCTGGACCGACGGTTTACCGTCCATTCGGCAGTCAGGCTTCTCGTCGGAAATGGCGCCTGAAAATCGCCATTTCCGGCGATTCAAGGTCCCAAAATGACAATATACACTCAAAAAAATTGCCCTATAGCCCAGATTTACTCATACATTTCATAAATAACAAAAAAATTCGACCTTTAACACATATATACACGAGGAGTCCGTTTTCAAATAAAAAAAAAAAAAAAACTAACATTTGTTCTGCGTGGGTCATCTTTGTCGGTGGGTGGCCAGCTCCTTTGTGAATAGTGGTCGGTTTTTGTGAATAATGGTCGGTTTTGGAAAATATTTGGACGGTTTTCACGTGGTTAGACTTTTTCTTCTCCTTCCAATGAGGGTATTTTTGGCAAGTTACCTTATAACTTGTGTTTTCGGGTTTTCCTTTTTTTTTATGTTATTTATTAGTCAAAGGCCAAATTGGAATTTTGGCCTTTTCAACAGGTCATTCACACGTATATCCTCATCATCAATACTAATTTTGGTGGTTGATCTCCTTGATTTCTCACCAGAAATCCCTTTATTTACTGTGCCTGACTTCTTCCATTTTTAGTTTAGAACTGCCCGAAAAAATCCTTTTTATCCGTTGTTGTCTTTTCTGTTTTGGTCGATGAAACTGCTCGAAAAAACTACATTTTTGAAGACGTTTTGGTACGTGGCAGAACATGGTTAACATACCGTTTCTCACAGACGGTGCCAATCTATTGAACCCAAAAAATGTGCCAACAGAATCTTCATCACTTCCTCTCCATGTGGACGTAATGCACATTGAAAACCCCATTGGAAGCAAAGATCGTCGGTCAAGAAAAAGGTCGGCGACCATTTGCATTCCGACGGTCAAGTCAACGACCGGACAAAAGAAAAAATGAGTGCAAGAGACGAAAGAAGAGAAAATGATAAGGTTAGAGAACATACCTTAAAATGAAATGGATTCACATATATATAGAAAATGAAAGTGGGCCAAGCATGCTAATGGGCCTCGTCCAAACCCAATATGAGATGATTTTATAGATATAACAACAATCACTTGGGTCAAAAGAAAAATCTCAATCTAATTTATGAACAAGACGAAGAGAGTCGCTCTCCACCTCGCCATGAGAATTACCATCCGATGTGCCGATAAAAGTCCTTCAAGTGCCATGAATTCTGCATCCTCGCAAATCATGTAAAAGAGAAGAAAACAAGTCAACATTGACAGTGAATGATTGTTGCACTTGACCTAATTTCTACTCTAGTACCCTTTCTGTTATGGTATGTTTTGGTTTGATTTTCTAACAATATTTACCTAGAAGAAAGAAGAGCCAAAATTTCGCCATATTTTTTTTTTCTTGTAGCATTTGGTTACGATTTTTAAGCACTTGGAATTAATAATAAGCTCTAAAAAAATTTATCGACCCATGATGTAACAACCCTTTTATTTGACTTTTCAGAGAATTCATTAACCATCATATTAGTTCCACCACATGACATGCATCAATTTCAAGCTAATACATGTGTGGACTTGTTAGTAGTAACGCATCCTCTATCTTAGCAACTAACGACATGCTATGAGGATGTAAATATCTTACTCAATTGACTTCTTTACTGTCTGCCAAAAAGAGAGCTGCATTGTCCGACTTCAAGCAGTTGCCGAGTCTGCTCCTCCTTTTGAACAATTATTCTTCATATGGTCAGGTTGTCCACAGTTCCAAAAGATACTTTCCCTTTCATAGAGTTATTTTTCTTCCACTTTTTAGCAACAAGTTTTCAAATGAAATATTACTCATATCCAACTTTTTCTTCTTCAAAAACCAATTTACTCGCAACTTCTGCAAAATCCACAGTTCTTTCATATATATATATATATATATATATATGGGTTTGTTTGTATATGAATATGAAGAGATCAGACGATTCCAATACACTTTTTCACAAGAATGACAATCATATGACCATAAAATGTGAAATTGTATTGATCGATAGTGGGTAAATAAAATTAATATTCATAATATCTCAAAAATATTTAACAAGAAAGTTGAAAATGTTTGAATATGGAAAGCATAATAAAGTATATATTAATCCAAGAAGCCTGCTGTGCGAACCTTACTAAAAATATTGTGAAACATGCACTCGAGGAAAATGAAGGCCCGAGAGGTTCGTATAAGATAATGTGAATAACTTCTCCATTCAAACTGGCTACAGCCCGTCAACATACATATAAAGTGTGACGCTAGTAACGAAATCAAGAGCCACCATCTGTCATTCTCCCTAAATGACCATTGCCCCAAGGCTTGGAATGAGATTTATAAATACCCCTCAATTTAAGAGAAATACATGCAATTCAAATATCTACCTCTCAAATAGTCATTTCCCTTCTTGCTCTAGTTTGAGCATCAAAACTAGAGTGTTTAGGTATTGATAATCATAGTTAGGCGAGCATGATTTGTTTATCAGATTTCTATTATCAACAAATTGGCAACTTCTGTGGGAAACTTTGAACAAAATAAACCACGAAATTATGTTTCAACTGAGAAGTTTCTAGTATTTGATAAAAATAAATCCTATAGACCAAAGGATAAAATCAAAGAATACAGTAGCAATGAGCTTATGGATAGCGATGCTAACCCAAAACGGCAGTGGGAAGAGATATCGACAAAATTGCAAACTAATATTTCTCATGCTCAACGTCATCGCTTGAGTAAAAAGGCATCTATTGCTAAAACAATCTAGGAAATTGCTTAAAGCCTAAAGGTGTTAGTAGTGGAGAATGCGTCATTATGTGCAAAAGATAGATTGGCAAGGTGATTCTGGTATAAATGAAGAAAAACACACTGCTAGCTTCTTCCACGAGAAGAACAACAATCTGCAGGTTTCAAGAACTGATGATAATTTGAAAAATGCTATTCATCCCCAGTCTATGTGGCTGTAAATGATAGGTGAAATTAAATGAGTCATTTAATTTCACCTATCATTTAACCAATCATTTACAGCCACATAGACTGGGGATGAATCCCCAGTGGGGATGAATAGCATTGCTCTGATAATTTGGTTGAAAGGAAGAGAAAAGAGTTATATGAGGATAAATCCACAATATAAGATTTTGTGGATAAATTAAGCTCATGCAATAGGAAATCACCTCGCTATTACCGTCAGGAAATCGAAGAGCTAAAAACTATTGTAACATTTTATAGAGTACTTTTCCAACGAATGAGTATGAAGATCTCGGCTAGGTCACATGAGATAGATGAAGATAATGAATGTATACCGTTTTCCAAAGAAATCAAAGAGGTGTCAATTCCAAAAAAAATTGTTCGCCCCATAATATAAAAGTACAATGGGAAAGGAGATCCTATGCATCATCTGTTCGAGTATATGACACATATGAAACTGAAAAAGGCAGGCCCTGCCTAAAGTGCCAAGGTTTCCACTTAATACTGGACATACCATCTAAGATATAGTATAGCAAATTATTGCTAGGTGTTTTCGCGCGTTTTTGCAACCCGCCAATAATTACGAGAAAAAGGGGTCAGACGATTGTGTAAGGAACAGACCTCTTGAGACAAAGTCCCAAAAAGGGGTGCGTTTACTAGTGAAGAGCTACAACTGGAAAATAGAGAAAACGCCTCCAAGGGGCGCAAGCACACGAGTACTGAGAAAGGATTAAATTTAAGCTAAGGAAATAAAAGTTACATATTCTCTTGTCGAGAGGTTTTGATTCGGGGTCTGGTTTCTACGACGTTACTTCCTTTTATACTTCTTGGGCATCTTTTGGTTATCGAAACTGCTCGGACTTGCTTCATTACCTTCGCAACCGTCCACTCCTTTAGTGAGGAACCGCTTGTTTGGGGAGTAGTTGCTTAATAACTGTTGCCACTACCCCTTGCTGTTTTCTGGATCGTGGGATCGTGTCGGGTTCACTTGCCAACCGCTTCCATAATTCTTGAATTGGATAAACTATACCCTTTAGACTTGTCTGATTCTGGGCGACTTGAGGTTCTGGGCGACAACGAGGCTGTTGTCCTGGGCGATTGTGCAGTATCACCCTCGTTCAGCCTCTGGGCGTCCCACAGTCTTAGGCGGTGGTACTCCTTTGCTCTTGGGCTTCCAATATTCAGGCCTTTTTCACAGGTTTCCAGCTTGGGCTTTACTTCTTGGGCCTTTTAATTGACTTCCATTGGGTCTTCATCTTGGATTTCTCAATTGGACTTCCCTTTGATTTTGGGCTGCATTTTAGTGTGTCAACAATTACCCCCCAATATGGCAGAATTAATACTAATCATTAATTTTGCCATATTCACTCTGTATCCTTTTTTGCAATACTTGAACTTCCCCAAAATTTCAATCATCACGTACCTTTACCGCTTAAAGGAGTGCAACGTTACAAATCCTTAAAACCCCAAAAGTACGCGGCATTCTTAGTTATACGTCTCTGCCATCTTACGCTTCTCTCTCGTCATTTTCACTGTTCATCTTCTTGTTTCTGCGCTACGTTTTATCAACACTCTTTAGTCCTTACTTGACTCACATTCTGTAACAAATGGCGACTTCAAGTACTTGGTGAAAAAGTCCGTAGCGACTATAATAAATGTGTGTTGTTTGGACGATGGAGGGTAAATCTTCCCTATCAAGTCTATCGCCCAACCTTTGAACGGCCAATGTTTGATAATGGGTGCCATGTTGCTTGCTGGTGCCCTCTGTATTGGACCATGTTTTTGGCATGCTAAACAACTTTTTGCATATTGAACACACGATTCTCCCATCTTTGGCAAAAAATAACCACTTCTAATAATTAGCCATCTCATCTTTCGGCCGGCCTGATGGGCTCCACATATCCATTCATGCACTTCGGCCATAATTGTCTTAGCCTCTTGTAAGTTCACGCATTTTAATAACACACCATCAGAACGTTTTTTGAACAATTCTTCGTCTATTAATGCATAGTTTAATAGACGCAATTTCGTTCTTCTATCAATTCGCCCATCAAGCTCTTTGAAGGATTCTTTAAGCTCATCTATCCAATCAAGTGCGACCCCATCTTCTATGCATTGAATTTCACTTTTCCTTGCCCTCCGCTGAACAACGGGCAATATAGTTCCGTATTCGTAGGTAGATTCCCAACTCATCGCCTTTGAATAGCCAGAAGCCAACTGGGCCAACTCGTTGGCCATGTCATTGTACATTCTATTAATACACTGGAGTTCTACTTGGTCGAATTCTTCCAACAGCTCTTGGGCGATTTCGTATAAACTTATAATAGAATCACTTTGGCATTTGAAATCACCGGTCAATTGATGAATCACCAATTGAGAATCGCCCCTGATGATTACATTCTTTATTTCCATATCTACCATCAACTCCAAGCCTACAATTAAAGCTTCATACTCGGCTTGATTATTAGTACAGATTCTGTCCAAGGTAAATGCGAACTTATAGCAAACCCCTAAAGGATTTATCAAAGCCACTCCTACTCCTGCTCCTTTAGAAGTTTTCGATCCATCAAAGTATAAAACCCATGGTTTTAATTCAAATGAATCAACCTCAAGTTCTATTTCGTTAGGCACATCAAGGCATGGATGGTCGGCCAGAAAATTAGCCAAGGCCTGATTTTTAACTGCCTTTTGGGGCACATACTTTATTTCGAATTCCGACAGTGCTAAAGTCCAAAGACCCACCCGTTGGTGTAAAATAGGGCGAGAAAACATGTATTTGAACAAATTAACTTTGGAAATTAGATAGACTGTCACAGGCCGTAAATAGGCCCTTAATTTTGTACATGTGAAGTATAATGCGAGACACAACTTCTCGATAGCAGAATAATTACATTCACATTTGGTTAACCGTCTACTTAAATAATAAATTGCCATTTCTTCACCAACTTGGTCTTCTTATGCGACCATCCCAGCTATCGATTCTCGTTCAGCCGACACGTACAATTTCATCGGCCGCCCTTGGATTGGTGACACCAACACTAGTGGGCTTGTTAAGTATGTTTTCAGGCTTTCAAAAGCCTTTTGATGTTCTTCTTTCCAGACGAATTCGTCTTGATTTTTCAACTTTAGGAGAGGCGAAAACGCTTTCGTTCGCCTTGTACAATTAGATATAAAGCATCTTAGAAAATTGATTTGGCCTAAAAACCTTTGCAGCTCCTTTTTATTGCTAGGAGCCTTAGCTTCTAAAATGGCCTTCGCTTTATTCTTATCAAGTTCAATCCCTCTTTTATGTACCAGGAATCCAAGGAAATTTCCTGCATTCACGCCAAACGCGCATTTCAAAGGGTTCAATCTTAGTTTATGCTGCCTCATTCGTTCAAATGAACATCGCAATTGTTCAAAATGGTCTTCTTCTTTAACAGATTTGACCACTATATCATCTACATAAACTTCTACAAATTTGCCTATCATGTCGTGAAAAATTAGATTCATTGCTCTTTGATACGTTGGCCCTACATTTTTTAGTCCAAACGGCATTACTACCCATTCGAAGCATCCTAAAGACCCAGGGCATCTAAAGGCGGTTTTGTGTACATCTTCGTCAGCTATGTAGATTTGATTGTATCCTGAATACCCGTCCATAAAAGAGTACATCACATGCCCTGCAGTGGAGTCTACCAAAGAATCTACCGTGGGCATTGGATATTCGTCTTTGGGCGTAGCCAAGTTCAAATTTCTGAAATCTATGCATACCCTCAACTTGCCATTCTTTTTTAATACTGGCACTATGTTAGATAACCATTCCACATATCTGGTTGTTCTAATAAATCCTGCTTTTAATAATCGCTTTATTTCCTTTTTGATCTCCGGTAGTACATTGGGAGCGAAACGCCTAGGAGGTTGCTTATGAGGCTTAAAATCTGATTTGGTCGGCAACCTATGTTCTACTAAGTTTTTATCCAAACCAGGCATATGTTCATACTCCCAAGCAAAACAATCCTTATATTCTTTTAATAAAGCGATTAATCTAGTACTAACCTCATGAAGGAGCATCTGGCTGACAAACGTTGGGCGATCCTCTCATTCCTCACCAATGTTAACCTTGACCAAGGGGTCTTGAGCTTGTGCATATCCTGACTTGGGGATCTTCGTCGCTTCATCATCCACATCGCTCAGAGTGTTTTGCTCTTCCAGACAATCCACTTTATGAACTTCCCAATCCAAGCTCTGCTCCATCTCGGACACCATTAATTTGTCCCTCAGCATCTTTAAAGCCGCTTCTTCTTTCTTCATACATTTACATTCTTTATTGAAAGCCATCAACTTGGCTTTGAAGGCCTGAATTTCGGCCTCTTGTTTTTGTTGTTGAAAACTCATTTAAGGTTGTTTGGCTTCTTTTTTGCCAATTACTGGCTCCTCCAAGGCCACTATGTTTGGCCTCATTTGATTAAACATTTCAGTGAGTGAATCCACTGAGAATGGCTCTTCGCTTCGGGCAGTAATTTGAGTTTCTTCCCCATCTTGAACCACTCTGACGGGCCCATAATTCCCTTCATACATGAACTTCTCTACTGAATTTGCTTCCGCCACAAAGGGTCTATGATCTGCTTGCACCACCTCTGCTTCCCCTTTGTCGTTCCAGAAGACTAAGCATTGATGGAGTGATGAGGGAATACATCGACTGCCATGGACCCAGTCTCTTCCTAGTAGCACGTTGTAGCTGGTAGGACCGTCTATCACGAAGAAAACAGTAGTCCTAGTGGTTGTCCCTACAGTTATATCCAATGGCATAACTCCTTTTGCTGAAGTTGCCCCGTCGTTAAAACTTGTAAGAATGACTTCCGTTGGGATCATGTCGCTCTCTGTCTTAGCAAATTTCCTCATCATCCTAGCTGGAATGGTGTTTATAGCCGCTCCATTGTCAATAAGTACTTTTACTACTGGTACACCATTAACCAAGGCTTTGACGTACAGTGGTCTTAAGTGTTTGGTTAACCTCATAGCTGGTTTGTTGAAGATGACTTTTTCAGCAGCGTCTATTTCCACTTTCTGCTTACTTTCTGGCGGGCTATCTTTTGGTGATAGATCAACGTGCAGCATATCGGACTGAGCCTTCTTTCCTTGGGTTTCTCCCTTCTCCTTTTCCAATACTTCTCCATCAGTTACCCAATTCGTAAGGGGAGGCATTATTCTAGGGGGTGATCCATATTTCTCAGAGCGAGGTACCCTCTTTTTCCTTTTTGGCATCCCATACAATACATAGAAATCAAACGGTTGGCCAGATGGTTCTCCCAACAGATCCACTTCGCGGACTCCTTCTTGGTGCAGTTGTTTCAACAGGGTGTTGCGTGACACTCCTCTTTTCCGTCTCTCTGCTTCTAAGTCAATTTCTTCTTCAACATCTGTCATACCATCGTCCTCTCCATCATCACACATTTCTTTGGATGTTTGGCCTTCATCGCAGACTAGCACACAAGTTTCTTCCTCATTATCCTCTTTTTCTTTGCTTTTGAATTCGTCGGCCAACAAGTAGTTGTTAGCTAGGACAGGAGGTAATGTGCCAAACTGGATAGTTAGAGGTTGGTCAGGATCATCTTCATCTTTCCATCTCGCTCAAACTTCGATCTCCCAGACGAGCTTTCCGGCAATTCTCCCATTGATTCGCCAGTGCCTGTTTCTTCACTATCTTCAAAAGCATTTTCGTTGGCTATTCTGAGCGTCTTGGGCGCTCTAGGGCGTGATTCTCCTTGCTGTTGCCTCATCATCCGCCCGTAATTACGTTGGTAACGCCTTTGTTGTGTTCTAGTAATTTCATTGAATGGCACTACCCTTCCTGCATAGTTCTGGAACGAATGCCATACATTGGGCTGGCGAGGCTGCGGCCTAAATGTTCTTCTTTGACTGGCTGATCCAAACCCCCTTTCTCTAGGTAATCCTCCGTACAATGGCATCCTTCGCCCCCTGACAGGCTGAGCGACTGGCATGAAATCAGGGCGATGGTGGAATGGCCGCGTCATTGATGACCCTGTATTTGCTTTCAACTCGTGCTTACACCTGTCGCACAGAAAATCTTCGCCCTGTTTGGGCTTCTTCCCTTTGATGCGTTCAAAAACGCTGGGAGGTGGTTTGGATTCTTCTTCTTCGTCATCAATCACCAGTTTAAACCTTGGCAATTTGTTTTTCAAACCAGTTGTTATCATATTCATTGCCAGTGGCCGTGGGAAAGGATCTTCATCCACCGCCATCTTTTTCTTTTCTTCGAACGTAATTCGTCCTGATTCAATAGCGTCCTGCAACACATGGCGAAAAACTATACAATAATTAGTCGCGTGTGACCATGCATTATGCCATTTACAGTATTTTTTACCCTTAATTTGTTCAGGGTCTGGCAATTTGTGTTTGTCGCTCAACCTTATCTGCTTATCCTTATATAATTTGTCGAATATAAGGTCAGCTTTGGTTACGTCGAACGAGAACGTTCGCGCCTTTCTGTTTTCACCTTTTGCAAGTTCATCTTTGCCTACTATTTTTGGCTTAACTAGTATGGGACAAGTGTATGCTTCTCCCTTTACTAACTCAGCCAAACATACTTCTGTTTGGTCATAATAACCATCATCGACAGTATGAACGTTGAAATTCGGATCTTTGTAATAAGTCCCTTTACTGGAATTTTTCATCTGTTCTTCTTCTCTTACCAGTCGCTCATACCTAACGACGTTTGCACTAAGTTGGAACAAATCTGGGAATTCCCTATCCTGGAATTTTTTCTTTAAATCAAAGCTTAAACAACTTTGTGCGATTTTAACAAATTCCTTTTCTGGCAAAGGCACAAAGCATTTACTCCTGGCCGTTTTGAACCTTTGTAGGAAATTTTCTGCCCATTCGTTAGGCAACTGACGTAAATTCGCCAAATCGGCCAGTGTAACCTCAGACTCAGTTTTATAGAATTGAGCATGGAATAATTGCTCAATTTGCTGCCAAGTTTGGACAGAGTTTGCTGGCAAATTAATAAACCAAGAAAAAGCTACCCCTGTTAAAGAACTTGGGAATAACCTCAACTTATGATATTCATTCACCTCACCACTTTGCAACGTAAATCGCCCTACATGTTCTAGCGTAGACACTTCTCCTAGACCAGTAAATAGTGAGAATTCCGGTACTTTGTACCCTCTAGGCCATGGATATGCCTGATCTATCCAATCAGGGTATGGCTTGGTATAAATTGGCCTAATCACCGGGCGTACCCCAACTGCTATTTGATCTTGCACTATTTCCATAATTTGGTTTCTTAGCACGGCGTTAGGGTCATATGGGTTTCCAATTAGTTGGTTTACTGGCTGATTCGTGGGAGGCCTGGTAGTTTGCCCCTGATTGGCGATAAAAGTGTCATTATTCGGGCTATTATGACTGTTAAATTGAGTGTTTAGACCTTCATTCATACGTAAACCATTCTGTCCGTTGTTCGGGACATTATCTCTCACGTTTGTATTACCCCCAGGTTGGACGTAGTGTTATTATTACTCAAATTCAAGGTCCCGTTTCCCCCTGGGTTCGACGTAGAAGGGCCAAAAGGTGGCTCCAGATTTGGGCCGGAGTTTACACCAAGAGAATTGTATGGCGAAGTATGCCCCACGATAGTCCTAGACTGGAAGTGGTTATCTATAGGCATAACAGGTTGACACATTTGGCTTACCAACTTATTCATGATTTCATTCAACGTATTCAGTTGTTTAGCCATATTATCAAAATGCCTATTCTCGTTTTGGGTAAACTTTTCCATATTATGAATGCTACGTAAATTTACCTGTTCAACGACATCCTGCGTGAGGTCTCCCAGCAATGCACGCATTGTGCGAGGGCTCAATCATGTCATTGGTTCGTAGCGGCTGTGACTGCTTTGACTTTGTGCATCTGTCTGTGGGGAATGTTGTTGCTCCTCGTATCGCTCGACCACAGACTGGACTACTCCTTGACTTGCTGGTTCCTTATCGGAATTTTTATGAGGCATGATATCTTTTCTCTTTTTGTATCTTCACTTACAAAACACCAACTGTCCCACTGGGCGTGCCAAATTGTTTTCGCGCGTTTTTGCAACCCGCCAACAATTACGAGAAAAAGGGGTCAGACGATTGTGTAAGGAACAGACCTCTTGAGACAAAGTCCCAAAAAGGGGTGCGTTTACTAGTGAAGAGCTACAACTGGAAAATAGAGAAAACGCCTCCAAGGGGCGCAAGCACACGAGTACTGAGAAAGGATTAAATTTAAGCTAAGGAAATAAAAGTTACATATTCTCTTGTCGAGAGGTTTTGATTCGGGGTCTGGTTTCTACGACGTTACTTCCTTTTATACTTCTTGGGCATCTTTTGGTTATCGAAACTGCTCGGACTTGCTCCATTACCTTCGCAACCGTCCACTCCTTTAGTGAGGAACCGCTTGTTTGGGGAGTAGTTGCTTAATAACTGTTGCCACTACCCTTGCTGTTTTCTGGATCGTGGGATCGTGCCGGGTTCACTTGCCAACCGCTTCCATAATTCTTGAATTGGATAAACTATACCCTTTAGACTTGTCTGATTCTGGGCGACTTGAGGTTCTGGGCGACAACGAGGCTGTTGTCCTGGGCGATTGTGCAATATCACCCTCGTTCAGCCTCTGGGCGTCCCACAGTCTTAGGCGGTGGTACTCCTTTGCTCTTGGACTTCCAATATTCAGGCCTTTTTCACAGGTTTCCAGCTTGGGCTTTACTTCTTGGGCCTTTTAATTGACTTCCATTGGGTCTTCATCTTGGATTTCTCAATTGGACTTCCCTTTGATTTTGGGCTGCATTTTAGTGTATCAACACTAGGATCAATCCAAAATTGATCATAACTGAAGCAAGCATTCTTAGGAGCATTCTCTTGGAGCACAATGGGGTAAACCCAAGCCACGTGATTGAATGACACGCGACAGGGTGAAGGCGGGTCTCTTAAAAGCTATTTTTCATGGTTAGTGTTGAATTAATAGCTTGCGAGACTATATTGCACAAAAAAGTTAGGAACGCCTTATGGAATGGTACGCTAATGGAGATTCCCTTTTGGCAGGATGTTCACAATCAAAGTATTACCTGATTTCATCAGTTGGTGGACCTAAAATAGAACGAGATCCAAATAGATGACACCATTGCCAACCAAAAGAAGATAGATCAAGTTCGAAAGGAAAAACTCAAAGGCAAAATCTCCGCATATTCTTTTAAATTTCCAAAACAATAATATTAGATTTTTGTAGAACCAAGGATATGATACGTACAATATTTATAGTACCTGCATCGATTACGGCCGAAGAACATCCTTTACCTAGAATCAAAAGGCTAAATTCTACAAGATTTATCACTCCAAGGATCATAATACGAATGAATGTTATGAGATATTAAGGATGATTAAGCTGCAAAGTCAACAAGGAGGTTCATAGGGAATGGTTGAAAGAAGAAGGCCACCTCTTCCAGCTAGGGGATGAGGTTGCAGAAGTAGACAAAAGCAGGTCAAACCGGAGAAAGCATCAACGAATGTTTCCCAGTCTTTACCCCCAATAAAAGAGATTAACATCATAATCGAAAGCCTTATATATGTGGAAATACAATGAGTGAACAAACAAGCTACACTCACACCGCTAGAAATCCCAAATATGAGGTATTCTAAACTCGAGGTAATCATAATCATCCATCCTTTCCATTTACTTTTAATAGTGATGATGAGCAGGGAGTTATATATTCCCGTTACGATGCCTTGGTAGTATGGGCTATAATAGCTCGTAACAACCTTAGATGCATGTTGGTAGATAATGGTAGCTTTATTAATATTTTGTTTGGGAGCGCTTTTGAACAAATACATGTTGATCACCATTCGATTTCCATGGTCGAACCCATATATGATTTTACTGGGGACGGTTTAGTCCCAAGAGGACAAATTATGTTGATAGTTAAGCTCGACGAAGAGCCAATTGCATTTTAACGACACATGAACTTTGTAGGCATGGATAGCAAATTTGCTTATAGCGGGATCTTAGGAAAACCCAATTTAAAGCAATAAAAAGTAGTAATATCGATCCATCACTTGCGCTTGGAATATGAAACTCCCCAAGGGATAGCCTATATTAAGAAAAACCAAGCTATTGTGTGAGAATGTTGTTTTAGCGCTTTATAAAAGAAATGCGGGGACTAGTTTCCACCCTAAAGAAAATCGTTATCAAAAAGGACAAGGCCACGTCCGGACAAACGTAAATTTCATGACATTGTAATAATGCACGAAGTTCTTATATAATGAAAAAGTCGTGGTAGGGGATAAGGTAGTAATATGTGTCCCCTCATGTTGTTACAATGATTTAATAAAGTTGCATTGCTAAAATGTGAAATCAACATAAGAAAAATAGATAATGTTGTTGATACAAACTCGTTATAAGTGAATCCACACGAAGCATAATTAAGTAACAAATGAGTAATACAATGCAAGCCTAAGAAGATGGTCAAATGAACTAATTCAGACGATATAAATAATGATATTTCATTAAAGAATTGTCGAAATAGCGTTTTCATACAAATAGAAATGAAATTTCATTAATAAAAAGAGACAAAATGTGAACTATCTTTCTAGATTGACAAATGGCTGAAGATTCCCAAAAGTGGGGTCATCTTGGCTAACTAATGTGTTACCATCAAAGAGTACACTCGATTCGGGGGAGAATGAGCGTCAATAAAAGTGTCAGCTGGCTAGTTTTTAGCAACAGCTTCACGGGAAGGAATAACTGCAGTATCTATAAGTTAGGCAAGTGAACAGAAGTGCAAGCCCCGGTGGTTAGCGAAGTGTCCTCGTAGAAAGATGTATACTCGACATCCTCTTCGCAAGCCTCCAGAAAATCCAAATTCCACTCATAATGAAAATTCTTGATAACGTCAAAATTCTTGATCTACTCAAATTGTTGATCATTATGAAGAATAGTAGCTCGTGAGAGATGAAAATTGATCAAATTCTCCCTTTGCTTGTGAATTTTACCCTCGGCAAACTTCTCCCAAGCGAATTTAAAATATAGAAAAGTAGATATGGCAGCCATGGAAACAAAGGCGGGAATCATTGATAAGTTCCTAGGGTCCAAGTCCTCGTTGAGGCAGGGAAAAACAAAGCCTTGGTGTTCCCATTATTTCCAAACCCTTCGACATCTTTCTCTTTCCCTTTGCAGGGCCTCTTACCAAGCTCGGCAATAACGAGACCCAATTCAATGGGTGAACTTCTAGCCCTTTGATATGGGGGAGGTTGTTTAATCTTACCTTTGCTTTCGTGCGACTCATCGCCCTTATCTTCCCCAGAGCCACCTGCGGGCATGCCCTTAGAAGAGGGAGGGGGAGCCAATTTATGACATTTGGGATCAGCATCAAAGTTGATCTTCATCTTCATGATAGCAAGAATCATGATATTATCTGTATAAACAAATATCGAAAAAAATATTCCAATAAAAATTGAATTGACGCTTTCCATATGCATTATAATATCAAATAAATAAGCGTTATTAGGTGTGAAATCCCCATTAACTGTAGACAAAGAAAATATTATTTTTCTATGTGCAATATTAGAAAAATAAAACAGATAAAGAAAGGGGGGCAAAAGACCCCATATTTGACAAAGTTTATAAAAGGATATACAGCCACAAGAGGAAAAGTTGGTAATATGAGATTATTCGAGATACAATAATGTTGTGATCTCACTCAAATCTCTCTTGGAAAAATTAATGAGACCATAAATTTAACATGGCTATTAGACTCGTTCCTCAATCCGCATGCTTCGGTACATACTTTAACCTTAAGTTGGGATTAACATTCAACTTGGATTATCTAAGTGTAACTTGAAATTATAGGTAATACCTATCAACAATAAACACAATCTCACACGACTCTGAGCTTCTTCGAAAGAGGTAACAACACCAGAAGGAGGCATCCTCAAGTTAAAAACTTCCAGCCCCCAGAGCCATGAAATGTGTTTTACAAAGATAAATTAAATAAGCAAGGGGTAAGCACAAGGTAAAATAGAAGTACGTGCCTAGATAGAAAAGTTAAAAGATAACGGAAGAGAACAAAACCGTTGGTAAGCAAGAATGTTGTTGCAAGCAAGGAATAACATAGAAAGTGAAGAAAGTGGTGGTATGTAGAAAGGTTTATTTATTGGTTCAGACGAAATATTTGAACTATCGATTGTATCAGCAATAGATCTAGACCATTCTAACCCTTCTCACAATCGTGGCTGTAAAATGTCAACAGAAGCCTGACCAAAATTCAAAAAAACATGGATAAGATCAAATGTAGTCATCACATGCGTAAAATGCATGTAAGGCACAAACTTGGAAATACATAAAAATATGGTATATAGTATGTACTAACAATTGTAACAATCATAGCTTGTTCCCTCAAAATAGCTCACATTGTCTACCATTAACGAAGAAAAAATGTGCGAACAATCATAGGTACGTAGCACAGCAAAAGAAATAACAAGTCCCATAGTTAATATTGTTAAACAATACAAAGAAAACAAAGAAGAAGAAGAGGCTAGGGTTTCATAGATGGTGCATAATGAAATTGAGTACAAAAATATACTTTAACCTAAATATAAAGAGACTATATATAGGCTACAAAAAGAAAATTAAAAAGGACTATTCTACCCTTAATAAATAATAAAACAAAATAATCATATATTTCTTAACATCCCCCCTCAAACTCACGATGCGGCAGCTACAAGTATCGAGAGTTTGCCAACTAGAAAATGAAAATGGGAAATAAAATGTGACTTGGTAAAGAAATCTGCAAGCTGTAAAGAAGAAGAAACAAAGGGTAAAGTAATTGTGTCATGCTTGAGATGATGACGAGTAAGGTGACAATTGATCTCAATGTGCTCAGTTCGTTCAGGAAAAACCGAGTTGTGAGCAATGTGAATATAACTCTGATTGTCGCAATATATAGGAGTGTAATGAGAAAGAAAAACTCTCATGTCTGTAAGTAACCAACGTAACCAAACAATCTTTATGGTAGTAGATGTCATAACACGATATTTGCTTCAGTTGAAGATTGAGAAACAATAGATTGTTTTTTGCTCTTCTAAGAAATAAGAGAATCACCCAAAAAGATATAGAAACTAGTAACAGACTTGCGATCCATGGGATCACCGCCATGATCAGCATCAGAGTATGCACGCAGCTCCAAGGAGAAGGTGGATGGAAGTAAAATACTCTGAAAGACGGTACCCCGAAATACTGCATATGAAGAACAACTACCCAATGAACTGTAGTAGGAGAAGCAACAAACTGACTAACAACATGAAAAACATATGCAATATCTGGATGAGTAATCATGAGATATACCAAACTCCCAACAATTGTACGATATAAAGTAGGATCCGACAAAGATAAACCACCAGAAGAGGAATACTTTGCATTAACCTCAATGGAAGTATCAATAGTCTTATTATCAGTAAGTCTGGCCCGCTCAAGAATATCTGCAACATATTTCGATTGAGAAAGAAGATAACCTTTGGGTGAGCAGGCTACCTCAGTACCTAAGAAATATCGTAGAGAACCCAAATCCTTCATTTCAAATTGTCTAGCTAACTCTGTCTTCAAAACTGAAATACCATCAATATCATCACCAGTAATAATCATGTCATCAACATATAAAGATAGAATGATATAACCTGCATCGATGCACTTAATGAAAAGAGTAGAATCATGACTACTAGAAGCAAATCCAAGGAAAGAGATCACAACAGAAAATTTCTCAAACCAAGTACAAGGTGTTTGTTTGAGATCATAGAACGCTTTCTTGAGCTTGCAAACATACTCAGAATCATGTGAAACATTAGGAGAGGGCGCCATATAAACTTCTTCTTGAAGATCTCCATTCAAGAAGACATTTTTAACATCTAGTTGAGAGATTCGCCACTAACGAACCGAAGCTAGTGCAATAAGGGTACGAATAGTAGTCATTTTTGCAACAGGAGCAAAAGTCTCCTCATAATCCATACCATACTGTTGAGAGTATCCTTTTGCAACCAACCTAACTTTGTATCTCTCAATTGATCCATCAGAATTAGTCTTGATCTTATACACCCACCGACAACCCACAACACTCTTACCACGAGGGAGGGGAACCAAATCCTAAGTACCAGTCTTTCGTAAAGCAGAAAGTTCATCATCCATAACTTGCTGCCAAAGAGGATCAAATATTGGCTCTTTATAGGAAAAAGGCTCTGAGAAACAATGAATATAAGCTTAAAAGGAAGTAAAAGATGAAGAATAACAAGAATAAGCAAAATTTGGTAACTTTGTAGACTTACGAATCCGTATGGATTGACGTAGAGATGGATCCACAATCTCAGACGGAGCTTGAGGGACCTTCAGGTGTGCTGGAGAGTAAATTATCGGTACCTACAGAATGATCTGTATGAATTGGTTACAAAGATAACAGTGTAAGGACATAAGAATGGGTATTTGAAGTACTAGGAACCTGAGATGACAAACTATCAGATTAGAAAAATGATCTATACAAATAAAATCAGATCTAGTCAAACTATGGGTTGTGGATGGAATAGAAAAGAAAGGTATGTGCTCGAGAAAAACAACATGACGAGACACGTAAAGTTTCTGAGTTATTGGATCAAAACAACAATATCCCTTTTTACCTTCACCATAACTAAGAAAGACACAAATAGCAGATCGAGATGATAACTTGATGCGTTCTACATGAGGATGAAAAATGAAACAAGTACAACCAAAAACTCTAGAGAAAGAATAATCAGGGCATACCTATACAACTTTTTGAAATGAGAAAAACATGAAATATGAGAAGATGGAGTTGTATTAATCAGACCTACAGCAATAAGAACAGCTTCACCCCAAAACACACTAAGAACAGAAGCAGACAACAAGATAAAGCGAGCAGTTTCATTAACGTGCATATGTTTTCTTTCAGCAACACCATTTTACTCATAAGTATTTGTACACGAAGTTTGGTGAATGGTTCCATCTAAGGCAAACAGCTCACAAAATCTATTACAAGTGTATTTCCCACCCAAATCACACCTAAGACATTTGATAACAGCAGAATGTTGAGTTTTGACAAGAGCATGAAAGGCTAAGTATATCTCAAAGAATTCAGAACAATGTTTCATTAAATAAACCCAATAATAACGAGTAGGATCATCAATAAAAGAAACATAATATCGAGACCCTCTTTTTGTGACAACAGGAGAAGACCTCCATACATCAAAATGAATCAAATCAAAAGGAGAAGAAGAAACAAAAATACTTCGATTAAAAGGAAAAGCTGAAAAGTTTGTCATTTTACATCCATTACAATCAGAAGGTTGCAAATTTCGTAACGCTCCAGTGGAAGCTAAAAATCTTAAATGAGAAGAAGAAACGTGACCTAAACGAGAATGTTATAAATAAAAACTAGAAGAAGAAGGACTCAAATGAAAAGAAGACAAATCAACACTAGTAGTAGCAACAACAACTGACACTTTTAGTTCATCCAAAATATATAGTCCACCCTTCCTACGGCCTGTCCTAATCTGCTTCTGAAATTACAGATCCTGCACATAACAAGAAGAAGATAAAAATGTGATTAAGTTACCGAATCACATAACTGACCAACAGAAGTAAGATTTAATGTGAGTTTCGAAATATGATAAATATTATGGAGAGACAAGTGAGGTGTGACAACAGAATCAACACTTGCTAAAGGCATAGGAGTGCCATCAGCAGACATGATAGGGATAGAAGACGAAGAAAATATAGAAGCAAAAGATGAAGAATCTAGACACATATGATGTGAAATACCAGAATCTAAGATCCATACAGAATGTAACATACTTGAAGAACCATGAGGAAACTGACCTACGGAAGGAAAAGAAGTAGACATAGTGTGTGGCTGTAAGGAGAGAAACTTTTGAAATTGCTCAGCCAGAGTACTAGGATCAGTGAAGGTACCTGATGAAACTACTGCTGCAATATTAGACTGTGGTGGTTTATAGTCCTGAGGTAGTCTATGAGCATTCGATTGTGACTGGTTGCCAGGCTTTCAAGTTTGAAATTGTTGCTACAATTGATTCTGTTGTCTCAACTTAGGATACTGAGCCTTCTAATGAACTTATGCTTACAGAAACTACACTCGTTCGGGGTAGCCCTTGCATGAAATTTATTCTAATTATTAGAGAATGACTTAGAAGGTGCTGCTAGCACAGAGGGATTATAAGTAGAAAGAATTTCCTTTTCAGAATAAGACTTGAGACTTATTTCTTTAGCCAATAACTCACTAACAACCGAGTCAACAGAAGGAAATGGAGAAAGATGAAAATTGAACCTCTAAGTCCTTCAAAATCACTGCAAAGTGCAGTTAAAAACTGTACCAACCATTGTTGATCTCTATAAGCAATATAGGCACCACATGCCTTTAATTCGTCTAATTCTGTAAGGGCCAATTGATCCCAAAGATCTGTAATAGTAGAATAAAACAGATTTAATTCTACTGAAGAGCTCATATGTCATTCTCTAATTGATACTGCTTTACAAAAATTGATTGGGTGAATAACCTTTGCAGATGATCTCAAACCTCCTTTGCTGTCCTATATTTCGCTAACTCTCTACATATGGAATGCTCAACGGAATTGTTAATCCAAGTAATAATTTTGCATTGTTTGCTTCCCAGACATCTATTGAAGCAACATAACCCTCATCGGTATTCTCAGGTTTCACAAAAGTTCCACTAACGTATCCCAACATCTTTTTACCCTTAAGAAAATTCATCATCACGTAACTCCAATACGAATAATTCTTTCCATCCAACCTCACACTCACAGACTGAAGCGAATCATCTCTTTTAGTAACCATAATAAAAAAAAATAAGGAAAAAAGATTGCAAAAGAAAGGAAAATGAAATACCAGATTGCAAAAACTGAAAGAAAACCCTCTCGAAATCGTCGTTTCTCTAAAAAGCTAGATCTGCGGAAGCTGTGTTTGAAATTAAACCTTGTCCCATGAAATTTTCCTCTGATACCATGTTAAACAATACAAAGAAAATAAAGCAGAAGAGGAGGCTAGGGTTTCATTGATAGTGTATAGTGAAATTGAGTACTAAAAGATACTTTAATCTAAGTATAAAGAGACTGTATATAGGCTAAACAAAGAAAATTAAAAAGGATTATTCTACCCTTAATAAATAATAAAATAAAATAATCATATATTTCTTAACAAATATGAATATTAAAATCAAATTTTGGGTACTATTTGTTAACTCAAGAAGTCATCTCTGCGAACCTTACTTAAACCGCTGTTAAATATAAAACAATACACAAGGAGAATGAAAGATGGTCGCTCCCCCCATCCTAGCTTGCTACAAGCTGTTAACACGCACATAAAGTGTGAAGCTTGTAACAAAATCAGTTACTAAGTAGTCAATAAAGAACCGCCATCTGTCATTTTCCCTAAACGATCCAATTATCCTAAGAGTTGGTAGGAAATCTATAAATATCCTCTCATTTGAAGAGAAATTGTGCAATTTAAATATTTCCCTCTCAAATAGGTATTTATCTTCTTTCTTTAGTTTGAGCATCAAAACTAGAGAGTTTAGGAAGTGAAAATCATAGCTAGGTGAGCAGGGCTTGTTGATTAGGTTCCAATTGTCAACAGTATAAATGCTATTACAGTATAACACCCTATTCAACGTAGGTATTGAGTAATAATATTTTACAGGATACGAATGTATCAAGTGGCACTCATGTGATGGCATTTTGTCGTTGTAAAATTCATATATACATTATAATTGATGGGATGATTTTAATATATGAAGAACTGTTTAAGGGTCATTGAACATATGAAAAAAGTTCGGGCTTGCTTACAGAAAGTGGAAATCGAAAATAGATTAGTTTTGGATGTACATATACTTTGAGTTGGAGCGAGAAAATAGAATTGGAGCCATAGTAGAAGTGAGTATTTATAGGAAGATTGTCATTGCTTGTGGACCTGAACCTGAATGGTCTATCCATGACCATGATGAAGCTTCAGTGAAACTAAGTGGAGGTCTGGATCGATTGACGTTGAAGAACCAATGAACGTCAATGACTAGTTATAAAAAAAAAAAAAGTAGAGTATGTTATAAAGAATTAATTGGCCAGTTGGATATTTAAGAGATAAAAACTTGCTAACAACTTTTTATACTTCTTGAATTGAGTTACATGGATTCATATGCGCATGATAAATCACAAAAAAAAAAAAAAAAAAAAAGTTTTCTTTTATGATTGTTCCAAAACAATTATCATCAGGGGCGGACCGAGTACTCGGCGAGCCGGGAGGCCGCCCATGCTGATGCGTCGAAAAAAATGGCTTATAAAGTTTTGATGAATAACATTAGATATTTGTAAATTTAATAATTTTCAGCAATAGGTTGTGTAGCTTATATGGTAAGACATGAATTATACATACAAGAGGTACAAGGTTCGATTCCAAAAACTTCCCCATCCTTCTTTTAATTTTTTAACTTTCAAATTGTTTAAAGAAAAATTTTATATCATATTTGCAATAGATAAGATTCAAACATGTTCTCTACATGTGGAAATGCAATGCTTGACCGCAATGGCAATTGAAGAATTTTAGTAATAAATGTGACAAGAAACTATATATTGAATTTAGAAAGTAATAGACTACTTGTTTTAAAAATTATTATTATTATTATTATTATTATTATTATTATTATTATTATTATTAACTAAAAATCATTATTGCAATGACTTAATAGTCGAACCGTTGAACCAATGATTTATACAATCAACGATCGGGTTGGTAATAATAACAATGCATAATATATATTTTTATTGTTAATTTTTGTCAATTTATTTTGTAACATTTAAATTTAGACAATCTAACTACTATTCTTTATTTTTTTTAAGAGTTCAAACACATACTTTTTGGGTCAAAAATAGTTTTAAAAATGATTGTTTTAAAAACTTTGCATAAGCCTTGCTTAAGTTTGGAATTAGTATTTATCGTTTAATTATGCGTTACATATAAGTTTCATCTTGTCTTGTTTAAGTCTGTCGCAACTTGAAACTTGATCATATGTATATGATTCAAAAAAATGTATTTTTTTCTTGTTATTTTGGATTATATTTTCATTGTATATAATTTTTACGTTTATATTAAAGAATTTTTTAATATTATTTGATTAAAATAATCTCATTATCGTGGCTTTCAACTACCAACAACCGCCCTAGCTCACTCAATTTTCTAGGTCCGCCCCTGATTATCATCTCCATTTTGTATCATTTTGGGGACTGCAATCTTTTTCCCCAGTTTAAATTTGGGTTTCGCCAATCAACATAAAGCAAAAAAAAAAAAAAGGTACTTCTATATTAAAAAAGCACAATCGTAAAAATATTTGGAAAATGAAGGGATATGGGACATCGCTAAAAGTATTTTCCTTAGGGATAACAGATATGAGGTTTAGTAGGGTTCCGAATGATGAATTGGATATGGATAGTTTCAATAAGATTTCATTCTTAAACAATTTTTTTTTATCCATTGTATAGATATCATCATCTACATCCAGAAAACTGTATGCTTTATTTGATTCACTATCTTCCTTCAACCCTTTAAATAAGATTTTGACAAAAGAAAAGGAAAGACAACCCCATCATCTCCACCCCATAGGAACTACGAGAATTACCCAAGGGAGAACAAATTTGACTTTACCTTTTTTTTTTGAAGTAACTCTCATAAACCAACACTAGTTTGATGTGAATATTTAAGAGTATTTCCATATTTCTAAAAATTCATTTAAATGGCCCAAAGATATCAAAAGGATAAAGAAGGGATTTTTTTTTCCTACTCTGTCCAAAAAAACAGGAGAATGCACATTTACTTGAAATAGTTCCCAAAGGGAAGTAGCAGTAGTATAGATAGGATGATCAATAAAGGCTAAAAAAAATATTTGCATAGCTTTGAGCTGATACTAGTCTAGTTGGATACAAAAGGAATTCTGGTACAAATTGTAGGCAAAGAAATTGCATGTATCGAATGGATCCGAAAAATTACGAAGGCCATCTTTGACGTGAAAACAAAAACATAAGACAAAAATATGGTGAAAATTACACCACCACATTTCTTTTCTTTTGAAATTTCGATTCTACTTCTACTTTTTTTTTTCTAACCATACAAACACACTACCCAAAAAATATTTAACCTTCTTCCGAACATGCCACCCTACTCCCTACAATTGTCGGCCACCCCACCCCTGCAATAGTTGACCGCCCACTCTCACAAATAATAATAATAATAATAATAATAATAATAATAAAATCATATGTGCACACCCATCATCGCTACATATAACTCAATTACCATTCATTTCTTCCACGACCACCACTACCACAACCACTATCACCTTATTTTACAATCATCGGTTATGCAATTAGATTGCCACCACCACCTCTTTCTTCCTCTACCTCTCTACCATCACTTCTTTTTGCAATCTAAGTCGATGCGAATAGATTTCAATTCTAAATTTGGAATTGATCCTCCAAGAACCCTTTTGGCAAAGCTTGAAAATAAAATCATTTAGATTCTGATGGATCAGACTTTTTTTTTTTGTGTGATATTGGTTTTTTATAATGGCGATGATGTTTTCGATTATGGTTGTAGGTGCAGATTGGTGATTGTAGTCTTGATGGTGAGATGGTGTAATGTCGATGGTGGTGATGAGAATTTTGTGTAACACCTCGAAAATTTTAGAATAAGAATTTTTTTTTTATGTAGTATATTTTTAATATTTTGAAAAAAATAATGATGATTAAAATAAAATATATTTTAAATTCCTATCTTATTTGAGCCAAATAACTATGTATCGATAGAGTGATAAATGTTCATTTTGATAATGATAATATTTTCATGATTTGGATAGAGTTTGATTGCAATTTTAATTTGATAAAGTTTAAAACTAATCATAATTCTATCTTTTGAAATCAATTTTTATTCAAATTCCTTATATACACTGTTTTAAATCCTGGTTGTATACAAACTAAATTGAAAATTTCAATTATAAATAGTGTACAATTGTCCCACAATTCATCACCAAATAATTTTACACGGCAGCTTTCATATAAAGCAGCTAGCTGTAAATTGCTAGTATATTTTTTTTCAAAAGCTCATTTAATCAATTAAGGTAAGATACTTTGTACAAGTGATTTGTTTCCTTATACTTTTATATTCAGTAATTTATGCATGAATTGCCGGTGGACCTTCGAATTCTTTATTAAAAGATAAGAGATTCTACGAGAATTTAAAATGACCTAAGATGGGTGTATCGCTTGATCACCGATATACTCCATAAGAGAAGAGTGATATGAAGTATTTATTTTATTGTGATATAATTGTGTATGAAAATTGAACGTATCTTATTGGGTATTTTTTTAAATATTTACTCTTACAAAATTTTACAGGTTAGTTTGGGTCAAGTGGAATAGTGGTGGGATGGTGAATGCGACTGCCAAGAGGAATCGAAGAGATAAAACATTAAGTTCATTTTTTTCCTTTAAGTTATTAGTGAATTTAATTTGTTCAGTGACATTATTTAATTTGTGATTATGTTTTCATTATGGATATTCCAGTTATTTTTATTTACAGAATATTATTTTATCGTTCCGTGAAAATTGAATTTTTGGTAACACTACAGTGTTTGTGAAATTTTGGAGTGTTACATTTTGGGTTAGTTTTTATGGTGGTATAGATTTGATCGTAGAGGTTGTGTGGTGGTATTGATTATCTTCAACGGTAGTCTGATGGTGGTGGTGTAACAATAAATGTTATAAGGGATGGCTGGGTGTAATGATAAATGTTAAAGATGGTGGGATCGATGCCGGCAGTGTAATTATTAATATTACATGTGGTGGTGTAACATTGAATATTATAAATAGTAGCGTTAACGTCACGATAATTATGGAAATGGCAGCAAAATTTGTGTAGCACACTATTACAAATGATGACTGTGACAACTACAAAAATAGGTGGAAAAATTGTGTATAAAATAATTTTACAAAATCTGACACATTTTGTTACAATATTTGTTATATGAAATTTAAATAAATTTTAAATTTTAAAATAATAAAATATAGTATTTTGAGAATAAAAATATCTAAAAGTAAGTATGAAATTAGTAAATATTTTTAATATATTTTTGAGTTGTTCTCTCAAAAAATATATGAATTTTTCAAATAAATGGCCCAATTATAGTTTGATAACTAGGGAGAAAAAATGATAATATATACCCCTACCTAATATTATTTTAACATAGTTACACATGTATCTGGTCCTGACAGACAGTGACTTAAGATGAATTTACTGGCGACTGTGTAGAAGTCATTTTCTTAAAATGAGATATATATAATTTTTTTTATGAACATGGTAAGATTGCAAAAAAAAATAAAAATAAAAAAGGGAAAAGGCAATTAAATGATTGTGCAATGGTCATTTTCTTGAATAAAATGAGATTCATAATTATTTTTTTGTGATAAATGAGATAACTGTTATATATGAGATTAGAACAAGAAAATAAGCAAGAGTAATTAAAAGTTGACAGATAGTAACCTAGTTATCTTCCTTCACAAATAAATGTTCTTCGTTAACATACTAACCAGGGGCAGAGTCAGGAGAAGACATTGAGGTGTGTTGTTTATTTCCTTCTATTGCTCCAAGATCCAGGCTCAGTTAATCAAAAATCGACCACCACAATTCAAGTCGACACCTCCTAAGCACAAACTCGGTTGCTCAATGATTTCAGCCTACAAAGGACTAGGGATGGAAGATTACAACCAAAGAGAACAACCACAAAGGCTAGGTAGAGAAGAGGGACAAATATGTCTCTCACAGGGAAGAGACAACCAAAAATGCACTAAGCAAAGGCAAGAACCGTTTTTTTCTCTTCACAATAAAAGGGACGACTGCAACTTATTTTTCCACACACGTATAATAGTAATGGTCAACCAAATAAATAGGTTAGGAATACGTTTATGCTTTAGGTCAAACAATAGGGTCCAATAACAAAAGGAGATAAGTGGGCTAACAACCTTAAAGCCTTCTAAGTATTTGGGTTGGACCATGAGCAGCACTAATATAATTAGGCTTCTTCAAATTGCCCAAGTGGATTACGTGATTCAATTGGTTTGATTGTGGTGTCGACATTTCACTTCACTCATCGGCCGAGACCTATGAAGTATATTACAAACTAAAATCGATTTAACATCATAGTCCGAGATTTATTGGGTATCAAAACTCAACAAATCTCCACCTTAATTCCCAATAAATCTGCAAGCAACCAAAACACACAGTTTATACTTGTACAATCAAGGTAACCAATAAAATTGGTGTCACAGACCTTATCTCAGTTTCGAACCTGAAACACATACCATACCTACTCCATGTACTTACCATGGCTAAGGTCAAGAACACCCAATAGAAACAGATACTTACAGTAATCAATCGAGAGCAAATAAACATGCGACAGAGATATCATATAGGATAACACTAACACGGATCTTTTCAAACATGTTCACAGAGAACAACAGATTAACACCAAGTCAATCAACAGGCTAACACATACGCAACAAAATGCATAAATGACCTCACGAAAAAGATCTCACCACACTTATCATATCACATTCCGTGTTGCTCACTCCTCGAGAACACGTATCTCATATCATCGCCCATCATGCTTACTAGACTAATCACTCAACTCATGTCTAACTGGTAAATCTCTATAGATCCTAAGTTCTCAGGATAATCTTCTATCACCACATCATTTCTCCAACCTAAGTGGATAATGGGTCTCTACCTAACATAAGTGATAGAAGTGTCTCACTCACACTCTACCTGATCAGGGTCTCTTCAGAGATAAATGATTCCAACATTTGATCACTTCTCCACCGTGATCCAAATATCACACTCCACATTCCACGGTACAAACCACCAATGTACCCCTAGACATCTATACTCCATCTTGCCAAAAGACATACATAACACACTACTAATGTATCCTAAATCCACTATGCATGCAAATAATTACCCAAAGTAATAAGATTATTCCAATTCATGCCAACGCACATATCAAACACATTGAAATGCACATATAATCATATAACCGAATTAAACAATCACACATATGCAAAAAGGATTACACACGGATGCAATTGTAGTAACTAGATTTACACTCAATAAACCTTACTAGGGTCATCACTGGACCCTATAGCCAAATGCATCTCACCTCTCATCTTACCCTTCTTTTTGGAACAATCCCTAATGAAGTATCTAGACTTACCACAGCTGTAACACCGTCTACCACTAGGCTTGTCACGTTCATTGCTCTCATTCTTACCACCCTCATCACTCGAGTCACTACTCGAATCATCATTGTCTTGAGTTATATCCAAACTTATCTGCTTAAACTTCCTTCTACTCCTCATCATATGCAACTCACCAATTCTCTTATCTTCTTTTTTAACCTTTATCTCCATTTTCTTACTCCTAAGGGCATCTATAACAATCTCGGGAGTTTAGGTGTCCCTACCACACTTAATCGCATTCTTAACCTCTTTATATGAATCAGACGTGTAATTAAGCAAAATAATAGTTTTATAGGTTTCATCACAATTAACGATGTCTTAAACTAATTTGTTAAAAACATCCAAATTGTCATCAAAATCATTTGAAGGATCCATTTTAAAACTGAAAAATCTTTCAAGCAAGTACAACTTATTTGGAGTGGATTTAAGTAAATATAAATCTTTTAACTTTTTTCAAAGTTTTTTGGTAGAATCAAGTTTTCTAACTTTTCTCATAACAGTATCAGACATGTGTAAAATAATATAAGTGTATGCAAGTTCATCATATTCTTTTTTTTGTGCTTCTATAAAATTTTCAGAAAATTTGCCATCAATGGCCTTTGAAATTTTTTATTGAACTAAAATACCCTTCATCTTTTGTTATCAAATTGAAAATTTTCCTTTCCCATTGAAATTTCAATTTCGAAATGTGAAGACATTTTGAAAAAATAGAACAACCAAAATTGCACAAATAGGTCACATAAAATAATCCTAAGGTAACAGTATACACCGTTCTAGATTCACATGGTTTCGTGAGACTCAAAATGTCATATCAAGGGAACGTTCGAACGGGTCAAGTTCAGGTGTTCTAACAGGATAATCGATGCAACAAGAAAATATATAAACAAAAAATTCAAAATTTCCACGCAATGTAGTCTCACACAGTGACTAAACAACAGTTATAGCACAAACGCAATTACCAACTTGCAATCAAACTCAACACTTCAAATAGAGCAATTAATTCCTAAAATTCTAGCACAAGCAATGGTTACCCCTTCATGGTAACCAAAATCTTAATACCACCCCACATGATAACGCGCTAATGCTGAAATTCAAACATGATAGGCCAATTTACCAGAGTGGACCTATTTGAGTCCGTAAATTACGAAGATGTGAATTTGCCTCTTTAAAGCCGCAATTTGTGGCCTAAAGTAATTCAGTAAATATTTTGCAGTTTCGACCATCGTACCCACCAAGGACAAAATCGTCTAACTTTTCATGTGTAACCTGAAACACTAAACCAAAAGTATCAGTACGTTCAGGAAATTAAACTTAACAATCTGTCTGAAGAAACCATCGTCAGAAGGTTAGCCGTCGCCGCTGCCGACCACCTCTACCACGCGCACCACCTATAATAGCACCTCTACATGCTCATTATAGGTCTTGTCTCAGATTTTCCGGCTGGTAGATGGTTTGGCCGAAATTGAAGAAAAAGGGTGCGATTTTTCTTGAAAATCGTGAACTTCGCGAGGAAGGTTCTCCTTCTTCAATTTCTAGGCTAGTTTTGGTCGATTGCTTGTTGGAGTCTATACCAAACCTCGCCCTGATACCATATGTGTTTTATTTCCTTCTACTGCTCCAAGATCCGAGCTCAGTTAATCAAGAATTGACCACCACAATTCAAACCACAAACCTACACCTCCCAAGCACAAACTCGGTTGCTCAATGATTTCAACCTCCAAAGGACTAAGGATGGAAGATTACAACCAAAGAAAACATCTGCAAAGGCTAGGTAGAGAAGATGGACAAATGGGTCTCTCACAGAGAAAAGGCACATAGCAAAAAATGCACTAAGCAAAGGCAAGAACCGATTTTTTCTCTTCACAAGAAAGGGGACGGCTGCAACTTATTTTTCCACACACATATAATAGTAATGGTCAACCAAATAAATAGGTTAGGAATAGGTTTAGGCTTTAGGTCAAACAATAGGGCCCAATAACAAAAGGAGATAAGTGAGCTAACAACCTTAAAGCCTTCCAAGTATTTGGAGCTATGAGCAGCACTAATATAATTAGGTTGCTTCAAATTGTCCAAGTAGATCATGTGATTCGATCGGTTCGATTGTGGTGTCGACATTTCACTTCATTCATTGGTCGAGTCCTATGAAGTATATTACAAACTAAAATCGATTTAACATCAAAGTCCAGAATTTATTGGATATCAAAACCCAACAAGGTAGATTGAAATTTAAAAAAAAAAATCAACGAACTCACGCCATATAAGATGCTCTACGCCACACCAAATCTAGTTTAAAAGGCTAAACTCATGACAAAGCGAGTCAGATACTCAAATAAGTATCAACATATCAATCCTTAAAATGTCTTATTATATTTTCGTAGCTTTTCTTGCCAAATAAAACATTTACACCTCCCTAGAAAATATTAAATGTGCGGAAGCATGATAGATGTGAATAAAGAATGTATACTCACCAACAAAAAATTAAGAAAAACCTATTGAGCACTATTATGAGACTCAAGGTCTAAAAAGAACAAGTCATTCTAGCTATTAAAGGTTGAAAAATGATAGTGGTACATAGGGGGGTACATAAGGGTGTTCATAATGGACACCCGGCACCCTCTAGTGGAGGGAGTGCCAGTGGGTCCGGCACTTCCTCCAATAGAAGTCCTTAAAGGTTTTTGGTCAAAATACATCGTTCTGAAAATACTATCTAATATAGGCATTAGTCTTCTATATCAACACATTTTAATCACACCTGAAGTGGTAAAACTGACCAAGAATATCGAGAGTCCACAGAAATCGGATTTATTTCGCATTTATGTTTGATTCACTTCAATAATATACTTTTAATAATATTCATTTATAAATAAATAAATTTTTAAGAAATATTATTTATTTCTACTGATAAAGTTAAATATAAAACAAGTTACCTATTTTAATAATAACTATTTCATGGTCAATAAGTATTTTTTTAACTTATAAGTCTAATTAATTAATAAATGAAACACACATAAAATTAAATTTTAATTACTTTTAATTTTTTTCATCTTTTTTTCCCTCACCATATTTTATATGTATGGTTAGTTTCATTAGATAATTTTCTTGCTCAAAAGCCTACTAACAGGGGTACACTTTCTGATGTGGGGAGGTTAAAACATGTGTTAATCTAATTCTATCCTCTCATTTAGGTTTTATTTCTTTGGACTAATGCAGCAAAATTAAGTTTATTATTTGCATTTCACTTTCTACATTAATTTTTGAAAGAAGTTCTATTAGTTTGAGCAAAGGATTTGGAAGTGGCCAAATTATATTAAAAAAAATAAAATAAAAATAAAAAATTGGTCCATTTAAAAAATTGAGTTGGAAGTGGGCAAATATTAAAGAGGGTGTATAGTAGGTTAATTATAAATTTAAGCCAAAATAAAACTTTTTAAGGAAAAAAAAAAAAAAAAAGTTCCAACGGAAAATAGAACTTGGGCAAAGCAGTACTGGGCTGAAGCCCAGTGTAGCCTCCCCCATATCCGCCCCCGATACTAACACATCCATTGAAGAGATAAATTAAACTCTCTATGCAATATCGACGCTTACAATTAAATTAACACGTCCATTACAGATGTTCTAACATCATAAGGCAACTATGGTTACATTTTCTTTGTACAAGAGCTTTGACTTGAGTATGGACATGACTAAAGTACTAAATTATCGAATTACTGTTTGAAAAATCAAATGAAGTTTTAGAAGTGTAAAAAGTATTAAGTATAGTGAACTTTGATACAGGCATTGATCCGACAGAATGCTGTGTTGCCCACTCACTACTTGGAAGACCATGTGTAATATTTTTGAAGTGTAAAACTTCATTGTAAGACAAAATTAAAGTTTTAAATACTTGTCACTAATTATATTTCATTCCTATTTTCAACAAAAAAAAAAAAAAAAAAGTTTTCACTACTAACGAATTAAATTTATTACTTCTGACTAGACAATTAATTATGGATAGTCTTTTTTAATCGAGTAATGCTATTCATCCCCACGGGGTTACAAACACAGTCTAGATGGCGTTAAAGTGGCATTAAATGATATGTCAAATTAAATAAGTCATTTAATTTTACCTTTCATTTAACTTATCATTTAGAGTCACATAAACTGTGTTTGTAACCCCACTGAGGATGAATAACATTACTCTTTTTAATTTCTTATTCATTTTGTTACTTACTTTTTTTTCTTTTAAGTACTAAACCCATATCCTTAGTACTTCATTTAAAAAGCAAAACTTTAAACAGCATGGTGTTTGCCATATTGTATCGGGCTGTGGCCCCTAGCATTTCTTAGTGGAGCTAGAAAAATAATTTAGCATAGGTAAAGTTGACATGCGTAAAATCAGAGAAATCTTAGTTGTTTAATAACACAGACAGAAAGAGTGCAGTATAAGGCGGGGGGAAAACATTGGCACATGTAAAAAGAAAACATAAACAAGAGTTTGCAGTGAATTTGAGAGGGGGAAAAAAAAAAGGAACTACTGCGACTTTTTTTTTTCCTACAACTAATTTTATTTACTGATGGAGATAGATCTATACACCTTCAATGATTTACCGTAGAAGAATTAGCATAGCCCTCTCTGTTTGGTTTGGATAAAAATTAAAATTTTAGTAGATTTTTATAATTGTTGATGAAATTTGTGGTTGAAAAATCTATAAATTCCATGAAATGAGTTGTTGAAATAAATTTTAAGAGATGAGAGTCAAATAGGACATAACTAGCATCAAAAGCAACATGAATTAAATATAGTTCTTGTTTGACAGAAATTAAAATCTAAATTTTAATCTAAATCAAAGTTAACAATTAATTTTAATCACATATTTTATAGGATCTATTACATTTTAACCATACATTTCATCAACTTTAATCAAAATCCACTAAAAATTTTATTTTAATTTCCACCAAAAAGGACCCATTCCAAGCATTAACTCATATTTCCATTTTGACATTTGACTATTAAAAAGAAGAAAAAAAAGATAAAAACTAAATTGTGAAGTTAAAGAACAAATGCCAAAAATACCTTTTCTCATCTTGTGCAAACAGTGGAGGAAAAAGAAAAAACTCTCACAGGGAATCCAGTCCGCAAAGTCGACCACACCACCCTCACAGTCAACTCAACGCCAACCACTACACAACCCAGTCATTGAAGACGTTATCATCAACAAGGTTATTTTTTTTTTTTTTGTGAATTATGAGATTGGTGAAATATGGTTTAAGTTAAATTTAACATTTATTTAGTTCATTGTTAATTATTTTTTTGTGGATTTAGTCGATTTATATTGTCAACACACATTATTTTGTTCGTTTTGACGATTTTTAGAGTGGAGATCGCCGAAAATGATGATTTTTTGACAATCGCCATTTTTTGACAACTAGAATACTTGAGAAGACGGAGGTGACTGTCCGCCTCATTCACAGTCGGCACACACCGACTGTTAACAGTCAGGTGGGCCGATTTTTATTTTTATTTTTATTTGCTGATTTTTATTTTTGTTTAATTAATTCTTTTCTCTTTATTATAATTTAATTTTTTCAATTTTAAATAATATTTATATTCTTTTTTTATTTTTATAGTTTCCTTTTGTCTATTTTTTGTTTTTATTATTATTATTTTTGGTAATAATTTTCTATTTATCGTAATTTAATTTTATTTCAAATTATAATGATTTTTAATATTCTTTCTTTCATTATTTTTTATTAATTTAATTAATTCTTATTTTTGTCTGTAATTCTTATTTTTGTTTTTTTTTCTTTAATTTATTAGATCATTTTTTTGTTAGCTTCGATGTAAAATGAATTTATTTTTTTTGTGTATAGTAGCTAATTCGGTTCGCTTAATTTTTTGAGATTAAGTTTTATTCCATTATCTCTTGCAAAATATTTTAACATTTGAATTTTTGCAGAATAAGGTACCATCTCGATGCTGCATTGAGACAGATGGCAGGAAGATGTATTGGAACAGTAGCTTCGACAATTTTACTACTGTATTAGAGTTGCTCAATGATAAGCACATAGATATGCTACATCGTCCTTCCATTATCTCTTGCAAAATATTTTAACATTTGAATTTTTGCAGAATAAGGTACCATCTCGATGGTGAAATGAGACAGACGGCGAGAGAATGTACTGGAACAGTAGCTTCAACGGTTTTACTACTGTATTAGAGCTACTCAATGATAAGCACGGCGATATGCTACGTCTTCCTTCGTGTGACCCTATATCAATTAAGAGATGTGCAGTATTCCGAGCAAATCATTAATGCATTACTATGTCGGCTGTTTAGGTCAATAGACAGTGATGCACTACACTTCGACCTCAATGGTAAGGTCGCTAGTTTCTCTATATTTGAGTTTCTCCTTATGACTCGATTGAAGATTATGAGCAATAAAAGAGCGAGCGATGATATTCAAATAAACAATATCGACACATATTTTCATAAACAAGGGATATGGTGATTCTGCCGTAGTTGATTGGTGCAATTAGTGAGTGCGATCAGATGTTGGATACATTGAAGTTGGGATTGGTCTATATCCTTGAAAGCGTGATGAGGTTTCATCACAAAAAGACTGTGATTTACCTTTTTTTCGTTTTGAAGTTATTGATAATATTGATGCCTTCAACAACTATCCGTGGAGGCGGAGATGTTTTCAAGATACCATACACATTTTCACGAGATCACATTCAAAATCCAAGTGGCCTTTGCGTAAGTACGATACTTATGGATTGCCCTTCGTAGTGCAGGTAAATGTTTAACATAATCATAAAAAAAAGTTTTACACTAAATTTATATATAATAATTGTATGTGTCGCCAATTTGGGCATATGAGACTCCCTCTTGGGTTCCCGATTTGCTAGGAGAGGATAGATCATTGCCCTCGGATGCATCATGGTGAGCATCCCAAGTAGACGGTTGTCCATCGGCAAACAATTATCAGCTCTCATCGACAACCCTCATGTGAGTATTATACATTTGCAATTTATATTGTATATCGTTTTAAAATCTCGGCACATGATCATTAACTAATTGAAATATCAATGCAGGGTGTGTCCCACCGTTGTGGACAAAGGAGGGTGCATTAGAATCATTTTTATTATCTGTGGAATGGGAGAAGCTGGCCTCTATGGTAATGGAAGAGGTGGCGAGGAGGAGAGGATAGAAGATGTGGCCCCGATAACAAAAAAGGTAGCGAGCCCCAGGGCAGAGAGGGTGCCCGAGATGGAGCTAGCACCGGAGGGGATAGCGGATGAGGAAATGATGATCATCATGACGTAGGGTAAAAATCGTGTTGTTAATGTGCCAGAGCATGTGGTCGGCAAGAGACCAAGATTGTCGTCACAATACGTCGTTTCTCCCTTCACAACTAAGGCGAAGAGGAGAACGTTCATGGACAAGACGCACCTCGATCTCTTTCGAGGGGTAAATCTTGTCGTGGAAAGCATTCGAGACAGAGTGGAGAAGAATTATGCTTGAGTAAGTATTTTATGATTTTATTAAAGTAAGCTAACTCATCTATGTTTCTTTTAACAATTTTTTTCATATTTTTCAGAGCTCATTACAGGATAGCTCAAAGGACGATATCGGTAGTTTCAGGACATAACTTCGACAGCTGGCTCACCACGATTTAAGTGCAATATCGCAATTATTGTTTATTATGTATACATAATTTGTTGTTTATTAAATTAAATAACTCTATTTTTCTGTGTGTTTCCTAATATATCACATCGACCGGCTATGAACCTGTTGCGTGATCAAGCTCGAAGATACTCAAGATCATTTGACATTTTGGTCGAATCATATTGAGCACCGAGTTCCTATGCACCATTAATATTGAGCATCAATCGCTCCACTTATGGAGAATGAGTATAAGGTGCCTGAATATATGCTCGAGTGGGTCATAGAAATGGATTGAGTGTAAGGGAAAAGCCATGGGGGTTGTATGCATATGTATATTTCAGTGATCGCAAATTATCACTGCTTTACTGTGCATATCGTATTTACTGATTTCACTATATATGTGTATGACTCCGATCATACTTATCTGACACAGGGTCTGCTCGAGCATATATTGGAGCTGATGGTTGTGATCATTTGTTTGATGGCTATACATGTGAGGATGATTATGCATGATAGACTATCTATCATGTGGGACACGACGATAGCAAAATAGTCGAAATCGTAAGTATTTATAAATTTTTTAATTTGAAAACTTAGTTTTTAGTTATGCATTACCGAACTAACATATTATTATTTAATTGCTATAGTGATTGTGGCGTGTTTGCAATCAAGTATATAGGAGCACATAAGGTTAATGGAATCAACCAATCCTGGATATAAAATCGTAGTAAGAAATTAGCGTGTGATTTGTATGAATTCAATTGTGAATCGTAAATATTGTTTATTGTTCTATTCGAAATGTAAATATTGATTATTTAATTTAAAGTCTTTATATATTGTATATTATTTATTAAAAAAAATGTAAATATTGTTCATTTAATTGTAATCTATAGACTGCAATACACTGTATATTATTTTAATTGTATGAAAATAAAGTATATGGATCTAATTGCAATTTTCTAATAGTTGATGTGGAACATGAAACTGTGATCAAAGATTAAAATCGATAGATTACACATCCGTCTTATTTTTATTTAGGATAATTTGACTTGTACAAAATGGCGAGTATGCCATGTTTCTCTACACATGTTACACCTACACGGTTGAGGAAACGTTCTGATAGAGATATTTCAGACGTACATGGATGTTTAGACCACGCGGTTCAACTTCGAGTGACAACAAACTATTAAATGGAAGAATATGGTCAAGAACTTCCCCTTCAACTTCATTCGGTATAAGGAATATAGTCTCAGCATACGCCGATCTTCAATAATCATCAGTGTAATAAGGAGAGTATAAGATTATCGCTTCAAAGCCTTTATACATAGCTGCAATGCATGTTCACATGAAAAATTCTCTAACTGAAATCGACTACAAATGCATATATTATCAGTCGAGTCCACCATGTATGCGATATTATGTGTACATTTCACGAAAAAGCACAACTCATCCAGTGGTTTTATGTTCAACTTTCTCGCAACATTTACTACCTTGAAGAGTTTATCCTCCTAAGCTGGAGCTAACACGCTCGTGCAATTCTATGATTCCACACATCAGCTGTTAAACCACTGCATTTGTAGCTTATTACGAAGGTTATCAATCATTGTAAGGATTGGTAACTTTCGATCCTTCTTGAATAATGCATTAAGAGACTCTGCATTGTTTGACGTCATAATGTTGTATCAACGTCCTAAAAATGTGACCGCGCCGATAATCTCATGCAAGGAATGATTTATTTTCTATTTCGACCATGAACTTATTACATTCTTCAATACTGTAAACTTCTATCGTTTTCCTAAATAATGAAAAGATGTCTTTGCCCCGACATCTAGTTTTTAGGATACCTTATATATGGTACATGTAATACCCATTATGTGTCTCGGGAAAAATTTCGGTGATAACATTTATTATAAACGATCCCAAATCAGTAACAAAGATAAGGTCTTCGATGTCCCCAATTCTCTTAGCTTTGTGAAAAATCAGCACATCGATAAAACATTCTCGCTATCGACTATGCCAAATGTAAGAGGGTAAATTTGGATGTTGACATCTTGACATGTAGCAATATTCAAATGCCTTCGTATCTAACTTTCGAATTTGTACCATCAACTGAATTAGGGGTCGAACCGCATTTCAAAAACCCCAAATGCATTGTCCAAGACCTTGAAGAAAAACTTGAATCAATTCTCGCCCTCCATCTTAATAAAAAATGCGAAGCTAAAATTAGTTGTCCCCATGTTATGGTAATAACTGACCAATTAGCTTAACAAACCTCGATCGAGCCCATTAAATCCTCAAATACGCATTCTTTGGCTGTTGAGGCTTTCGGTAGCTCATGACCACTCAATACTCTTGACAAACGTCGTTAATGATGTCCGAAGATATGTGGATGGTTCGTGGATCCTGATACTTGTGCATTAACTATCGACCAATAAACCATGCTCGAGCTTACATGATATCATTTCAACGAATTCCCACTTCGTGAAAATATTACCATGTATACTTGCAAACTATAAATAGATCATCCATCTTCGTCGCTCGCAAACGCCAACGACAACTGTCGTCAACGCAGATAATTATCAACAATGATTTATTTGATTTCTTCATTTTGAACTAAAAGTTGTATTTCATTGCAATCTGATGCACAACTTCCTGCAAATTTTTCTTTGTTTTAAACAGTTGCTCGACATGCAAATCCTCATAGTCGGGAACCACACGCGAAGAATTAGAGGACGGTCCACTCGATCTAGCCCCTGAGCTTCCACCCCACTTATGCCTCTAATGGGATAAAGCAATCAAATTCTCATTTGTAAATTAAGTTTCATTCTCATTGTCGTGAACTACCGAGGGAATTCAATGTGTACCAATGAGATCGCGATGAGAAACAATTGTCTCGAGAATAATCACATCATCCTCATGAGTTGTCTACTGTGTTTTACAAAAATCATTGACATTATGATCCCTTATATCTAAATATTCGTGTTCACATTCGACGACATTCTTCCTCATTAAAGTCACGTAATGAGGAATTGTGTACATTTTGTTCGATTCAAATAAATAATTCACTTCAATATTAGAAATAACCTTCATATGTTTTGATTATTAAAAAAAAAAAGAATAGTTGGAAAAATCGCCCCAACCACTGGTCAACGGGTTTTTTAATTAAAAAAACAAAAAGAAATAGTCAGATTGGCGGTTAACAGTCGACCTAGGGACTGGACAGACTATTAACAATCAACCCAGACCATCGATTTTTAACAGCTGGCTGCCAACTAGTCATGCCGTCTTAACTTGGTTTTAGCAATTTGTCGAGTCCTCTTTGTACATTACTATGAATCTCGTCTAAAAGAATATACATGCAGATAATTTTTTTTCTCGTTTATACTTAAGAAAAATTATCTACATATTAATATATGTTGAAATAAGATTTATCAATTAAAAGTATACTAATTTAATGAAAACGAAATTAAACATACATAAATACACTTACTGATTCGAAGTTACATATATAAAAAATATTTTATTGTTGTGCGTTTGATAAATTTTTGAGATTTTGAGGTTGAAGCAGATGAAAATGTAAGAGTTTTTATCTGTGTTGAAATAAATAGAGAAGAAAAGTTGCTGATATTGAAATTTTGAGTGTGGAGTATTTGATTTTTACTTGTTAACTAAAAGGGTATTATTGTCTTTTAAATAAAATAATATTTTGTAATTGTATAACATACTTAAAGGCATTTTTATCTTTCAACACCCAAAAGACCATTGTGAAAATATGCAATTGTTGAAAATCCAAAGTGGAAATTAAGGGATTTGATAAGCCAAATTTAAAAGTACCCCCTTAAAAAATTGGGTTGGACCAACCATTGAAGTAGAACACGCTAATTCTCTCCATAGTCCAGTAGGGGCATCTACGCTTTTGGGCGATCCATGTTAGGTCCACGATCTATTATCTTAATTTTTAATTTCTTTAATAATATTAAAAATACATTTTTTTTTTCCAGTGGCATTTGGCCTAATTTTGTATTTTTCAGTTTAAAAGCTAATATTGTTTAATTTAGCTCTATTTTGTACCATGGTTGTTTAGCCCGGTTCAATAATCGTTATTTTCAAACTCTTTTTTTATATACTTATTTTTAATCACATTCACTCAATAAAATATTCTACACATAAATTCAAAACTTTTTCTTACTTTTTATTCACACATTCTCTTAGAATCATTATTCAAAACATAGTTTTTTGAAAATAATTACTACCAACCAGGATTGATTGAATTATACATGAATTATGCAAAGGACGGACTTGATCCATCCTCGGGATTGAATCCCACTAGCACCCACATCAGGTGTCATACAGCATCTCTCTTTTTTATTGCAAATAGACAACAAATATCATATACCATGTTAATGTCCACATTTGCACCCCATTTTCAGGATTTTGTCCATTCAAGAATCCTATGCTTTTTCCCCGCCCCCCCATATCCCTCACCTTTTCACTGCTTATATATCATAGGGCCATAGGCTGTGCGCCCTCACCTCCCTTTCACGTATGCATAATCTATACGTTGACATACCATCAGGATATAAAGGTCATTGGTCGAGAAAAATGTTCGATGATGGTTTGCACTCCCAAGTCAAGTCAACGGCCGAATGAGAGAGATTGAGTGCAAGAGACGTTGAAAGGACTTTGACTAGGGTTTATAATGCATACCTTGAGTGAAATGAGTTCACACATGTACAGAGAAAGGAAAATGGGCCAAGATAAGTTAGTGGACTGAGTTCAAACCCAAGTCTAAGAAGAGGTTGCTTGATATTAATATCTCAATTCAATAGATATAATCAATTGTCGAGACTACCAAGGTGGGACCCCAATGAAAACAAGTCACATTCAGTATTGTTATTACCTATGTGAACCCATATATTCATTTCTACATCAAACAATTTCTTGATTTGCTCTCAACAATACGCCGTATATGTAAATCATAGATGCCGGCATAAGACAAAGTGAATAACCTCTTAGGACAAAATAAATAGGATTTGTTCTAAAATAAAGAAAACATTAATAAATTGTATAAGAGTCAAATAAAAACATTCCCTGCTATGTATAATTTTTGCTCGAGACATTTACAAAGGAACTCTTTATCAGTCTTTACATATACAACTTTATCTGCACAATTTACTTCTTGAAATAGGCTCGGAATGGATTGATTCTCTTTATACATCATAGTGTGTATGCTTTCCAATTTTATGCAATCAGTATAGAAAAGAGTGCAAAGAAAGACACACACATACACATATATAGGTGTGGTCCCTAGCATTAATGAACGTAACTATAAGCAATAATAACTCAAAAAAAAAAAAAGGGTGATTTTCATCCAAAATGAGCAGAAGTCCCCCTTTAGTTTCTCTTATTATTAAAGATTAATCAAGAAATACAGCCATTTAGTAAAAAGACAACACCATAAAGCATTTATTGGTATATTACGGTGTCAAGATTTTTGAACTGTCCTAACCTTGCCAAGATTTCGGGTTTCCTATTTCGTTTCGATCCTCATAAGAAGTCTTGATGCAATTATGATCATGGCCAGTAATACTCAAAATGTCACTATGAGAAATAGGCCTTAATCCCAAGAAATCCCTTGTAGTTCCACCAATTCCACCACCTTCACTTGTGCTAAACTGATTATGGGCTGCATGAAAAATTTCATCTTTCTTTAAAGAATTGAAGATCCCACCAAATGCATCTTCAAAAGTTGATCCTTCAAATCCAGGATTGTTCATCATCATGTCATGAAGCAAAGAAGGTCCACCTGCACCACTATCACCTGCTGCTGGTGCACCTGTGTCTGTACTACCCTTCAATGCAGCTTTATTCCCATATAAAGCCAAGTCATCGATGAACCCACTGGCCATTTTCTCACATGAGGACAAGTTTAGACCAAAACCAGCTGTTGTACTGTGACCAGAATCTGCAGCGGACATGTGATCTTGGTGGGGTCTAATAAGCATGGCCGCCAGTGATGGACATGGGCTAGTTTTTGCACCCATTTGTGTAGCTTTCTGAAGCAATGCAGTGGCTGAAATATGAGGAGATGCTGCTGGATTATAGGGTAGTAGGGTTGAGGCCCTTGAGGGTCCATGGCCACTACTAGGGTTAGGGTTTTGATTCTGAGAAAATAGTAGTTCATCCCGAGAAAATTCTTGATCTAATCTAGGGTTGAGGATTGATGGGGTGAGGTCGATGAGTGGTGGGCCAGAGCCAGGAGTGGGTCCAGGTCCCAGTGCTGGTGGACAAGAAGCTAACCATGGTGGAATCTCAGGTCTAGAACTGAAATTTTGTTGTTCTTTTTTTATTGTGAATGGGAAATTATGAGCATTGAATTGGGGTGAAACTTGAAGGTTTATATGGGATGTTGAAAAACTTGCTTGAGATGTAAGAATTGGGGTGTTGTTTCTAGTTATTGTTTTTGATCTCTCTTCTGCTAGAGCATCACAAAAGGTTCTGTGAGTTATAAAACTGTCCCTCCTGAAAAATCAAGAACAAAAAATAGCATACATAGATTCTTATTAGCTATTTCCATTTATAATTTCATAAACAAGCATCTCTACTGAGTTTGAATTATATAATTAAAAATGAATAAATATGAACTCTTTCACATGTTTTGAAATTTGAGTCTTCACCATACAATTAGTCCCCAGCAAGATAATTTCAAGAATGTCCCTTCTGATCATATATATATACATATATTGTATACATCTTCACCTCCCACCCCACCCATCTCTAGCTAGAATGAAGTGAGTTATGTTATACCTTGAGAAAAGGGTTCCACAGTCACATCTGTACTCCCTAGTGCCACAGGTTTTGGAGTGGGCTTTCCAATCAGATTGAACTGCATATTTCTTTGAACATTTCTCACATTTCCATTTCTTCTCCCCATGTTTCCTACAAAAGTGCTTCTTGATCCCTGTTAGGTCCCCAAGTGCCCTTGACGGATCATGGTGTACACAAGTAGTTTCTGGGCAAATATATACTTTCTTCCTCACTTCTTTGCTTGTTCTCTTCTTGAGCTTCCATGGCAAATTGTGCCCTCTTCTGTGAAGTTGAAGATTCTGATCTCTTTGAAACCCTTTGTTGCAAATTTCACAAACAAATCTGTTGGTTGCCAACAGAGTTCTTGGTGATAAAGCTATCACTTCTGCACCAGGATCTGGTCCAAAACCACCAAGAATTTCAATTTGCCCCCAAAAAATTTACTTGTTGACAAAATAATCAACTAACTAATTACCTGGATTGCCTGGTTGATTTCTCTTTTTCTTCACAAGTTGAGGCTGAGACTGATCGTTTGCTGGAGGAAAATACTGAGGTGGGTACATGACACCATTATCAGTTTTGTTAGTCGAAGAAGAAACGCTGGCTTCACCAGAGGCAGAAGTCAAATTCGACATATTTTCTTCAACGAGGGGATGTGGTTGTTGGATTGCTAAACCTTTCATCATCTCTCTCTTTTCTTTTCTTTTTCACACTGCAAGCAAACATCAGCAAAAGGGTAAAAATCTAAGTGGATGAGGCCTCAGATCTTAACTTTTTCTTGAATGTAAAGCCAGGATATTTGAGTTTAAGACAAAACTACACACCTAGAAAAAAGCTAAAGTTGGTTAAAACTGGACGAAGTGAGATAGAAAATCAGGTGAGTAAGCACTTATTTTGCTTCTTGATTATGGCTTCTTCTTCTTCCCTCTTTGGCATCACCCCAGGAGACAACTCTTGTTTCTCCCAAAAACAAAACCCACTATTTTCCCTTCATGATTCAATGGTTTTTTACCTTTTGTTGCCAAAAAGCTTAGAAAAATCAAGCACTTATAAACATGCATATAACAACAAATACATAAAAACCATCTTCTTCAGTGTGTGTATGGTGTTTGTGAGAGAGATATATAGATATAGAGAGAGATGTGGATGAGAAGAAAGCCCTGTATAATCCTCCACCCTCAACAAAAAAAACCATACCCCAAAAGCATCACAGCCTTACTACTACTAATTCTGACGTGCACTTTCTGTCTTTAGTTTTGTTTTCTTCTCACAACCCCAGAAAAGTCTGATATTTCTTTATCGTAATGTTTAACTTTATTAAAAGTTTTAATTATTTTTCGTTAAAACACTTTTTCTCCGCTTCAAACCATCTAATAAAGTAATTCAAGAAAGCAACCATTTATAAAAGAGAATAAGAATTGAATATACAAAAAGAGACATTGATTTGAATTATTTCCCTGTAAACTACATGACCTCTCTTTCAACTTTCTAAATTTTACAGTCTATATGATTGAGTCATTGATTAACGCAAGCTTATGATTAAAGACTCACTTATAATTTTTTGCTTCCCTTTTCATTTCATCATCAGTAAAACTCAGTTTTACCGACAGAAACTCAATTCCATGTATTGTCACTTGTTTCAAGTTGATCAACGAGAGACACGACTTACACTTACTCGTTATGTTAGTGTAATTGTGATTGTTATTAAGGATTAAATAATGCAACCATATATTGAGCAATTACCAACAACTTTCTTCTTGCTTTTTCATAAGGATTAGAAAGACGAGGGATGAGAGATGATCGACTCTATCATACTAATGAAAAATATATTATGAAAGAACGTTGTATATGTCAAGGTATATGTGTTGTTAAAGTTTTTAAGTCAGACATATCAGATCCCCCTAATTCTGCAATTCACACTAATTGTGCAGTGACTGTTGAGCCAAGATAGAAATTCCAGCATTATTCTTATAGATGTCTGATATCTTTTCCTCCAGAATTTCTATTTAATACATGCTATACAATAGTTTTGGCACATCGACCAAACCTTTCTCCTGCAATTCTTTCTTGAAATCAGAGCGTGATTTGCTTAAGCCCGATTCTGTTAAAACTATGTCGTCTTCCGCTGCAACTTTTGTTCCACCAAACAACCTAGTACAGTTTGTCTCTGTGAGACTTGAGGGGCCTGGTTCTTACTTAAACTGGTCCTCTCAAATTGAAGGTGCTCTTAGTATTCATGATCTTCTCCGCTTCGTGGATGGTACTGAACCGTGCCCGGAAGAGTTTTTTACCCTCTACTCCAGGTAAAGACGCTCGTGAAAGTAGTCGTGACTTCATCCTATGGCATAAAAAAAAATCAGTTTGTCTTGGTTTGGATGAAGTCTACCATATCAGTCTATCAGAGAAGGTTCTCTCTATGGTCTATGGCACGAGGGTCGCTGGACTAGCATGGCTTGCTCTAGCAAATCCGTTTATGTCTCCCGCAACCTCTAGGCCTTGTTTGTTTTGGATTAAAATCAAATTTTAATTTAAGTCAAAATCAAATAATCAATATTAACCATATCTTTCTTGGGTCTCACAACCACACATTTCAAAAACTTCTATCACAATCTATTAAAAATCTAATTTTAAACCCCGCCAAATATCCACCTAATGTCAATCAATTTAAACGCCAACTGCAAGGCTTGCAACAAGGAGTTGAAAACTGCTCAGAATTTATTGAAAGTGCAAAAAATATTGCAGATCAATTGGAGGCAGTAGGCAAGCCAGTTGAAGAGGAAGACTTAATCTCCCACACAGAGCCGGACCTGAGGGGAGGCCCAAGAGGCCGCCTCCTCAGGCCCAGAAATTTTGAGGGCCCTTTTTTTTTTTTTTAAAAATTAACCTAAAACACGATTCACTTCCCTCATCCTTATTCCTTGTGCCTGAGTTCTACACCGCCAGTCCGCCTCCACATCTTCAGGTCAACCCTTCACCCCTTCCCTCCTTTCCTCTCATCCGGCGTCTGCTTGGGCTCGTGAGGCGTGAAACATTAATAATATGGAGAGCAACTGATAGAAATAGAGAAACAAAACAAATAGAAAGCTACAAGGAGAAAACCCCGTAACTGTGGAAACAAAGAGCGCCTGAGAGAATATGCATTCCTAAGAAACCTCGCCGTTTTAAACCCAAAAAATAAACTCACTGTCCACCCAACTGTAACTAATAACTATATAGCCATTTGAGAAAAAGGTTTTCGATTAGGATGTTAGGAATAATTTATGTTAGAAATCATAGTACTGAAACTGAAGTGCAAGTGTGAGTGGATAGAGAATAAGGGTTTAAGCGTTTTTGCTTTATTTTTGACTTTTGAGCTTCTCTGTTTGCGAGAATTTGTGATTATGGGTATAATTGAGAAATACAGGAAGGATAATAGAGTTTGTTTCAACTTTGATGGGCCCAAAGACCAAAATGATGCTAGGTATTGTTGGTTGCCCACTTTCTTTTACACACACCTTTGTACTGTAGCTCGTTTTAACAAATGAAATGATGCTTGTTGATGGTGAAAAATGATTTGGCACTTCTTGATCAATTTTGTTTGAATTTAGTCCTGTTTGACAATCATTATTGGAAGAAAATAGAGTTTTAAATAGTAATAGTTGTGATAGATAGAGATTTCTTAGTTCGTTTCTTTTCACTCATCCCTCATTCCTTTATTTAGGACATCAGAGACAAATTTGATCGAATCATTTCATTTCAATTTTTGATTTACAGGTTAAGATAGAGCAGTGGGAGCCATACATTTTTATTTGAAGCTTGATTTACAGTTACATGAATGAATTAATCAATTTTTCTTGAGGGGGTATCCGGGTATGTTTCTTGATTCCATAAGATATTTTTGTTTCCAGCTTGATTAGTTTACTTATTTTGTTTTGTGACTGAGATTTGAGAATTTGAGTACGGATATTGGATATTTAGATAATGAATTTGAAAATTTGAGTATGGATATTGGATATTTGGATGTATAAATTGAATCTGTGAATGTGATAGTGTGATTGAATATGTGTTAGTGTGATAGTGTGGTTGAACAGCTCGACTATACAAAATTGATTATATTTTTGCCTCGAAAACTACAAGACGAGTTGTATTTAAGTGATTTGTAAGAACATTTTCTTATTGTTACTTGATTACAAAATAAATATTTTGAATATTTTAGTTTTATTTGTTGCTTTATTGTTGAATTAATGTTAACAAATTTAGTTCCGTAAGACTCTTTTAAAAGAAAAAGAGGATTGTCTGCTATGACTTAGGGGCCCAAATTTTGAAATTCGCCTCAGGCCCCACGAAACACAGGTACGGCCCTGCTCCCACATTCTTGGAGGTCTAAGCATTGCCTACACACCTTTTATCTCTAACTGCTATTTTGTACAACGTGAGAAGTCTCTATCCCTTACTGACTTTCAATCAGAGTTTTTTGAATTTGAGGCCCTCCTTGAAACTCAACAGCGAAGTGTACAAGTTGACCATAATAGATTTGCTATGATTGCAAATAAACCCGATGGAGGAAAGAATGGGAAAAAGAACAACCACCAATGGCAGCCACCAGAGCGCACCAATCTTGCTTCCTATTCGAGCACAGAAACCTGGTCACACCGGAAGCAAAGTTGTCCCAAACAATAGTGTCCGAGTACCTGCCTGGGCTAATGATCTAAGCTTTGACCCATATGCCTATCAAATTTGTAGCAAGAAGAATCACACGGCAAAGTTCTTGACGCAGAATGGAAGTAAAAGATTTACCAACGTAAATCTTGAAAATAAGAAAACTGAAATTTTTTAAGAACGAAACTTTTTATTCAATGAATAATCTTCAGAAAACGTTAAAAGACCTTTAATTAGGCGTTACAAGAAATCCTAAAAATATAGAATAATAAAATATTCCAAAAATAGCGAATATTCGAAACGGAAAATATGGAAATTACTTATTTGAAGGCCTAAACGAAGGAATTTGGCTAAAATCTGGAGATCTCGAGACTCCGCCTTGAGTCCAATTTTTTGGGCCATTTCCAATCAATTGCCCATTCCGACACCGTCGCGACAAATGACAAAATTGCCCCTGGCGCGATCTTTTTTTTGTCAATTTTCTGTCCAACACTTCTTCAAACTCCAAAACTAGTTGTCCTATATCAGTCTCCCCCACCTGTGAAGAACTCGACCCTGAGTTATATTCCGAATAGAGTGGCACATCATCATGAAACTCATACAGATCAGCCACATTGAAAGTGCGAGAGATGTTCATATCAACAGGCAAGTCGACCACGTAGGCATTGTCGTTGATCTTCTTGACTACCTGGTATGGACCATATTTTCTCGGCTTCAACTTGTTATAGGAACCAACTGGAAACCTCTCCTTACGCAAGAATACCATAACCTGATCACCTTCAACAAATAATTTATTATGCCTCTTGACATTTGCAGCAGCCTTATACTTCTCATTCTTCTCCTCCAATCGGGATTTGACTTCTGCCTGAATGTCACGAACTTGCTCAGCCATGTTCTCAGCAGCCATACTTGCTCCAGCAAACTTGGGAAGTCTCGCCAAGTCCAATACATGCTTAGGTGGCTGCAAATATACTAAAGCAAAATGAGATTTAACAGTTACAGTTTGAACTGCGTTGTTATATGCGAACTCTGCCTGAGCCAGCGCTACATCCCACTGTTTTGGTTTGTCTCCACATATACTCCAGATCGGATTTCCCAGCATACGGTTCAAATTCTCAATCTGACCATCAGTTTGTGGGTGTGCAGTGCTACTGAATTTTAGCGTAGTATCCATCTGCCGCCACAAGATAATCTAAAAATGGCTAAGGAGCTTAGAATCCCTATCAGAAGTGATAGACTCCATGCATACGAACCACCTCACGAAAGAATAGCTGAGCCACATGAGATGCACAGAAGTCTTTCGGCAAGGGATAAAATACCCCATCTTGAAGAACATGTCAACTACCACAATACAGAATCGACTCCACGCTGAGTTCGTGGAAGCCCCAAAACAAAGTCCATTGACAAAACCTCTCATATGCCATTCGATACAGGTAAAGGCATGTAAAGACCAGTATTTTGTACATGCCCCTTAGAAGTCTAACACATAAAACACTTGCGAACAAAATTACCCACGTCGCGTTTCAACTGAGGCCAGTAATATAGCTCGCCTACCACTGATAGTCTTGTTACGCCCCAGGTGGCCACTCAAACCTCCACTATGCAATTCCCGAATCAGTTTCTCCCTCAAAGAGCTCCGATGGACACACAGCTGATTACCATGAAACAGGTAGCCATCAACAATATGGAACTCTCCCTCTGTTTGCTTCCGAACACATTTCTCCCATACCTTGGCTAAGTCTTCATCATCAGTATACAATTCTTTTAGAAACTCGAACCCAACAATCTCTTGTTGCATAGTCACCAATAAACTTGCGTGTCGACTCAATGCATCGGCCACTTTATTCAGAACCCCGGATTTATGCTTCAAAACGAAAGGAAATTTCTTCAAGTAGGTTGACAATCGAGCATGCATATTACTTAAACTCCTCTGATTATTCAGGTATTTCAAAGCCTGATGATCAGTATATAATATGAATTCCCACTTAATCAAATAATGCTCCCAATGTTTTAGAGCACAAACAATTGCATAAAATTCCTAATCATAGGTGCTCCACTTTCGCCGCGTATCATTGAGCTTTTCACTGAAGAATGCCACTGGTTTCGTTTCTTGGGAAAGAACTACTCCAACCCCAATTCCGCTGGCATCACATTCTACCTCAAATAATTTCTCAAAGCTGGGCAAGGTAAGGACGGGAGTAATGCACAACTTTTCTTTGATCACTGCAAAAGTTGCGTCAGCTGCTTCACCCCAATTGAATTTTCCTTTCTTCAGACACTCAGTTATAGGTGCTACAATGCTGCTGAAATCTCTAATAAATCGACAATAAAACGTCGCCAACCCATGGAAACTCTTCACCTCTCCTACTATCTTTGGTGTAGACCACTCACGAATGGCTTTCACCTTCTCTTCATTACCAATATTCCCTCCGAACTGACTACATAACCCAAGAATAACAATTTTTGTGTCAGCCACTACACTTATTAAAGTTAATAAACAGTTTGTTCTCAGACAATACGTCCAACACAGCTCGAAGATGCTACATATGCTCACTCTCAATCCAGCTATAAATCAATATGTCGTCAAAATAAACAACTACATACTTTCCAATGAAAGGTCGTAATACCTAGTTCATAAGCCGCATAAATGTACTCGGTGCGTTTGATAGCCCGAAAGGCATCACCAACCACTCATAGAGACCATCCTTCGTTTTGAAAGTCATTTTCCATTCATCACCCGGTTTTACCCGAATCTGATGGTAGCCACTTTGCAGATCAATTTTCGAGAACAATTTCGATCCCTCCAACATATCCAACATTTCATCCAACCGTGGAATTGGAAAGCTATACCCGACTGTTATCTTATTTATGGCTCAACTATCAACACACATCCTCCAACTCTCATATTTCTTTGGCACCAATAAAGCGGGAACATCGCATAGACTCATGCTCTCTCGAATAAACCCATTTTTTATAACTCATCCACCTTTTCCTATAGAATCTGATTTTTCTTGGGACTCGTCCGATAATGTGACAAATTTGGTAAACTTGCTCGTGGAACCAAATCAATATGGTGTTGAATGTCTCTTAATGGGGGAATGTCATTAGCAAGTCATCGAAAACCAACTCAATAAATTCGGACAAAAGAGACTGCACATTTTCAGGTACCACTTCTCTCTGCCCCTCATTTTCCTCTATCACTAGAGCCCGCACAACCACAACATGAACCTCCTATGCTTCCTTAACCTCCAACTCGAAATCTGTTAGGGAAGTAACTAAGGAGAGTAATGATTGCCCTCCCGCTGTAGCTTTAGTTGAGATACCAACTGAACTCCGCTTTGGAACCATTGCGATTTTTTCATCTTCCCAGTTGAAAACATACACATTATCTCGCCCCTATAGGTCACATCCACATCAAACTGTCATGGACTCCCCAGCAACACATGACTAGCATCCATGTTGACTACATCACAAACCACCTCATCTCGGTAATGTTGCCCAATTGAAATAGGAACTTTGCACACTTCCTTCGTGTTCACCTTAGGCCCTTTCTAAATCCACCCAATCACATAAGGCTTCAGATGTTTTTCAACCCGCAACTTCAGATGCTCCATCAGCCTTTTGGATACAAAATTCTCACAACTTCCAATATCAACAACCAAATCGCATACCTTACCTTGCACACTGCAACAAGCTTTAAAAATATTATTTCTCTACGAGGACTCATCCACCTTTGTTGAGAACATGAAACGTTGAACTATACAGTTTACAAGTTCTCCCTGCTCTTCTACAATTTCTGCCCCATCCAACAGTTCTTCCAATTCAGCCCCTTCTTCCATATACTGCTCATCTTCATCATCCTCTTCAGCATCCACGAAATTCACTGACCTCCTGGCTGGGCATTCATTGAAGCGATGGCCTGGTTGGCCACATCTATAATATTTAAAACCACCCGATTTAGAAATCGGGTTTGGCGCTCGCGGGGCTTCCTTTACAATTGATGCTGGGCAAGTCCCAACTTGGTTATTATTGGAGACATCACTTTTTTGAACCTGATCTACAACAGGTTTAGATTGAGCCTGGCCATCAACTGGTGTGAGCCTGCCTCTATTCACCGTTGTATAAGATGACTCACCCATGTCCTTCTTGTAATTTGAAAAACGACCAGACGTTTTCTCCATCAGTTCTACTTTCAATGCCATGTTATGCACCTCATCTACTGTCCACACCACTTGTAGATCGATCTTATCTCGAATAGATGGTTTCAATCCTCCTAAATACCTGGAAACCTATTGTGCCTCAGTTTCGCTTAGATTGTTACGGACAGAAAGTCTGGACCACTCCCCAATATAATCTGTAACGGACTTATTTCCTTGCACACAATTCTGGAAACTTTAAAATATAAATTGCTCATAATCATGTGGCAAGAACATGTTCATCATAAGTTGTTTCATCTGCCTCCAAGATCGGACATGAGCCTTACCTTGGCGCCGCCTATCCATCTGCAATCGTTCCCACCAAACAACAGCCCCACTTCTCAATTTATATGAAACCATTTTGACTTGACGCCCCTCCGCGACCTCGGTAAAATCGAAGAACCTCTCTACCTCTGAGATCTAATCCAGAAACTCCTCAAGCTGTAACTTCCCATGGAACAATGGTATGTCGGCACGGATCCTATATTCGGACTGGTTTCGCTGTTGCTGATTCTCTGCAAATCCTCTTCAGACTCTTCATCGATGATATCATTATACTGCATATTTCTCACTGCTCTAGGGTAACGTCCACCCCCACGACGGTCAAGGGCGATTCCCTCGACGAGAACAGTGGGATTAGATTGTCCTCCAACAGACACTGAACCATAGTCTCTAACATTTCCCTCGCATGCCGATGTTCCTCAATTGCTACCCACAGATCTGCATCTATATCCCTGCGACCAGCGTCGCGAGGATGATTTATTCCGACTTCGTTATTGTGGGCCATTGAACAGGGCAAATCTGAGCTCAATACCACTTGACGCAAAACGGAAGTAAAAGATTTACTAACGTAAATCTTGAAAATAAGAAAACTGAAATTCTCTAATAACGAAACTTTTTATTCAATTAACAGTCTTCAAAAAACGTTAAAAGGTCTTTAAATAGGTGTTACAAGAAACCCTAAAAATGTAGAATAATAAAACGTTCCAAAAATAGCGAAAATTCGAAACGGAAAATATGGATATTACTTATTTGAATGCCTAAACGAAGGAATTTGGCTAAAATCCTGAGATCTCAGGACTCCACCCCAAGTCCAATTTTGCGGGCCGTTTCCAATCAACTTCTCATTCCAACACCATCGCGACAAATGACAAAATTATCCCTGACGTGATTTTTTTTGTCAATTTCCTATCAGCACTTCTTCAAACTCCAAAGCTAGTTGTCCTATATCAGTTATGCCTTGAGATATTAAGGATATATTAAATAAAAATAAATAAATAAATAAAACAACATGTTCTCTTTGCTGTTTTCAGATCATTTTTAGTTCAGTTTTCGAAAACACTGAAAATATGTTTACTTACCTATTTTCAGAAATGAATTTCCAAAAACGAGTTTAAAATATACAGAGAAAATAGAAAACGCCAAAAAAGTCATTTTCACTATTTTCAATTAAAATCAAGCCAAAACTTCATTTTTTTTTTTAAACAATTTTTTAAAATGACAAAAAGAACGCATTTTCAGTAATATCAAAATGCACACTCAAAACACAAAACTCAAAATAAATTCAAAACTCAAAACTAAAAATTAAAATACGAAAAGAACAATCCCTTTGTCGTTTTCAAACCGTTTTCTGTTTTTAATTGTTCAAAACAATGAAAACGCGTTCTCTTAAAACGGAAAACAGCAAAAACCACGTTTTGGAAATTTTAACACAAAACAATGCTTTTGGACAAAACACGCGAAACAGCCTTCTCTCAAAAAAACCCTCTCTGGCTCTCGTTTCTCAATCCACTCTCTCTATCCCCTCTCCGAATCTCAACCAACGAAGACGGTAAATCAAGGTCGTCTCTCTCAAACCCACAACCAAGGTATTGAGATCGTCTTCTCAAATCGGTGGCTTCTCTTCTGTCTGTTTCAATCAAGGTTTAGGGCATCTTCAAATTAAGGTTTGGCCTCGGTTATTCAATTTGTTGGGTGTATGTATGAGTGACGTTTCTTCAATTTCTTGGCTATTATTTCTGTTTGGGGGTCTCTGTTTGGTGGTGAGGCTTGATTGCAGGTTGTATTCCATTTGTTAAACGGACTGGTAGAACTGATGTGGATTTATCAATTTGGGGAAATTTGTGGATTTATCTTCCTGTCTCGACTCTAAAACCTGTAGAAAACGGACTGGTAGAATGTAGGTTGTTGCAGGTTTGCTGCCAAATTTAGATTCATTTCAAGTAGAAATTAGATAGTTTTTTTTTAGATGTCACCGTTGGCACTTCATCTAGTAAAATCTATGTTGTTTACATCTAGTTGCAGACCTTTCAGTAAATATTAGTATGTTTGACACTCAATTTCTATGGCAAAACTTGTCCATTTTTCTCCTAAAAGTTGTTTCATTAATCTGCCTTTGAAGTGCCCTGCCCCTCCCAAAGAAAATTCAGGCCAATTAGCTCTCAAGTAATTGGTGACAAGATTTTTAGAGCTGATGCTAGGCTGGAGATGATTCATTTCTGCCAAATTTAGATTCATTTCTCTGGACATGATTTTGTCTGTCTTTGATCCTACTTTATTTATATATAATTTGTCTTCATTTTAATCCAGATCGTGAGCGAGCTCAAAGGAAAAAATTAAAGAAACTTTTAAGACAGGAAGCTAAAGGTGCCGCTCGTGAATTGCGGAAAGATAATTACTTCTTGTTGGAGGTTAAGGAAAGGGACAAGGCACAACTGGCAGAAGAAAGAGCTGAAAAATATGGACAAGCTAAAGCTTTTCTCCAAGAACAAGAGCATGCATTTAAATCGGGACAATTGGGAAGAAGCAAGAAGAGGGGGAGATGAAGTCTATATTTTGCAGTTTGTGTTCATTTTGTTGTGGTAAGTTATTAATTCATTTGATTATAGTTATTCTTCCCTATAAAAAAATTGATTGTTGAAACCATGAAAGAAAAAAAGCCTTATATAGATTTCCTATTCACCACTCTGACAATCCATGTCATTGTGTTTTTGCTGGGATTTGAGTGCCCAGCTTGCCATTCATTGGGCACAAGCACGCTCAGTTCATGTTTGTATATTGAACTGAGGCAATGGGCATCAATTCTTGATCGAGCAAACTTCAGTTAAGTTCTGAAATGTGCATATTATCTATAAATTATGAAGTGCTTCATTTTGCTGTGTAATTTATCATTTTCGTTGGGATTACTTGTGCCTAGTTCCCAAAATTGGGTGCAAATTATTAATCTAAGATTCGAAGTTGAAATTATATTAGATGATTTTTTATTTTATTTTTCCGGGCATCTCCGGGCTTACAGAATTAATGTGACAGTTGGTCTAAGGACCCAAAACAATGATTGAAGTCAATTAAACATAACAACTTCGTCTACGCATTTAAACTAGCTAATGTCTTTGAATAAATCCATCGTTTGCATGAATTGGATCATGTTAGTCAGCTTGCATTTTGGCAGCAAGAATTGCTAAAAAACGGGTGTGCCCAATACTGCTTAAAGCAGTGGATATTGCTGGGATACAATAGTGTAAATTCCATTTCCCAATTTAGCAAAACACCAGCTGGCCATGATCTTGAATCTTCATTGTCAAAACAGTGCTGCTGACCGGATTCCTTGCTTTGCCCAGATTCAAAGTTCTTCCTATCTGGGATCAAGCACGTGCAGCCATATACATCCTACTCCATGTTAGCCAAAGAAAGTAAAATGCAAGGGCCAATGCAAAATAAAAGGGAGAAGATGATGAAATGGAGGATTTTATGGAGAGTAATTTGAAGAAGAAAAGGCTGAATCTTGGTGGTGGTGGTTCTAGAATGAGCGCTCGGGTCGGTGGTGATGGAGTTGCTCTACCGTGTTGTGTGGTGGACGAGTGTGAGGTTGATCTGAGAGGTTGCAAGAAGTATTATCAAAGGCACAAGGTTTGTGAGGTCCATTCCAAGGCTTCTGAGGTTATAGTTTCAGGGGTGAGGCAGAGATTCTGTCAGCAATGCAGCAGGTTTGGCTAAGCTTTCAAAAATTACTTCAAGAAATATGTATTAGTTTTTGTTGGTCACCATTCGATATAAGTTACTTATTTTGAAGCAAAATTAGTAACTTTTCTCTTCAGATTGCAAGAGAGGCAGAGAAAGTTGGAAATTCAAGGGAGTCTCGTGATGCTGAGATTGAGATGAACCTAATTTTCGATGCTTCACGGAGATAAATAGTTTTATGTATCCATTTTTGTATGTTCACTTCATTTGTAAAATGTGTCCCATTCTTTATCTGTCTACAGAAATTTCCTTGGACTCGCCAGGTTGTTTTTGTTTACTTCCATCTCATGCGAGGATAGAAAGTTGTAAAGGTTCTACTACATAAAGTCAGCAATTGTACATTATTTGTCTCTGTACTGATGATATTATATACCACCTTTAATCAATTTTGTGGCGTGAATTTTGCCTCCTTGAGTTTTGTTTGACATTATATTTAGGCCATGTTTGATTGCACTTCAATTACATGGATGATGAAAATTAAATTTTATTTTTCACATTGTACATGTATTTTATTATGACACGTAAACTTTTAATCATATCTATTGAAATGTGTTGACAAGTTTAATTGAAGTTGTGTTTTTTATATTTGGAAAAAAAAAAAGCACTTTCAAATTCATTAACTTCAAAATTTATATGCTATGTAATAATATATTAACATTAGACCAATACAATTTTATAATTTATTGAATAATCAGATTTTTTGAATAAAATATTATTCAAAATTATTTTCAAATTTTCAAAGTAAACGCATTTTCCATTTTTATGTTTTCAGAAAAAAAAAATTCAAATTCATCAACTTCAAAATGTATATGCTATGTAATAATATATTAACATTAAACCAATACAATTTTATAATTTATTGAATAATCATATTTTTTGAATAAAATATTATTCAAAATTATTTTCAAAATTTCAAAGTAAACGCATTTTCCATTTTTATGTTTTCAGAAACAGTTTTTCAAAACAACAAAAAGAACGCATTTTCAGAAATTTCAAAACAAACATTCAAAACACAAAACACAAAACGTTTTCAAAACACAAAACTGAAACACAAAGAGAACACCACCTTAGTTTTTGAAAATTGAAAATGGGATCTTGCTCAAACCCAAGTCTCAACACGCTCTCAAAGCTCATGTGTCCCAATTAAGTATTACTGTAAATCTTTTTAAAAGAGATTTGTTTTAACATCTTAAAAAGTGTAGAGTTATTGCCTGTTTGCCTAAGCTTTAAAAATTTACTTATAAATAAGTTTAGTTATGGTGAATGAGTTAATTTTAAAATAATTTTTTTGTTGGTTTGGAATTAAGAAAAATACCATGTCCCCAATAAGTGTAAGAATAAATATTTGCTAAAAGTACTTAAATACTTTTTCCAAATATATGTTAAAAATAAAAATATACTTTTTAAGTTTTTATCCTAACCAACTATATAATAATTAATTATGACATGAGATAAGTACGCCAATTTTGTAATTATTAGTCTCATGAACAATAGACATACAATGTAGGTGAATCTTACTTCTAGAATGATGTATCCCATAATTTAATTTTAGTAACTACAATATTTTATTTTATTTTTTGTAAAGTTGAAAATTGAGTAAAAAACATAGACAAATCAAATTCTATAATATTCATTAGCTCTTTCATACATTAAGGGTTTGTTTGATGGACCACATTATTTTCCAACTTTTATAGTGTTTGATAGGCAAAAATTTTCCTGAAAAATATTTTCCAACTTTCCAGATTTTCCACATTTTTGAGGAAAATAAATTCTTGATGTTTTGGTGGGTGGTAAATATTTTTCAGGATTTATTTATTTATTTATTTTATTTTATTTTTTTGCAATTGGAAAAATTCTAGACACAATGGTAAAAAAATTCACTTTTATTGATACTTTTCATGCAAAACAAAGCAAACGAATGGTATTCGATATAGTTTTTTTTTCTATTTTTTTTTATGGTAATTGAAACAAATTCTAGACTCAATAGTAAAAAACATTATCACTTTAATAGACAATTTTCATAAAAAATAAAGTTAAACGAACATCAAAATTTGAAGATTTTTCATGAAAAATTATACTAATCAAACACAATTAATTACAATTCTCAATAAAACAATTTATATGAAAATCTTTTCCCTATAAAATATTTTATTTCCACCAATTTTCCACATTTCAATCAAATGGACCCTAAGGGTGGTGTATTCAATTGAAACTTTTAAAGACTTTTGAAAACTTTTTTAAGTAAGTGACTTTTGTGGATTTTGTGGACTTTTAAGTGATTTATATGGATTTGGTAAAAATTAATAAAAGTTTTTCATGAACTTCTGTAGACTTTTAGCGACTTTAAAGACTTATATTTTAAAATAAAATATTAAGCATATATAATGTAATATTTTAAACAATTTCTTATATCTCCAAATCATTCATAACTCGTATAATTGAAAATGTAAAGTAATAAATCAGATTTCTCATGCAAAATAAAAAAAAAAATTAATTTTTTTTCAAACCACATAAAATGGATTAACAAACAATCAAAATACCAAAAAAATTTAATTGTATTTAGTTGCAAGGATTTGACAAATCACTTTTTCTTCATAAATGTACCTTGTTTAGGTCAAAAAAAAGTGAAATACACGAAAGATAGAGAGAGAGATAACACAAATCAATAAAAATTGATTTTAAATTTCTTAGCTTGAAGAAGAACCTTGTTTAGGTCAAAAAAAAGTGAAATACACTGGAAAGAGAGAGAAGGGTCGGCTCTAAAAGCTCAAGATTGGCTAACCAAGAGGGGTGTAAATTGATTTTTTAAACTTTTTCGTTAACAATATAAGATTGTAAACTAATGATCACCCAAATGATAGTGAAACCAACGAAACACAAATAGGCACGTAGATAATTGAAACACGTTCGCGCAAGGTAAAAGCTTTAAGTAAAAGGGTTAGATGATACAAATGATATAATATGGAGGTTCGATCAAACGCAATGATCTATGTCCCCTGTTATCAAGCTCTTCGTCATGAGTAAGGCCTTTTTCACTATGTTGATTAACTTGTGGCGCAATCCAACCCTTTACAACGCTTCCGGTGACTTACAATCAATGAGCACCGACCATTTTATAACGTTAAGCTTTCTGAGACCTCAACACGACCCACAATTTAAAAGTGAATATAAAAGTGAAAACTTATCTTCTTGATGAATGATAGAATCAAGATTGATAACAGAAGAGAATAGTCAAACAATTCAATAGATAGCAATGAGTTTAGCTCAAAGTATTGATATGAAAACACTTTTTGATAAACAAAGGATTTTCACAAATTGTAATCACTCAAAAGCTTTTCAACAATTTTAATGTCTTCTTTATCTTCTTAAAGATGGAGAATAAGGTAGTTGGGATCAACAAAAGTCTCACTTCAATGCTCAAGAATGGTTAATGCAAATGGAGAAATAGTAAGGTATTTATAGTACTCAAAACGGCCAAAACTCTGTCAATCCGGACAAAAGATCCGACGTCCGGATGAGCTAGCCGTTAGAAATATACAACGGTCAAAAAATTGACCGTTGCTCATTCGGACATCCAAATGGTGATCTGAACGTTCAGTTGGCAATTTTACCTACCGGATGGTTTTTTGCACGATGATTTGATCTATGTAGGTTTACTTTGAAGAATAGCCTTATCCAATCTTTTCAAAGAGAGTGATTTAAAAATTCATTTATTTGATAAAAGTTTTTATTCTTTTGAAAAACGATTTTATGCAATTTATTTTATGTTTTTGAAAAAGAATGCATTTCTCATGCATGAAAACTTTACTTTGAGCTACTAGACATTTCATGGCCAAATAAGAAAGTATTTTACCGTTACATATATTTAATGTATTAAAACTAATGTCTTGATATATGTCTTGTTTTTTCTTGAGCTCTTTTGATTCCATTGGTTTGTCAGGTTGTTTACACATGAATTGTCTATTTTGCGAATCTCATGACCTTGATCTTTTGTGCCTTCAACCTTGATAGCATTTAACGATTGCTTTAAAAGACACTCGAATACAATTTGTTAGAATTAAAAGTGATTTGTTTGTGACAATCAAAACGAGAAGTCAACCATAGGTCAACGAACTATTGACAAATCTCACGGCAGAATGAGATATTTGTTTTGAGACTTTCTATTCATATTTTCTACCAAAAAGTTTCCAAAAGTCTAGTAAATTATAAAGTCTCTAAAAGTCATTATCAATTGAATACCCCATGACTTTTAGAGATGTGTATTCAATTGAGACTTTTACTTTTGGAGAATTAAAAAGTTTAGGTGTATTCATCTGAGACTTTTAAAGATTCTCTAAAAGTTTATGTGTATTCAATAGAGACTTTTAAAAAGTCTCTAAAAGTCTTGGGGTATTCAATTGAAACTTTTTAAAAATCTCTATAAGTTACGAGGTATTCAATTGATAATAATTTTTAGGGGCTTTATAATTTGCTAGACTTTTGGAGACTTTTTGGTAGAAAATATGAATTGAAAGTTTCAAAACAAATCTCTCCTTCTACCGTGAGATTTGTCGGAGTCGGTCTCTCTCTCTCTCTCTCTCTCTCTCTCTCTCGTATTTCACTTTTTTAACATAAACAAGAGTCTTCTTCAATTTTATGTGACTTGAAAAAAAAATTATTTTATATGAGAAATCTGATTTATTGTTTTGCATTTTCAATTATACGAGTTATGAATGATTTGAACATATAAGAAATTGTTTAAATTATTACATTATATATGCTTAATATTTTATTTTAAAATATAAGTCTTTAAAGTCTCTAAAAGTCTACAAAAGCTCATGGAAAACTTTTATTAATTCTCACCAAATCCATAAAAATCACTTAAAAATCCACAAAAGTCATTCACTTAAAAAAATCTTTAAAAGTTCCAATTGAATACATCCTCTTAGGGACCTTTTAAAAGTATCTAAAAGTCTCTATTGAATACACATAAAATTTTAGAAAATCTTTAAAAGTCTCATTTGAATACACCTAAATTTTTTAATTTTCCAAAAGTCTTTAAAAGTTTCAATTGAATACACCCCTCTAAAGCAGAGTTCTAACTCAACCTAGAAAGAAATGAAAAAAAAATATATATAGACATCTAACTCCCCATTTTAGTCAATAAATCACAACACATTTGACATCTATTAGTAGTGAATATCGTGTTGAACTCGTACCTATCTATTTAGGGATGGGCTTGAAAATCACGGCCCGAACGGCTCGGGTTGGGTCGCTTTAGGTATATACCCGAGTTGGGTCGGGTTAGTTCATTATTTAAAGTCTCACAAACCGACCCAAGTGAAACCCTATTATTTAGTTTGATATTAAGCATCGTGCCTACGAACTCTTTTGTTGGAGACTTGGAGGCCACTGATTCATCTCAAAGACACCCATAAATACAGGAGCGTTCATCTCATTTCGTCTCATTTCATTTGTATGTGTTTCTTCTTTTGTTTTATAATTTAATAGAACACATCTCGAATTTTTTTTCTGCTTCTTTTGTTTGAAGTCAGTGAAGATCTATGAAATTCAAAGTTGGAGGGCATTATTTTGTGTTTGATGATTCAAGAAGCGTTTAAAGGATATCATAATTTTGTGGGTAAGAAGGATGATCGGGCGGTGGACTGGATTAAGCTGCCGCAGTTGACGATGAATAAAATTGGAATCGAACATGTGGTAGAGGATGGAGCAGCGAAGGTTGAGCCCGTGGCAAAGGATGGTGATGTGGTAGGGGTTTGTTTGGATTTCGGGAGATAGCTTGAAATAATTCAAGGTGAGAATGGGCTTTTAAAGAAGGCTTTAAAGGAACGAAATTCCAGTATCCTAAGTAAGAAATTTTTGGGAATAGATTTGAAGGAGAATCATCAGATAATGGAAAAAACATAAAGACCGGTGAATTTGAAGTACTAAACCCAAGGCTTTGTTTGGATAGATCATAAAATGACATCAACTTAAAAGCAGATTATTTTGGCTTGGAAGAAGAAACTGAACTCATGAACATGGTGGAATCTGCACGGTTCTTTGGCATCGCATGAGGATTTTCTTCACAATAATTCTAGTAGTTGTAAATGGTGGGATTTCCGATCTTGAATTGAATAAGAAGTGGAGGAATTTGTCTATATTTAGTGCAAAAAAAAAAGAATGAAAAACCCAGCTGGACCCAACCCAACCCGATTTGAGTTGGGTCAGTTTCGGGTCAAGTCGGTTTGTGAAAGAATTCAAAATCGAGTATATCGGGTTGATCGATTTTGGGCCAAACTTGACCCGACTTATTGCCCACCCCTACATCTATTCAAGGTCGACATTTTTAACTAAGCCCTAAACTTAATAGAAAAATCGAATTGAACTTTCAAAGATTGGTAGCAATCTGAAGGGGGGACAAAGGAAATATGAAATTAAGCAATTTTTTAGAAGTGTAAATAATTGGATGTACTATATAGCAATCAAAGATCGGTATTGGGGCCCCATAGAGGAGCATAAGAAGGGAAGTTATATGATGATTAAATGTCATCAAGCTGAACACACAGATTGGAAAAGAAACTTGTCGTTTGCTTTTGGGAGAGTTGCATCTACTATCTCAATTCTTTTCATTTTGTCACTGATTTTACTCAAATCTTTTATTTGTATCATTCACAGTCCCAATTCTTTCATTTCGTTGTAGCGAAAGGACAAATGGATGAGGGCAAAATGGTCTCTTTCAATTTTTCAACTTTAAAAAAAAATAGGGAGTCATAGTTCAAATTTACCGACGGCATAGTCCACGTTGATCTCTACCCACCGGCGACTCGTTGACAAGCTCTTCTCTTAGGTACTACTCAATTTACACCCTCTCTAGGGTTTTGATTTGCAGTATTTCACCTCATTTATGGGAATTTTCTTTTTTTCAATTGATAGGCTGAAGGACATGAGGCGATAATTCGAGAAATCTCGACTTTATGCGATGTAGCGAAGCGTTGTGAAATGCCCAAGAAAAGAGATTGAAGCAACAATTTACTGACCCTTCGATTTGGAAATCATCACCTCGTGAGCTCATGGAAGCATTAACTAAACAAATATTAGGCTTGTTTTAGGAATTTGTATCATCTATCCAAGACAGTTGTATCGATTTGTTTCAATTGTAGGTACAATTGGGGTTTGTGATTGATTTGTTTCAACAATCTTGTTGCTTGTTATTGTACTTACTAAAGTTGCAAAGGTATGTGGTAGTTTCTTTACTATTAATCATATAACGTAAAATAATAAAGAAACAACCTTTGAACTTTTTTAGCGGAGCAAGGCGGCTTTTGCTACTCCCATGAATAATTAAACACTTGGAAGAAAAGGTTGGTGCTATCTTCCCCATTGTAACTCCAGCGTAAGAATTAGTAATTGGCTTTTTATGAAAATAACTTAAAGAAAACGAAAGAGGGCCCAAGAAATTATTGTGAAAAAGGAAGATCCGTATACCGAAGCGTCTTTAGAGTATTTATAGATGCTTAGTGACATGTAATCGCTATATGATTATTGTCCACATGTCATCCTCTAGGCGGTTCTCACCTACGTACTGAATGGTTGAATTTCACCCACTAAATGGTTGATATGATCGATGATAATCATCTAACGGTAATCGATCAATTAAAATGATGTTCAGGCGATTGGAAGTCATGGTATTCGATCATTCGGTCTAACATAGACATAGTAAGACTCGTATAACAGTAGTTGGTCTACCATAACTACAATCACACTAGTGTAGTTATAGTCGAGCTAGCATACTAGTAGCTAGGCTAGCATAGCGTTACTTGGGCAATTGCCTTTACTTGATTGGCCATCATAGTTTACCAGTTTTGTCACTTGTTGTCAGACGGTATGATTATATGAAATAACAAGATTATTTTATTGAGTTATGCTACTTTGCCTAAGTTGCATGACAAAAGTGGGGGTGCCAAATCACTTGGGCACTCCCCTTTTGTAACCCAACTTGGGTAGTGTAGCATAACTCTATTTCATTTGTGCATCATAATATCATTTACTGGAAAGCTCATAAAATTGCACCATTAATGGGGTGGGTGGAATGGGAATGAGAAGAATAGGAGATGGTGAAGGATTTTCGGGTTTAAAATTGCTCAAATTCAAAGGAAATTATTTTCAAATGTGGGTGGCAGTGGTTTGAAACGACACGTGGTGGCAGTGACAGTGGCTTTGGCAAGTGGGTGAGTGGTGGTGACGATTTTCATAGATGGGTTTTTGGGGGTGGGAATGATGGTGAGTTAAGAGTTTCCATTTTCATAGATAAAGAATTGTGGAATGGATAGTGGGGATTTTATGAAATTGAAAGTGGGGATTTGGGGTGGTGGCAATTTGCGGTGTGGGAGGGTGGTGGACGACGGTGGTCGATTTTTTAGTTTCGATTCGATTTGGGGGTGGGATGTGCAAGAAGATGGGGTTTTTTCTTTTCTTTTTTCTTTTTTTTTTCTGGTTTTTCAAATTTAGTTCTTAACCTATTTTAAGTATAAAATACAAATTTACCATTTTATCTTTAGGGTCCGTTTGATTGCAAATGTGGAAATTGGTGGAAAGAAAACGTTTTACAGGGAATTGAATTGCCTAGAAATTGTTTTACTTGAGAATTGTAATTAATTGTATTTGATTGGTATAATTTTTCACCTGAAAAATGTTGAAAATTTGATATTCGTTTGACTTCATTTTTTATGAAAATTGTCCATTGAAGTGATAATTTTTTCTAATATTGGGTCTAGAATTTGTTCAAATTGCCAAAAAAAAAAATTAACATACCGAATAACATTCGTTTGACTTTGTTTTGCATGAAAATTGTCAATAAAAGTGATAAATTTTTTTATCATTGTGTCTAGAATTTTTTTCAATTGCCAAAAAAAAAAAATAAAGAAGCAAAAGCTGGAAAATAAAAAACTGACAAAACCCAAAGAAAACAAAAGCAAGGATTTCATGGAAAAGCTAGCGCTTGAAGTTGCGACGGCAAAATGATTTCCAAGTAAAAGAAATGCAATCAAACAACAACATAATGGGAAAATGAAAAAGTTTTCACCTTTTCCAGGGAAAATTTGGAGTTTCAAACGGACCCATATTGAAATAGTTAATAAGTGGTAAAAAATTATTTTTTGGGGGTCAACTAATAGTCAAAGAGATGAATTTGTCATTGTGCTACAACAAAATTAAAAGTTTGGAATAATATATGGTACAAATGAAAAGGTTGGATAAAATCTGAAATAAAAAGAAAGATTTGGAATTGTGACTCCGATACTCCTTTAGGCCTTGTCTGTTGCTGCTATTAATCTGAATTTTGACCGTTGAAAACACTGTGAGCCGCACTTTTGGACTGAACTCTCTCTTAGCCAGGCCCACAAGGTTGAAAAAAAGGGGCAAAAAAGCAATTTTTTGGGGAAAAACTGGAACCAAACAGGGGCTTACTTTTTGTATCTAGAAAGAGCATGCCAAGTTTTTCGAGAAATTATTACTTTTCAATCTAAGAAAGTGAAAATTCAACAATTTAAAAATGAATTCTCGACCTGAAACGTTCTTTCTTAATCAATAAGACTCTGTTTGATAGGGTACATTTTTTATGGAAAATTTTCCAACTTTTGTAGTGCTTGATAGACAAAATTTTCTCAGGAAAATGTTTTCCAACTTTCCAAAATTTCAACATTTTTAAAGAAAATAAATTTTTGATGTTTTTGTCGGTAAATATTTTCCAGGTTTTTTTGGGTTTTTTTTTTTTTTTTGGCAATTGAAAAAAAAAAACATTTTATTGACAATTTTCATGCAAAACATAGCCAAACGAATGATACTCGATATGATTATTATTATTTTTTGGTAATTGGAACAAATTCTAGATCCAATGGTAGAAAAAATTATCACTTTAATGGATAATTTTCATAAAAAACGAGGTCAAATGGCCATCAAACTTTCAACATTTTCCACGAAAAATTACCAATCAAACACAATTAATTACAATTCTCAATAAAGTAATTTCTAGGCAAATCAATTCCATATAAAATATTTTCTTTCGGCCCATTTTCTACCTTTGCAATCAAACAGACCCTAATGATTATTTGTAAAACCACCAAATTCGACCAGACCGTATGATATATTTATAGCCCGTATCAAACCACCAAATTCGACCAGACCGTATGATATATTTATAGCCCGTATCAAAATATTCTAGACTATCGAATTTTATTTTAATTTCACTTAGATATAGAATGGTTATAATTTTTACAAATCTATCAAACTCGTAAACTTTAAAATCCAGCTTATTGAGCTGGAAACATGCTTTGTATAATAGGACCATAAGCTTGATTTCTTGAACCTGCTAACTCATTTCTCCGATCTTTAGTGTTACAAAAATGTAGGAAATGAAGCAAAGTTCATTAATATTACATTGTACTCATCGTCTTTGAACGAGAAAAATCAATAAAATACACGTCAATTTATCATGTCTATCAATAACAGATGATACAATGTCAAATTTTTTCGAGAAAACAATATGGCAATGGCATATCTTATAGTTAATAGGCTCTCGAGGATATTGAGTCAACTTCATGGCTATTGGAATAGTTCTTATAAAAAAATATTGGTATAAGTTGCATCTTATCTTCAACAACTTTAGGCAACAAGCTTCATAAATAGTTCAGAAAAATTTTAATTTTCATAGATTTAAGTTGAAAAGATAATTTTATCTTCTTCTCTTTTTTGTAAATTGGAAGTCCTATCTTTTCTTCCACACAATTTTCATTTTAAATTAAAAATTGGTCAAAAGCAGTCATAATTAAGAAAATGCAAATTGCGGTCCATAGACACTAAAAAATCGAACGAGAAAAAAAAAATAAGTAAAATAAAATAGAAGTAATTGACACATAACGTTCTTACATTTCATTGTTATTGTGGAAAATGTTCATACATTTTATTTTTTGACATTCTCACCAATATTCACTTTTTATTGCGCAAAATGTCATTTTAACCTATTTTTTCAATTAAAAATTATGAAATGACGAATATACCCATCTCTTTAAATAAAACAAAAAGAAGGGGGCAATCTTTTTGTTTTATTTAAAGAGGGGGTACATTCATCATTTCGCAATTTTTAATTGAAAAAATAGGTAAAAATGATCTTTTGCGTAATAAAATGTGGAAATAATGATGAAAATGTCAAAAAAAAATAAAAAGTATGAACGTTTTTCATGATATCAATGAAAAGTAGATACGTTATGTACTAATTACCTAATAAAATAATTAGTGATAATAAGATTATAAACCTGTGAAATACACAAGGGCAAATATGTACACACCCGTACGTTTACGCGAAGTCTCAAAGGCATGGTCCCACAATCTCCCTCTTTTCCACGATGATCCTTACAATTATGCAATTCAAAACGAAGAGGGTCAAGGTGGGGATAAATCTAGTGGAAGTTCACGAGGAGACAGGGACCAAATGCAGAGGTCCATTCTATCTCCAGTTGATTGAGAAATCAGTGGACCCACAAAAAAACCCATAAGAACTTGCAATATATGAATTTGCATAAGCTCAATCTATTTCATTTCATTGCATGAATGAATCAAACATAGTAAGAGACAAAAAAACCAAGAAGCACGAAAAGGAAATGCACAACATCTTTTGAGAAAGAATTGTCATTGCCAGCTAGCAAACACATAAATCGATTGGTCATTCAACCAAAAAACAAAAGTATTTAACCATCTACAATGACGATGGCTCATCAAATAGAATGGTACGCTGTTGAAATACGATTTCTAATCAGTAGAGATATTCAAAACATAAAGTTAATCATCAATAATCAAAACTAGAAATCGAATTAACCAAATGAAAATGCAAGAATAACACGTTTCTATTCAAATTCACGTTCGAAAACAAAAATAGATTAATGGGGCTAAGATCAATAACCTAAGGCAACACCACAACTCAGTTAGATCCAAGAATCCCATTAGAATCGTCAAGAACACCCACATAATGCACAAAGAAAACGGGTAGAAATGACAACCACAAAGAGGTCGAAAATAGTGGGTAAAAATGGGGCTACTGAAGGTAAGGCAATTGGCGACAGAGGCCAACAATGGTTGTCGAAAAGCTCAAGTAAAAGGCACAAAAAGGGGAACCACTAAGGATCGCATGCAAAGAGCAAAGGAAGCAGTAGTTGTGTCTGTATCTTATATATCTCTCAATCTGGATAAAAGCTCACCTTATACAATGGCGTGGAGAGGTCAAACAAGGGGGCCAAGTAAATATTAAATGGGTCGAGCCATAATTGCCCATAATTACCACTTGTAAGATTCTTGATCCGTCTTGGATCCATGTGCCACCAATTGTTACCTCGGGTCAATTGTTAAACAATATTCAGTAATGGACTCGAGGCCTATTGAATTAATCCCGACACGTTTTTTCATCACCATCCCGAGTGCATTCAATATCAAATACCTAACATATACCTTGGCAACTCATTCTAAAACGCAACTTCTCTTACTATTTCAAGGCTATGCACCTTGTTTGATGTGGAAAGCAAAATACACCAGTCCATCATATGTGTGAAAAATCAAAACGATAAGGGTTTGGAAATTAACTTTTTTAAAAGTTTTCCTTCTTTTCTACAGGGGTCTCTATCAAAGATAATTAATTGAATGAGATTGAAAATGACCAGGTACTTCACAGACATATCCCATCTAATTTGTGAAATTCACATGGGGTTTAGTCTAATTAAAGTCTCAAAGTAGCTCCTCAAGATGTCAAATGTTGTGTAATCATAGTCAAAATAGACAAGAAAGATTCTATTAGTTTGTTAAAGAAAATTTACAATACAAATACACCAGTGAAAAGTGTTCATTTGGATCGAATTATTCGACCTTCCTTCAAAGCCTGGAAAAAAAAAATTAACCATTCACTAGAAAGAGCACATAAAGTATGTTATTGTCAAGTTTATCTTTTGTATTTCGAGGATTATCTGAATCACACAAATTCACAATTCTTTACGAATGTGAGTTTCTCATTTTTGACTTTTTCCCAATTTCACAAGATAGTTTTTAATGGTGTCAGTTGCCTTTACGAGAATCATTTTTCGTTGGTGACAAATAAAAAATCTTTATAAATATAACTTATGGATAAATTGCCCATAAGAATTAAATTAAATAAAGTTAAATTTTAAAATTAACAATTTATAAGTAATTATATAGTAATATAATGATATTTTAACAGTATCAATGTCTGTTTCGGTTTATATTATAATTTAAAAGAATGTTAAACTTAATTTACCAATAAAAAAATCATATATAAATAAAGAAATTAAATTCATACACTAACTACGGAAAATTTGGCGGGAATAAACATCGATTTGAAAATTAACTTATCCATCCATATTATAAACAAGACGAAGACAATTTAAGTTACCTATGAATTATTACTTCGGTAAACATATATTAAAGAATAAAGAAAAAATGAGCTATTTTGTCTATTACACGAATGATTGTCGATTAGTAAGCGAAACAATGTCGGTAATTGTTGATGATATTGTCGCTAATAATTGCCATCGGCAGTGCATTGGTGCTAGCCGACAGATTACTGTTGTAGATTACTCTACTTGAATTAGGGGTGGCAACCGAGCCGAATGACTTGTCAGATCGGCCGCTCGACTTGTCAAAAACGAGTCACAAGCCGCTTGAGCTCGTCAAAAAGACAAGCTCGAGCACGAGCCGAGAAGGTCGACTCACTAGGCGAGTCGAGCATATTCGGCTCGTTATGGAGGCAAGCTGCTCGCCAAGCGGCCCTCGAGCCAGGAGTGTAATATGCGAGCCATGAGCCGGCTCACAAAAAATAAAAAGTTCAGTGACCGTTTCGGTCATTTTTTTTTTTTTTTCAATTTCATTTTTTCCTAAAAAATACTTATACATTCATCAATTTTTTTCCACCAAACTTACTATCAATCTCTCATTCTCTACTCTGCTCTCTACATTTCATCATCAATATCATTCTATACTCTTCTACATTTTATTTTTAATGAATTTTCTACACTACTACTAATCTACATTCACTTATTAATTCTATTTCAACATTCAATTTCAATTATTCAATATCAATTATACCATTAAAATTTCCAATTCACAAATGGATTCACGTTCATTTGTTGAAAACTTGTTCGGTATCGGAAGTGAATCACCTGTCACGCCCCACAGTCAATTTGGGAATAAATTCACCGGTCTAAATGAATTACTCATTCCATAAAATATTTAGGATTTCAATGTTCATGAAAGTAATCATCCAATTGATTTGGATGACGTTGATGTTGATGTTAGTCATCCAATTGATTTGGAACTGGATGATGAACATGTATTAAATATTTCCGAAGCAAAAGGGAAGAGAAATTGGGAAAAAACAGGCAAAATGTTGGGACAATTTTAAATTAATTCAAACTGGTGTTGACCTATGGTTGATTTTATTCTTAATGTTTTGATCATAACAAACAAGATTAATATTGTTTCTAGCAATTTATTTTGAGTGATGATAGTTCAATGTTAAAATCAATTTAGCATTGTCAAATCTACACATTATAAATCGGGCTCATGAAGAAGATCAAGATCGAAGTCAAACATTAAAGTCAAATGTCAAGAAAAATCAAGATCGAGAGTTTAAGAGCCAAACATGAAAGAAATTTCGAATAAGATTAAAGTCTGGGCTTTCGAGATCATATGTAAATGTATAACAGTTTGATCTTTAGTAATGAATGACAATAGCTCAAAAATCATTTTGTGCACAAAGAGTTATTTTTCATATCACTTGCATAAAATACTTTTGATCAAAAGTAAGATTAATTTTTCAAAGTAATAATTGAATTTAGATCACATCTCAAAAAAGTCAACGGTCAATTGGACATCTAGTATGCCATATCGGATGTCCAGTATGGCAGTTTAGTGCTACGGTAAAAAATTCAACCGTTCTGATTTTCTAACGCAACGGCTAGTTCACCGTCTGGTACTATAGTGGACGTCCAGTACGTTGTGTCCAGTTAGACAGAGTTTTGACTGTTTTGCTCCTATAAATACCACATCTTCTGACATTCAAAAGATACACTTCTAAAAGCATTATAGAAAGGTTCTTTTGAGATAAAATAATTGATCTTTACTCTTTATTTTATCTTTATCAATTTATTTGTTTTAGAAATTTTTTTGATTAATTTTATCTTTGAAAATCATTTCGCTCATCAAAGTTTTTCATTTCTCTTTGTGTTTAACTTATTTATATATATTTTAAAAGAGAAATATATTTTTGAAGAAGTTCTTGGCATTTATATTGTATAAACTCTTCTACTTCTTCATATTGAAACTTTAATTGATTAAATCAAACTTGAAAAATTAATCTTATTCATCAAAGTTTCTTATTTTTCTCTTACCACTTAATTTATTATAATCATTCATTAAAAGAGAGATTTTTGAACATACATTGTACTTATTTTTTCATATTTTCATTGAAACACTTTGATTGATTGAATCTAAGTTTTGATTATCATATTTCATCAAAAAATTTCTAACATAACATTTGAATTTCATTCATTACTATCTATTAAATGCTTAGTCTACTTCTCTTCTTGTACTCAACTTTGAATTTATCATTCATTAAGAAGAGAAGATTTTATTTGTAATTTTTTTTTTGAATTGTAGGTCGTGTTGAAGTCCCTTAAAGATTAACATTATATAAAAATCGGTGCTCTTTGTTATAAGTCACCGTGTGAGTCATATTGAGGTTCCATAAATCTAAATAGTGTGGGTTGTGTTGAAGTTCTGTAAAGCTCAATATTGTATAAAGATCGGCGTTCCTTGCTTGTAAGTCACCGGAAGCATTGTAAATGGTTAGATTGCACCATAAGTCAATCAACATAGTAAAAAAAGGCCTTGCTCTTACCCGAAAAACTTGGTAATGGGGGACGTAGATCATTGCATTAGATCGAACCTTCATAACTATATTGTTTGCACTATCTATCCCTTTTACTCAACGCTTTTACTTTGTGCAAATTACATTGTCTCACTTATTTGCTTACTTGTGTTTAGTTGTCTTCGTTTATTTGCACTTATTATTTGATTGATCTACTTGCTTGAACTAGCTTACGATTATTAATTTATCAACATTTTTTTTTACGTAATTTTAGTTAATTATTTGAAAAAAATTTAAAAATCAATTCAGGCCATCTTGGCTAGCCAATCTTGGGCTTTCAATTGATATTAGAGTAAGGTGCTTAATTTAAAAGATTCCACAATCTTGAATAATGGCTAACCACGTTTTTCATAATCTGGAGGAGTATTCTACAAATCATCCTATTTTATTTGATGGTACTCATTATAATTATTTGAATACTAGGACGACGATATTTATTCAATCAACAGATTATAATACTTGGAAAATTATTGAATTTGGTCCCTATGTACCTAAAAAGGTTATTAAAGAGGATGAAAAATCAGGTCAGATAATTTCTAAACTTAGAGAGGAATATAATGAAGAGGATTAAAAATTGTATTTAAATGCTAGAGCAAAAAATCTACTCTATTGTACTTTAGATAGAAATGAGTTTAATCAATCGTATTAGTACATGTGATTCTGCTTATAATATCTAGCATACTTTAGAAATTACTCATGTTAGAACTAGCAAAGTGAAAGAAACTAACATAAATCTCTTAGTTAAAGATTTTGAAAAAAAAAATCATGAAAGAGAATGAATATATTGTTGACATGATTACTCGCTTCACCGATATTATTAATAGTCTCAAAGGATTTGATCGTAAATTTACTAATGGTGAGTTTGTAAGTAAAATGCTTAGATCGCTCTCGAAAGAATGGAGCCCATTGAGAATGTTGATAGAAAATAATACCAAAGGAGAAAACGTTGAAAAGTAAAGAAAAAAAAGGCGTCAAATTGCTCTTAAATCCGTAGTTGATATCTAGTTCTTCTTGTTAAGAAATGAAAAAGTTTTCGCAACAATCGTCGATTCCAAAAGGAAGAAGAAAAGGGCAAAGAGAAGAATAGATTTATCAAAAAGAAAGTACTTCAATCAACATGGAATGAGAGTGATAATGATGACCATGAAGAAGATGGAAGTCAAGAGAAAATTGTCAACATGTGCTTCATGGCTATTGATGATGAGGTAAATTTGAATGAGAATTGTTCATATGATGAATTATCTACCTCTTATGATGAAATTCTTGAAAAATTTTAAAAACTTGTTTTAAATAATTCGATCCCCAAAAAGAAATTTTTTTTATTGGAATTTGAGGTAAATGAACTTTTAAAAATTCAAAATGATTTTGAAAAATGAAAAGTCGATTATGATTCTTTAATTAGGAGAATTCTTCTTTACAAGAAAGAATTTTAGATTTGACTCAAATTATTCACAAATTTACTCGAGGCAAGAAAAGTTTTGATTTAATATTTGATGAGCAAAAATGTGTTTTTGATAAAGAAGGAATTTGATATAAACCATTTTTTTAAATAAAAGTCTCTTAAACATTTCTTTATTAAAGCTTCATCTTCTCCTATTTCAAATGTTACATGTAATTTTTGCAATAAAAGTGGACATGTAGGTTTTTATTGTATTGTAAAAAGAAATTACATTTTGAAAACAAATATAAGTGGATTCAAAAATTCACTAACACTAACTATCGAGAACCCATGGATGTATGGGTACCAAGACCAAAAATTAAATTATTTTTGTAGGTACCAAGAAAAAATAGAGAGAAAATGAATGCTCAAAGCACATGATCGCAAATCAAGCTTTATTGTCAAGTTTCAAAATAAAAGATGGATGTCATGATAAATTTGGAGATAATGCGAAAGGAAAAATCATTGATATTGAAATTATTGGTAATCATTCATCTCCCTTTATTGAAAATGTCTTCTTAGTAGATAACTTTAGACGTAATCTACATAGTTTTAATCAATTGTGTGATGAATGTTATCATATCAAATTTGATTTCTTCCAAGTGCATTATTGGGGATACTACATCTAAAGATTTGATGTTTATAGGAAGCCGAAGTAAGAATGTTTATGTCATAAACATTAAGTTTGAATGCAGAGAAAGATGTTTATCAAATTTAAAATGACACTTGGTTATGAGATAGAATATTATGTCGTGTTAGTATGGACCTACTTTCAAAATTTCAAAAAATTGTTTTGTTAAAGGTTTGTCAAAATTGAGAAAGACAAAATTTGTGATGTATGGAAAACAAGTAAATAGTTCTTTTAAAATTAAAACAAAATTCTTCAACTACAAGATCTTTTTGACTTCTCCACATGAATATTTTTAGATAATCTAGAATTACAAGCTTAAATGGTAAACATTATGCTTTCGTCATTATTGATGACTTTTCTAGATTTACTTGAGTCCCATTTTTGAACCTATAAGATGAAGTTTTGAATGCATTTGAACTTTTTTTTTTTCAAAATAAAAAGGGGCATACTATTACTACCATTAGGAATGATCATGATGAAGAACTTGAAAATATTGCATTTAATGATTTTTTGCAAATATTTATGGTTATGAACATAATTTTTCGGCTCCTAAATCTTTTCAACAAAATGGTGTAGGGAAAAGAGGAATCGTTCATTGTAAGAAATGATTAGAATCGTGCTAAATGAAAATAGCATGGCAAAATATTTTTTGGCCGAAGCCGTTGACACTACTTTCTCTATTATTTATAGAGTTTCAATTAGTTAAAAGAAAACTAAAAACCCCCTAGGAGTTTTGGAAAAATAGAATTTCAAATATCGGTTATTTAAAATTTTTTATTGGAAATGCTTCATTTGAATACAAAAGAAAATTTTGAAAAAAATTAATTTAAAATCTGATATTGGAATCTTTCTAGATTTTTCATCGACTAGCAAAGTTTATAAAGCCTTTAATAAAAGAACTCTAGTTGTTGAAAAATTCATGCATGATACTTTTAATGAAACTAATATTCTTGATCGTAAGAAAGGTATTACTAATGATGTAGGATCGGAAACTCTTTCAAACGAATGACTATTCAAGACAAAAATAAAGAAGATCCAAGAAATGAACACTCATATGGCTCATCAATCAAAATGGACATAGATGATCAAGTTACTTTCATAAACATTACAAAATATCGAGGTATGATCGGATATCTTCTTTACTTAATCACAAGTAGACTTGATATTATGTTTAGTGTGTGATTATGTGCTATATTTCAACACAATACTCAAGAATCATACTTTAGTGTCATAAAACGAATTTTAGATATCTTAATGGCATTAAGACATTACACGTCTATGGTATTCTAAAAGCGTCCAAAAGTGGGATATTATATTAGAATTTGAGAATAAGGAAAATAAATTGGTCGATATTCTCATTAAACCTCTAACACTTGACTAGATTTTCATATATTTAAAGAAATTTGAGAATTATCAACGAATGTGTAGTATGTGACTAAATTGAATTCCTGCTAAATGTTCTCTTATAATTGATTCTATATGAATAATTGGTTAGAATGTATATAAATTTTACCTATATGATTATGCTTTCGTCATTTCATCACTCATGCTTTGATTATTATTTTATTATACATGTGATGATTATTCTTTTATTTAAACTTGTATATATTTGGCATCTTGTGCTTAATTGAGGGGGAATATATTACCATTTTTTTTTGTTGATTTAAAGTTTTGATCTTATATGTCATACTATTCCTCTCATATGTGCTATCTTATAATGGAAAATTGATCTTAAATGCTATACATTTTTGCTTATGTCAAAAAGGGGAAATAGAGTGAGATGATTATGCATGTTTTGTACGCTTAGAGTATATGAAAAAGGGCAAAGATGGAAAATCATTCATATGCTTTAAATGTGTAGTTATTGATTTGTAAAAGATAGGGGAATATGAATTACATGATAAATTTATGATATATATATTCTTTTATCAATATGATATCAATTGTTCAATCTTATCTTACAAATTATCTTGTTTGTCATAATAAAAAAGGGAGAAAGATGGAAAATCACTCGTATGCTTTAAATGTGTAGTTATTGATTTGTAAAAGATAGGGGGAATATGAATTACATGATAAATTTATGATATATATTCTTTTATTAATATGATATCAATTGTTCAATCTTACATTGCAAATCATCTTGTTTGTCATAATAAAAAATGGAGAAATTGTTGACATATGGTTGATTTCATCATTAATGTTTTGATCATAACAAACAAAATTAATATTGTTTCTAGCAATTGATTTTGAGTTATTATAGTTCAATGTTAAAATCAATAGAGCATTGTCAAAATCTACACACTATGAATCGGGTTCATGAAGAAGATAAAGATCAAAATCAAGCATTAAAGTCAAATGTCAAAAAAAGGTCAAGATCAAGAGTTTAAGAGCTAGACATGAAAGAAATTTCGAAACAAGATCAAATACTAGACTTTCGAGATAATATGTAAAAGTATAACACTTTAATATTTAGTAATGAATGACAATAGCTCAAAAAAAATTTGTGCACAAAAAGTTATTTTCATATGACTTGCATAAAATATTTTTGATCAAAAATAAGATTGATTTTTCAAAGTGATACTTAAACTTAGATCACATCTCAAAAAAAAAAGAATCAACTGTCAACGGTCAACGGAATATCTGGTATGGAACTTTAGTGCTAATAGTAAAAAATTCAACCGTTTTGATTTTCTGACGCAACGACTAGTTCACCGTCCAGTACTGTAGCGGACGTTCGATACTGTGCGTCCGATTAGACAAAGTTTTAACTTTTTTGCTCCTAAGAATACCATATCTTCTTGCATTCAAAAGACACGCTTCCAAGAGTATTATAGAGAGGTTCTTTTGAGATAAAATAATTGATCTTTACTCTTTATTTTATATTTATCAATTTATTTGCTTTGAAAAAAAACTTTTGATTAATTTTATCTTTGAAAATTATTTCTTTCATCAAAGTTTTTCATTTCTCTTTGTGCTTAACTTATTTATATATATTTTAAAAGAGAAATATATTTTTGAAGAAGTTCTTGGCATTTACATTGTATAAACTCTTCTACTTCTTCATATTGAAACTTTGATTGACTGAATCGAACTTGAAAAATCAATCTTATTCATCAAAATCTTTCATTTTTCACTTAGCACTTAATTTATTATAATCATTCATTAAAAGAGAGATTTTTGAACCTACATTGTACTTATTTCTTCATCTTTTCATTGAAACACTTTAATTGATTGAATCTAAGTTTTGATTATCATATTCATCAAAAAATTTCTAACATAACACTTGAACTTCATTCATCGTTATCTATTAAAGTGTTAGTCTACTTATTTTCTTGTACTCAACTTTGAATTTATCATTAATTAAGAAGAGAAGATTTCATTTGTAAAATTTATTTGAATTATGGGTCTTGTTGAAGTCCCTTAAAAATCAACATTGTATAAGGTTCGGTACTCCTTGTTGTAAGTCACCATGCGGGTCATATTGACATCCCGTAAAGCTCAATAGTGTCGGTTGTGTTGAGATTCCGTAAAGCTCAACAATGTATAAGAATCGATGTTCCATACTTGTAAGTCACCGAAAGCGTTGTAAATGTTGGATTGCATCATAAGTCAATCAAGGGTTGGATTGCATCTAGTGAAAAAGGTATTGCTTGTGCCGGAGAGCTTGGTAACGGGGGACGTAGATTATTGCATTGGATCGAACCTCCATAACTATATCGTTTGCACCCTCTATCCCTTTTTACTCAAATTTTTTACTTTGTAGAAATTATATTGTCTCACTTTTTTGCTTACTTGTGTTTAGTTATCTTCGTTTATTTGCACTTATTATTTGATTGATCTACTTGCTTGAACTAACTTACGATTATTAATTTATCAACGTGATTTTATTTAATTATTCAAAAAAAATTTAAAAACCAATTCACCCCCCTTTTGATTAACCAATCTTGGGCTTTCAACTGGTCGTGTGGTCGATGGAGTTCCAGAAACCAAAGCAGTATGTAAATACTCTTAACAACGATTAATATGACAAAAAGGCATATGAACCACCCACTTAACCGTCACTACAAAACATGTACGGCCAAACATGGGCTTCTTCCTGCTGGTTTGGTTAAACGCAACTACAATTTGGTAGTCCAGACACCGGTGTTATTACTACGCCACTTTCTACGTGGATATATTTGGAGGAGAAAGCTCGAACGAGAATGGTGAAGTTCACTGCCGCAACTGAGTTGCCACTAGCAATAGAAGACAACCAACATTTCATTTCATACGTGAAACAATATCTTCAACCGAGGTACGTTGTGGTAAGTCGAAATACTCTTCGTTCTGATATAATAGAATATTTCGTTAATTCAAATAAACTATTGATTTTTTATTTAGAAAAATATTGAGATGTGATATCTTTAACTTGGGATATGTGGGAAGAGATTAATAAAAAGTTATATAAATGCAACTACACACTATATAGACCCACTTTGGGTCATGCATTAAAAAAATTATTGCTTTTAAAATTATTGAGTTCTTGCACAACTCTAACAATATATTTTATACTATTATGAACATTATTAAAGAATATTGTTGCGGGAGTAAAATTCGTTCTTTTATGTTTGACAACGCTAGTGTAAATAAAGTTGTCATCGATAAATTACATAGAGTACTTCAACCCGATTTCGGTGGTTATTTGTTTCATATTCAATGTGTATACCATATTTTTAATTTAATAGTATAAGACGGTTTAAAATATGTTAATGATGAAATTCAACGAATTAGGAATGCACTAGTATATATCACAATTGCACCTAGTAGAAAACAAGCATTTGACGAATTTTGTGCTCAAATTGGGGTGACGTATACAAACACATTTATTAGTGACGTAGGGTATAGATGTAACTCCACTTACTTATTATTAAAATCATGTGAATGTTTTGAACATTTAATAACAGAATTTTATAACAATAGACATATTAGAGACGAAGACGGTACTATTTTAACTAAGTTCGATTGGAGTTTAGTTTTTAAAATTAAAAAAAAAATTAACAAGTCTTTATGATTCTACAAATATTTTGTCTGGTATTTATTATCCTACTAGTTGTATGGTCCTCAAAATTCTTTATATAATTGCTAGGGTTTTTCATAGATTTAAAGATGACCTTGATTTTAGTTCAGTTATATATTCCATGGAATCAGAGTTTAGAAAATATTGGAAACACTTGCCTATGTTATTTCCGTTATAATGCGTCATGGACCCTCGATATAATTTATCGAATATTAAATTTGTAATCGATCAAATTTCACAAGCTTTAACTTTTAATGTACCTATCACTTATAGAAATTTGAAACAAACTTTATGTGAAATGTATGATTTATATGCTCAACGAATGTGTACTCATATTATTCGGGTACCCTCAGACTCTAAAATTATTCATCCTACTAATATAGCAGATGACGACGATGAAGTTTTTAATTTATTCGAAAGCATGAACTCATATAGATACGATTCAACTGCATCCTCTAGTACTAGCGGTAGTTTGTCTTCTACTGCATGTACTCAAACATCGATTACTAGTCCAAATGCATTGTATGCTGAATTAATTGATTACTTTAATCATACTACGCCTAGTAACAAAACAATTAGGAAAAATTCAAAATAAGTAGTTGAATTTTGGTGAAGGCATGAACGCCGATGGCCAGTAGTTTCTGCAATGAAAAAAGATTTACTAACACCTCATGTTAGCAATATAGTTTTGGAGTCTGCTTTTAGTGCAAATAAGAGGGTTCTCTCCGAGGTCAGGAGTCGACTGAAAGAAGTTATTTTGGAAGCATTAATGTGCGTAAAGGACTGGGAAGACGCTCATTGTCAACTGCAAGATAAATATGTCGAAATTGCATATAATCAAGTAAGTGATATTTAATTTAACCATATTCATCACAAAATTTTATTTTAATACCTTTATAATTTTTTAAAAAAATTGTACATGTAACAAGTTGTTCGTGTACAATTTTTAACTCCGCCTAATTGAAATTAAAGAGCCGCTACGCTTCCACCCTGCCCCGCCCCACCTTAGACGGGGCTGGGCAGGTTCGGAGCACGGGTTTGCCCCATTTCCTATCCACGAGCTCAGCTCGTACGAGTAAGAGTTGGGCTGAGCTGAGCCAACCTGCAGCTTGAATCAACAAAAATATCTACAATCATCAGTGCTTCGTAATTCATATGTTTAAATTTGTAATATTAGAAAGCAAATCATTTATTAAATTTAATTCATCCATAGAAACTTTATCTACAAATAAAATAATGAAAATTATATACTAATGATGGACATTTCCATCATAAATAAACATCGATTAAAAAATAACTTAGCGCCCATTTGACGCACATTATTTTGGCAAAAAAATGCATTTTCCTTTCAAATCACGTGGCCCCATTGCTGCCAATTTTGGTCAAAAGGTTATGACAACATATGTAAAATTACGAAGCCGCCCTTATGGATAGGGAAAGTGAACAGGTGAACATCATTCAACGAGGGCATTATGGTCATTGTGTACAACTGCATGACTGAGAGTTGCACAGAAAATGTCAGGAATCTTATTGTAGTTGTTGACCTATAGTTGACTTCTCATTTTGATTATCACAAACAAATTACTTTTAATTCTAACAAATTGTATTCGAGTGCCTTTTAGAAGTAATCGTTGAATGCTATCAAAGGTGAAGGCACAAAAAGATCAAGATATCTTAGTGGGACTCGAACCTTAGGACTTTGGTATTCGAAAAACACTCACATTGATCTACTTAGCTTTTCGAACACCGATTGGGCCGGTTGTCAAATTGATCGTAAAAACACTAGTGTTGCATGTCACTTTATATGCTTTGCTCTAGTGTCTTGGTTTAGTAAGAAACAAAACTCAGTAACATTATCTACGAATATATCTCGGCGACAAGTTGTTGTGTACAAGTACTTTGGATGAAACAAACTTTGAATGACTATCACATATCCTATGATCATGTTCATATTATGTGTGATAATATCAGTGCTATTAACTTGTCCAAAAACCCCGTTTTACATTCTCGAATTAAGCATATTGAAATTCGACATCATTTTCTTCGAGATCATGTTCAAAAGGGGGATATTTCACTTGAATTCATCGATACGGAAAATCAGTTGGCCGATATATTCACTAAACCTTTCGCTCTAGATCGATTCTCATGTATTAAAAGAGAATTATGCATTGTTGATAAAAGTTGTATGTAATTTTGAACAAAATTGGGCAATCGGACGAACCCAAGGTTAATCCAGACGTCCAGACTACTTTGTCTGGATCGACAAAATTTTTCATAGCTCCGTCATCCGGACGTCCAAATCGTCGGATCTGAGAGGTTTTCTATCATTTTTCAGCCTCATCTCTTCACTTTTTCTTCCACATTTTCGTGACTTCTCTCCCTACGCTTGCTCTTACACTCTCGAATCTTACTTCCATTCACTCAACTTCCCTTTTTATCACAAATTTCACAAGTTCCCCACACTAATTTACCCGTTTTTCACAAAACTCGTGTTCTAAAATCTCCACTTTCTCTTTTTCACTCGAACCCTAATTTTTGAATTCTCTCTTCAAAATCCACACACAAATCACTGGGACCTCATTATTCATACTATTAAAATCTCAAATTTGTATACTTTCATTTCAATTTTTGAACATTAGGGAAATTGCTTCTAGACCCTTGTGTAGAGCTCGAAGTATTCTATTCAAGTATTACTATGGCAAGCTCCCAACGAGGCAAAAGGATGAAGAAGACCGAGAAACGACCTCCTCCGTCCTCTTCTGAAGAAGACATGAAGTCGGAGCCCGAGGCACCCAAAAATCCCTTCGAAAAATCTCTCATTCTCACGGTAAGAGTGTCCATTTTGCTCATTTTTCTATAAAAGCACCCGCTTTTCATATTGAGGAATATATTGAGAAAATGGGTTAGATATCCATGTGCACCATGGAAGAACACGCATACCCACGCCTAATGAAAGATTTTTTTCATGAGTATGAACTTCAATCCCCGCAATGACACGATTACTTGTATTTTTAAAAATGTTCATATTAAAATCACTAAAGCACTTATTCGTGAAATTCTCAAACTCCAACCGTGCGACTTGCAAATATTTGTTCACAAAACACTTCCTACATGTGACAGTTATAATCCGACCAAGGCATGTCGACGAGTCACCGGTAAAAATTTTGAAAATATCACCAAGGTTAGCGCCAACCAATTAACTCTTCTATGCAAAATTTTACAAAACATTATTGCTAACATCATTTTTCCAAGAAAAGGTCACCGAGACAAAGTGAGTAACTTCGATAACATCATTTTAGACTCTATATTGGTTGAGCGTAAAATAGATTTTCCAACTATTGCTTTTGGTCTTATGAATCATGTACATGCATCACGACATACCAAAGCACTACCATACGGGATGCTTCTTACGAAAAATTTTAAGCACTTCGACATTCATCTTGAGGAGGAAACCTCTATCAAACCAAGCTCTACCGATATCATCGACATCAAAACTCTAAAACGAATGAAAATTGTCAAAGATCACGGGCAATGGGTATCCCAAACAAAGGGTTTTGATGCCTCATTCGGTCCCTCGACACTACCATTCGAAGATGAGTTGGAGGAAGATCTCGATGATGCTCATATCCCTCCATCCGATATACCTAGCTCGAGCACATCACACTCTTCTGTTGATCGATCCTTCATGGAGGAGCAGTTCAACCTCCTCAACAGGCGTATCGATTCTATTATTGCCACTGTTGATAGCTTTGGGAGTCTATTGCTCCAGCTTCAGGCGTAACAGATTACCCTTCAGGAGCGGCATGACACCTTCTTTGCAGCCTTTGATACTCGATTTCCACCGTCGCCGCCTCCGGCTCCTTAGCTTCATTTCCCGTTTTCTTTATGCTATGCTTTCTTATGTATAAGAACTTGTCGTTAAACTCTTTTGTTATGAATTGTTACATCTTCATCTTTGATATGCTATATTATGCTCTTTAAATTGTTGTACCATGAATGTTATTGTCTATTGTGCTCCCTATTTTTTTTGCTTATGCCAAAAGGGGGAAGAAAAATGGGATAATTATGCACGTCGATAGGGGGAACACTTAGTCACATATCATATCACCTTATCATAAGCACTATGATAGGGAGAACACGTGCTAAAGTTTTGCAACAATTTGTTTACTACCTACACTGTAAATTATCTTGTTTGTCATAATAAAAAAGGGGGAAATTTTTGACCTATGGTTGACTTCTCGTTTTGATTATCACAAACAAATTACTTTTAATTCTAACAAATTATATTCGAGTGCCTTTTAGAAGCAATCGTTGAATACTATCAAAGGTGAAGGTACAAAAAGATCAAGATCGTGAGATTCGCAAATAAACCCATGTGTAAACAATCGTGGCAAACCAATGGAAGCAAAAGAGTTCATGAAGAAACAAGACATATATCGAGACAATAGTTTTTAATACATATATGCAGGGACGGAGCCCAGTATGCTCCAGTGTGGGCACAAGCCCACACTGAACTTCTGGGCTCAATTTGTTTTTTAAGTTTGTAAATACACACGGCCCAGCCCAATGAAAATTGTTAACATCTTTCTCCTTCCCACCCAGCCCACTGCCCAGGCCTCCATTCCATTTCATTTTCATGATTTCATCCAATCATCCCCAAAGGCCAAATCGACAAATCACTTCCCAGTTCCCAACCTTCTTCTCCTTCCCCGTTCTCCATTTGAGCAGACACCGTTGGAGTCATAGCCTACGGTGAGTCGGTGATGGATGGTGGACCAGTCCGTTGAACAGAAAGGCCTCGCTCCAGCCTCCAGTCGCAGATTGCTCCATTTCAGTCTGCGACCCGTCTGCTCCGCAGCTCCAGCTCCAAGCCTCCAACTCTGACCTCCAGGCTTCAGGCTCCAGGCTTCCAGCCCCGTCCCTGCTCCATTTCAGTGATTTCACAGTTTACTTTGCATCTGGGCAACCGTAGCTAGGTATGTCTTTACCCATTGACACTGTTGAAAATTGAAATTTGAGTTGATTGGTTTTGTTGAATCATTTGCTAATTGCTTCTATTATTTGTTTTTCATCCTTACAGAGGTAAAAATTGATTTGGCCCATCACCCCTAAATGGCTAAATTAGAACACGATCTCTACCTCTCTGGTTAGTCTGTTTGTTACTCATTTATGAATTGAAATTTGAAATTTGAGTATTGTTGAATGTTGAGTAGAAGTTGCTGAAGGTTGGGTATTAATGGATTGAAATTGTTGAAATTTGAGAATTGTTGGATTGAAATTGTTGAAATTTGGGAATTGTTGGATTGAGTATTGAGGAAATTTGGGAATTGTTGGATTGGAATTGTTGTTATTTGAGTATTGAGGAAACTGAAATCCTATGAAGAGATTCTTTCAAAGAAAAATTGACTTGGACAATGTAAATGTTGATGGGGAGATCTCGGGAACATCGAATAATGTAGAATTTGATGTCACTAAACTTCCAACGAATCCTAGTCTAAGAATACCCATTTTGGATTATAATGATAACATTCGAGATCAAGTTCGAAGAGCATATATGTTAAAGGGTCCTTATCAGCCACATGATCATGACTTTCCAAAACGACAATTTGGAGTAAAAGCTAGACGATTCAATCATTCTTAGTTTAAAGAATTCGGTTCTTGGTTGAAGTATAGTGTAGAAAAAGATGATGCTTATTGTTTGTATTGTTATCTTTTCAAATCAAGTTATAGAAAGCAAGGTGGAGGTGAGTGTTTTGTTGGTGAAGGTTTTACACATTGGAAAGAGAAGAAAAGACTTCATATTCATGTTGGAGAACATGATAGTGCTCATAATCAAGCTCGCATTAAGTGCGAAACTTTGATGAATCAAGACCAACACATTTAATTAGTTTTACACAAGCAGTCGGAACAAGTACGAAGTGCATATGTTACGCGTCTTAATGCATCTATTGATTGTGTTCGAGTTTTATTGCGACAAGGGCACTCATTTCGAGGACATGATGAGTCCCCTGATTCTCTCAATCCAGGCAATTTCTTAGTCCAATTAGAATTTTTGGCTGCTCATAATGAAGATGTTAAAGCTGTGACATTTGGAAATGCTCCTCAAAATTGCAAATTGACATCACCTGATGTTCAAAAGGATATAGTAAATGCTTGTGTCGTTGAGACAATCGATATTATTATCAAATATATTGGCGACTCATTATTTTCTATTCTAGTTGATGAATCTCGTGATGTGTCAATGAAAGAGCAAATGTCAATTGTAATACGTTATTTAGATAAAAGTGGGCATGTGAAAGAACGATTCATAGGGATTGAACGTGTCACAAGTACCATTGCTCTGTCACTGAAGGCTGCAATTGATAAGGTGTTTTCTAGATATAACTTGAGCATATCTAGATTGAGAGGACAAGGTTATGATGGGGCAAGTAATATGCAAGGTAAATTTAATGGTCTAAAAGCACTCAATTTAAAGGAGAATCCATGTGCTTTTTACATTCACTGTTTCGCTCAACAACTCCAACTAGCTCTTGTAGCTATTGCGAAGAAGAATATTCATATTACTAACTTCTTTCGTGTAGTCGGTGATGTGGTAAATACTGTTGGAGCATCTTCTAAACATTGTGATCTTTTTCGAGAGAAGCAATCAGACTTTATTGTTGAGGCATTGGAGAAGGGTGAGATTTTAAATAGACGGGGACTTAATCAAGAAACAACCCTTCAACGTGCTCGTGATACGCGATGGGGTTTACATTATAATTCATTGGTCAGCTTAGTTGTCATGTTCTCTTCTGTTATTGATGTACTTGCAACGATTGTTGAAGATGACTCTTGTTCTTGTGACCAAAGATCCGATGCGACAAATTTATTGGAGTCGATACAGACATTTGATTTTGCATTTAATTTACAATTGATGAGAAATGTGTTGGGGATTTCAAATGAACCGTCAAAAGCATTACAACGAAAAGATCAAGACATTGTGAATGCAATGCAATTGGTGAAGTTATGCAAACAACAATTACAAATAATGAGAGATGAAGGGTGTGACTTCTTTTGGGAAGAAGTGTGTTCTTTCTGTCAACAACATTACATTGATATACCCAACGTGGATGATATTTTTGTACGTCGTGCACTTCGTGGTCGCCCACAACGTAATCCTCCAGAACTTACAAATGTACATCATTATCAGGTACATTTGTTCTACTCTGTCATCGATCTTCAACTCCAAGAATTGAATGATCGTTTCTCGGAGGTAAATATAGAGTTACTCATGTGTGTAGCTTGTTTATGTCCACAAGATTCATTTTCTTCTTTTGACAAGAAAAGTTTGATTCGACTTGCTGAGTTGTATCCATTAGATTTCTCTGCTTTAGATCTCATTGTACTTCATGATCAACTTGGAACTTATATTTTTGACATGCGCTCTAACAAAGAGTTTGAAGGGTTGAACAACCTTAGTGATCTTGCAGAAAAGTTGGTTCTGACAAAGAAAAATATGGTATATCCATTGGTTTACAGGCTTTTGACTTTAGCATTGATTCTACCGGTTGGTACCACTACTGTAGAGAGAGTGTTTTCTACAACGAGCATTGTAAAGCATAGATTGCGTAATCGGATGGGTGATCAGTGGATGAATGATAGCACAATTGTTTATGTAGAGAAAGATATATTTTTGAAGCTCGATAATGAAATTATTGTACAACGATATCAAAATATGAAAACTCGAAAGGAACGAGTGTAATTTATAAACTATGTTATTTTTAATATTGTCGTATTATTGTTTTATATTATCGTTACATTTATGACAAAAACTCGACGTTCAATATCGATAAGTTGTGCCCCCCGAGCAAGAATCCTGGCTCCGTCCTTGTATATATGTAAAGGTAAAATGCTTCTTTATTTGGCCATGATACGTCTAGTAGGTCAAAGAAAATCTTTTATGTATAAGAAAATTATTCACTTTAAAAACATAAAAAAAGTTGCATAAAATCATTTTTCAAAGGAGTAAAAACTTTCATCAAATGAATATACTTGTAAATTACTCTCTTTGAAAATTTGGATAAAGCTATTCTTCAAAATATACCTACATCGATCAAATCATCTGAAGGAAACCATCCGATAGGCAAAAATTGCCAACCGAACGTCCGGATCACCATCCGGACATCCGGATCACCATCCGGACATCCGGATGAACAACGGTCAATTTTTTGACCGTTGCACTTCTCTAACGGCTAGCTCATCCGGAAGTCCAAATCCCTTGTCCAGATGGATAGAACTTTTAGCTGTTTTGAGTGTTATAAATACCTCACTATTCCTACATTTGCATTAACCATTCTTGAGCACTAAATGAGGCTTTTATTGATCTCAACTACCTTATTTTTCCATCTTTAAGAAGATCAATAACATTAAATTCTTGAGAAACGTTTGAGTGATTGAATTTTTCAAAATCCTTTGTCGATCAAAAAGTTTTTCATATCAACACTTCGAGCTAAACTCATTACCATCTATTGAAATATTTGCCTCTTCTCTTATTTTTATCTATCTTGATTCTATCATTCATCAAGAAGAGAAGTTTTCACTTGTATATTTATTTTTGAATTGTAGGTCGTGTTGATGTCCCGAAAAGTTCAACATTGTAAAAGGGTCAGTGCTTCTTGGTTGTAAGTCACTGGAAGCGTTGTAAAGGGTTGGATTGCATCACAAGTCAATCAATAAAGTGAAAAAAGCTTTGCTCGTGACGAAAAGTTTGGTAACGGGGGACGTAGATCATTACGTTGGATCGAACCTCCATATTATATCGTTTGCATTCTCTAACTCTTCTACTTAACGTTTTTATTTCGTGCAAACTTGTTTCCATTATCTACATGCCTACTTGTGTTCGGTTTGTTTCACTATCATTTGTGTGTCATTAGTTTAAAATCTTGTAGTATTAACTAAAAAGTTTTAAAAATCAATTCACACCCTCTTGGTTGGTCAATTTTGGGCTTTCAGTAGTAACGTTCAAAAAATTTCTACAATTTGCCTGAAATAGGAATCAAACATGGGCTTATTCATCAATGTTAAAAATAAAAAGAAGATACTTAGCAATAGTATGACATTAACATACATAGACAATTTTGAAGATAAATGTCAGGGGCCATCCTAAGAGGAAAATGCCACATTAACAGAAGAATTGTGTCAGATTATTTAATAGAAGAGTGTGTTGCATTTTGTGATTGGATTGAAATTGTATCAGTATTTTAAACTGTCCAATAATAAAATATCACATGATATTGTGTCAACCATTATGTCACTATAGCATGATTGTTAAGAGGATATATGAAAAATGTACTTATTGCTCATGGGAACACAATGGAATAATGATTTATTGATGAAGCTATGACTAATATCCACGTTGCATCAACTAACGTCAGTTTTTAGTGAATTGATACAACGTGTGAGCTTACATGTTGGAAGAGTTTGTTTCTAGCTTGGAAGTTCCTTTTATGAACATATGAGATGCAAAGAACCTGTGAATTTTGAACTACCATCTGATATATACATTTCTTTGAGGCGTGCTCGTACTTTAAGTTTGGATACGTGTTTATAAATGGCATCATTGTAGTTGTAGACGCAATAGAGGTTGAAAATAGATTGCACGTGGTTTCCATTTCAAGATTGGTCGAAGAAGCAGTCTAGTAGGCCTCATTTCCGTGTTACATGTATTGATGATTCCACGTTAGTGTATGTACGTGAAAGATGACTGAATATTGTAGGACATAAGGTACCTAAGCTCGCTGAGACTTTCAATCTATATTTCAAATTACAATCTCAAGTCATTTTTAGATGTGAGGTTCAACTTGAAAATCTTGGAATTCTACGAGGCGAGGCATTGGTTGTGATTTTTGCAATCATGTTACTCTACATGCTTTCAAAGTTGGTCAAAATCTTGAACTCCAAAGTGGTGACTTTAGCCCTTGTTTGACAACCATTATTTGTAGAAAATTGAGTTTGAGTAGTGATTTGAAGAATGTGTGGTTAAAAAGTAGGAGAAATCTCGAGTTTACGTGTAGAATGTTTTATCGTGTGATTGAAATGAGTATGTAGAAGAAAGAGTTTTGAAACCATAGGTGTCAAACCAGAGCTTAGTTGAACAAGAATCAATCTAAATATTGTTGCATTGTGTCCTCGATTCCTTGAAGCATTAGACTACTATACAAATATGTATGAATCAACTGATACAACTCTTCACAAGGGACACAGAGAGTGAATCGATGTTGAGTAACATTATTTAATGGGAGATGTTAACATTGTAGCTTGAAGGGGAATTGAGACAATGGAATGGAACAATCTTCTTGGTAAATGTAAGTCGCAGTTTAGAATGACTAATTTTAGTACATACCCCAAACAAGACATTGCATTAAAATCTACGATAGTATATATAAGCTTGAAGAAAGAGATGTAGCTCTATCTCTTGATTGGTTGAATAGAGATTTGATAGCTTCTTGTGCCTGAAAGTGAAATTAATGCACTGATCCTCCACGTAATAAAGATGTTCTTATGAATTTGACTTTTCTCATAATCCTGAGTTGAATAAAACTAAATGTTTTGAAGTTCGAACCAAGCGTAGTACTCTGCTTTTGATGTAATTTGTAACATAGATCTTTGAAAAAAAAAACAATTTGCACTTCATTATGCATTAAATAAATAAAATCTTTGATGAATTATTATTTCATTAAGTTATTAGAAAATAAGGGAAAAATAAGTTTTCATGATGACATAAAGAACTTATTTGTTGGCACTAGTGTCCAAAACATCACGGTATATGTCAACAACGTGACAACATTGTCGTCGGTAACTGCTTAAGTTGGTGCATCGACACTAACATTAATATTGTTGTTGGTTATATATTATCACCACCCTTATTGTCAGTAACTCCTAAAGTTGGTGCATCAATTATTTTGTTTGAGTCGTCAGCATATAACGATGACGGCGATCGATGAAATTTTCTTGATAGGCTTTTACTCCATATATTTTTTGTATCATTTTTTGAAGAGATTCCTTCAAAAATTCTGCTTGAAGTCCCTATAACTCAATGCTATCAAAATCGGACTAGACTAATCAGTTTAAGTCAAAAACTAACCAAGAGAAAAATAATGGGAAGAATTCATAACTAAGGGATTAAGTTTCACCGATTTCAAATTTAAGAAACCAAGTTTAAAATTTTAAATCTCAGGTTTTAAAAAAACTTATTTATAATTTAATTAATTAAACATATATTTATTTAATTAAATATATTAATGTCATAATTTCATATAGTTTGGTCACAAATTCCATATAATTGATCAAATATTATTAATTGGTCACAAATCACAATTTTTATTTGTCACAAATTATTTTACGGTCATAATTCAAAAAATTTATAAATTAAAATTTGTTAATCGGTCACAAATCACAAAATTTATAAGTTACACAACTTATTTTATGATCATAAAATATCAAATTAATTGATCACAAATTATATTTAGATCACAATTTATCAAATTATTGGTCACAAATTAATAAATGTTTAGGTCACACAATATGTATTGGTCACAATTTGTCTGTTTCATTGGTCACATATTGTTTATTAGTCAGAATCAACCAAATCATTTGTGACCACCACCAACGCTTGTGACTATCATCACACCGTTGTAACAGCCTAAATCACCGTCGCCAGAACCAGCAACCCAGCCTCCCAGTAACAAAACCATCATCTCGAATACCATAACCAACATTACCACCACCACCACATACCACCACACATCGGATAGATCTACCATCGCACAAATCTACCGCGCACCGCACCGCACCACCCACAACACACCACCACCACCACCACCACCTTCTCTATGTCCATTTACACCACACCCAACCACCACAGATCCACCACCACCTCACCACTACCTCCACCAGCAGCACCACCATCGTCGTCATCCAATAGCAACATCAACATCTCAAACAAACTAACACCACAACCTCCCACGTCAACAACAAGATCCACCGTCGTCACCACCAACAAAACCACAGCCACTATTGTACACAGCAATACAGCCGCACACACCACCATAATCGCCCACCACTACCGCACCCATAAAGCTCTACGTTCCCACCTCCACCAACACCGCACCGCACAAAAATTAAAAAAAAAAACAATGGATCTGCATCGTGCTCAGACCACATGATCTGCACAATGTCGTCAGACGAGGCTGAGCCGTCTCGTGGAGGCTAGGCTATCGGCGGAGATGGAGGAGATTGGAGAGTGGAGAAGAGAGAATAGAGAAGGTGGAGAGACGAGAGAAAGAGAAAAGGTAGAGAGACGAAGATATGAGAGAAGGTAGAGAGGGTGAGAAGAGAGAGCGACGGATTGAAGAGAGAAGATGGAGGAAAATTGGGAATGAAAATTGTATAATTAATATTTAAAATGAAATACCTGATTTTTGAAAATTGAAACCTAATATCTCAAATTTGAAATTGAATTTTGAAAACTCTTATTTTGTGTAATTTTCACAAAAATAATATAATATGGGACCCATTTAAATTTTTTATTTTCATAAAAAGTAACATAGTATGTTACATAAAAGAGCATTGCTACATGAACAAAATCACATAGATCATATTCAAATAGGAGGGCAACATCTATTCAACAAGAATAATTTTATTTAAGTGGGTGTTTGGTGGAGATTAAAATTAGATTTTTAGTATGTTATGATAGAAATTTTTGAAATGTGTAATTGAAAAGTTATGAGACCCATGAAAAATGTTTGATTTGAATTAAAATCTGATTTTAATACGAAATAAACCGGGCCTAAAAATGGAAACACTGGAGGCTGACCCATTTGTCAGGCCCATGCCCAACTTCTGTCTTAATATTCAAATACCTTTAAAATATCACTCCACAACCATTTGAGAATCACATAAATTTTTTTATTATTCTCTATACAGACTACAGAGACAAAAAGCTAGGGTTTCTTCAGCAATCGTCCACTCATTGTAACTCGTTCAACTCAACTCGCTCTCGTGCTTGTAGAAATTCATAGCTAGCGAACAGGCAGTTATAATCAATAATCAGGTTCAGTTGATTGTTAGGGTTTCCTTTTTTTAGGCTTCAAAAAAATTGTCAGCCTCCGAAATGGTAAAACAAATGAGGCGAGTAGAAATATGATCTTTATTTATTTGCAGGTTTGATAGGTAGAATAGAACAAATGGATTATGATGTTGTAGCTGAACAAAACGTTGCCGTTTATGGCGACCTCGAAGGGCACCAACAGTATGAGGACCAATACGAACAAGAAGAGGAACAACCTTACGAGAGAAACTATGGGTCAAATGATAACGTAGTTGATAGTGCAACTCGGCATGACTTAAAGCATGATTCTTCGTTATCAGCAGGGTTAGTTGTGTAGTCTGTGTCCTAGGTCCGTAAGGGCTTATATATTAGATTGCAATGTTTTGCTTAGTTTAGTTTGTATTATGAGGAGTGAGAGGGTTGGGTTTGATCCCCAAGTAATACGAGTGCTGTGAAAATGGCAGTAACTGTTGATTTTTTTTTTTCTCTTCTTGTGATAGAAAACTTTTTGTTGGAGGCATTGCGTGGGAGACTTCAGAAGGTACAATATGCATCCTTCTTTCGATCTTGTAGGAATATTGTTATGGTTGAGAGGATGTACGGGATTCTATCTTTCTTTTGTTCAACATATTGATTTTAGTGTATATCATTCTATATTCTTGCAAAATTATTGATTTTGAGGTTCTTGTTCTTCGTAAGCCTTGTTCTGGCTTGTTTCTTTGCATTTTAGATGCTTTATAAAGAGAAATCACTAGATTGTTCTATGATTACACACATAATATCTTGCTTTATGGAAATGCTGCTAAATATGATATCAATTATTTAGATAGCAATAGTTTTTCTTTACACTGATTGAAATTGAGATGAAAAATATCGGCATCCTAGTGTTTATGTGTAACCACAACTTTCCAACTTCAATTTGATTGATTTTCTTCTATTTTGGCTTATCAATTTTTATTTTTTTTCATTTTCATTTTCATTTTCTGGTTCTAAAACTAATAAAGATCAATAGCGTTGGGAAATTGGCCTGCAAATTGCATTTTATTTACCTTCCATTTTTGATCCATTGGTTTAAGCTAGTTGATTGCTGGTTTTTTGTGATTTTCAAGTTGTGTAGACAATAAAAAGATCAACTGATTGCTCGTCTTTTGGTGATTTTCAAGTTGTGTATACAATAATACTGAGCCCCTGTTCGGTGGCCTTTAATTTAATTTGATTTGATTTATTTATCACTCATTTTCAACCACACGTTCACACGATAAAATATTTTACATGTAAATCCAAAGTTTTTCCTATTTTTTAATAACACATTCTCCCAAAAAAAAAAAAAAAATACTATTCAAATCATAGGTTTTTTTTTTTTTTTTTTTTCCAAATTAAAGGCCACCAAACAGGGGCTAAATTAACTTTGAGACGAAGTTACACATGATTATAGTTATATTTATTTTGGTGGTCATGCTGTGGTATTCTGCCACTTGAAGTTTTTGCCCCTTCCTTCTAGAACTTCGAGGTTTGCCCCTCTGTCCGTATTAAAATTACATGCTTCAGTGTTAGGAGAGTAGCTTTTTTGTCATGAAATGATGAATCCATTCTTAATCAGCTAGAATTTAATCTACAAGTGCATGGAATTTTTCCTACTGCTTGGAGCTTTCATGGCATTTCTAGTTGTTTGAGTTTATCCATGTTATCATATCACGACACTAGGACTAATTTGTGAGTTTAGGTTCTACTTTTAATCTAAAGCGGCATCTTTCTGACTGTTTTCAAATTCTCTTTCTTTGGACTAAACTTTGAAGTGTAGAAAAGACAACGGCTCTAATTTCTGGAGAGTTAGGACATCAGAGTTTTCTGAAGAGATTAAATTAGAGTTTGCACAATATGTTTGACTAATCATTTCTTGATTGTGAAAGGATGAAAGCTACTGAATATTTCAACTTGAAAAAAAAATCACTTATGAAGGGTTTGAGATGGAAAAATAGTTAATCAGAATGTATTACAATGTAAAATATTAACCATATGCACAGAAACCCTGGTAACAATTATCTGATGTTGATTGGTGCCGTTTTTTGGAATCACCCTTCTTACTTTACAAGTTGCTTAAGAGAAACTTTAAAACATCAAGTATTTAATTGTGCACTTTATTCAGCTATATGTCCTGAGAAAATATTATATCGTGGTTGTGAAAGGATGAAAGCTACTCAATATTTTAGCTTTGGAAAAAAATAGATCATTTACTTATTAAGCGTTTAAGTTGAAATAATAATTAATCAGAATGTACTACAATACAAAATATTAACTGTATGTAAAGAGTTTCACATAAGATACTGATTTTAGAGAATGGTTAAAGAGAAACATGAATTAGCGGTCACAAAAATCAGGTTTTAGAATCTGCAAGTGTGTGTTTTTTAGTATAGGTGCATTGGACATTCTAATTATTTTTTTCCCGAGGTCAACACTCTTGTAAATGTTTTGTGTAGGGGCTGAGTAGATGTTCTGAGTTACTAATGTAATAAATATGATGTCTTGCCAAGCAAGTAGGACCAATGCCCATCATCCTTATCCCTAATTTGACTCCTCCAGGGTAATATATTCATCTCAGTTATTCGTCCTACAAGAAACATGCACAATAATGTGCCTGTAATCTAGTAAAGGGTTCGTTGACATTGATGCTAACCATTATTATCTCCTCATTCACTTTGAATAACAAGATGGATATAATATATTTAAAAGATTCATGTACACATACATGCTAATGTTACAGATTATTAGTAGAATACATTTATGCACATTAAATATCGTGCTCTTACTACGAGAATAAATACGGGTCTTAAATTGTATTTTGGAAGACATTAAAATTTTGAATGTTAATGATCTTTATTTGAACGGTCTTGTCATTCTCTTAGAAAATTATGTATCTCTTTTGTGGATTCCATTTAGTGATAAGTTTTTTACTCCGTGTCCTTGGGTACTCTATTGGGTGGCAAGCTATTTAATCATTACCTTAGTTTCATTTTCAAACGTGATATACACTCGGGATGAGATCTTTGGTCATCGTGGGTGGCCTCGATTTCCGTTGACATCGATACTCAACATTAATTATCTTCTCGTTAACTTTGAATAACGAGATGGATCTAATATATTAATAAGATTCATGTATATGTACACATACATACTAATGTTACAATTTATTAGTAGAATACATTTATGCACATTACATAGCGTGCTCTTATGGGTCTTAAATTGTTTTTTGGAAGACAACTATTAAAAGTTTGAATTTAAAGTCTATGTTTATTTGAAAGGTGTTGTTGTTTTCTTAGAAAACTATTTATCTCTTTTGTGGATTCCATTGAGTGATGAGTTTTCTTAACACTATTCCTTTTGTATTTCTACTTGGGTGTCAAGCTATTTAATCTTTACCTTAGTTTCTTTTTTGAACCTGATATACACTTGGTATGAGATCTTTGGTAATCATGGCTCGTTGTCGTTGTGTTCAAAATGCTGATGAATACTTGTGAAAGTGATTTCCTCACTGCGAGATTGAAGAATTGACTCAATTGAGAAGACATGTCCAACATCTCATACAAGATTTTTTACATAGTACTCATAGAGATTCATCAAGGCTATCCCAATAAAATATTCAACATTACATTTATTTACATCTGAAGAATCTTTTTTATACAAATCAGGCTATGAGTTCAAAGGAGCACAAGGAGCTTCAAGAGCAATTTGTTGACATATTTTAAAAAATATCCAAAAGAGCTAGAGGTCAGCTCTTTTCCAACGAAAGGAGAAGAGCCTCTTTTTACATCACGATAGATTATTTTTTAAACAGTGTGGTTTAGTTTGGGTTCATTGTCACAGTTTCGTCAAGGGAAAAATGCATACAAATTTGATCTTTCTGAATAGTGTGGTTAGTAGTCATCAATTGAATCTATCTGCAAAATCCTTTTTCTGGAGTGATTTAAACTTTCTGTTTAGAAGGAAAGGGGCAATTTCCTATTTCTATATTTGCATTAGTAGAAAGGAAAGGAAGGGATTGCTTGATGAGTTGCACCACAATTACTTGTACAAAATGTGTGTTCCCCTACATTCACTTTGTATGTGTACATAAATCATTTTTTGATGGATGATTGAAGAGTTCTTTGATTGTTGAGATATCTCTGGATGTTCTTCACATTGCACTTATCATATTGAGCTTAGGCTCTACCACATGAGCTTAGACTCTACCACTTGTATCAACTATCGAGTTATTGATTTTGATTTTTAAAAGTAATCTCTGTGTGATGCTTTCGGCTTCTTCTTTCAGAATCATTCAGCAGTTACTTCAATAAGTACGGAGAAATTACAGATTCAGTTATAATGATGGATAGAATCTCTGGAAGACCACGTGGCTTTGGATTCGTAACTTTTGCTGATCCAGAAGTTGCTGATAGGGTTCTGCAGGAAGAGCATGTCATTGATGGCAGAGCAGTAGGAGTTTCTCTTTATCTCCTTTATTCACGGTCCCTTTTTCTTCATTATGGAAGAAAATTTGAATTGGTGAATTTTATTTGAACTTGTACTTCAGGTAGAAGTGAAGAGAACAGTCCCTAGAGAGGGCATGCAGATTAAAGGAGTCTCGAAAACAAAGAAAATATTTGTTGGTGGTCTTCCACTGACATTACATGAAGGTAATTCTTGCTGGTGACCTTTTAATTTAATAACTTTTCATAGTAATTAAAATCTTTATCGTAGAACAAATGATTTGCAATATTATATTGCAGATGAGTTAAAGGAGTATTTTTCTTCTTATGGTAACATTGTGGAGCACCAAATTATGATGGACCACAATACTGGCCGGTCCCGAGGTTTTGGCTTTGTAACCTTTGAGAATGAAGATTCTGTTGAAAAGATCTTTTCTGATGGTCGAATGCATGAACTTGGAGGCAAAGAAGTGAGTTAACAAATTTCCTACACATTTCTCTCTTTGGAATAATTTTGGGACTTAAGCCTTTGATGTAAAATGTTGCAGGTTGAGATAAAAAGAGCTGAGCCAAAAAGATTTGGTTTTGATCATTCAACTGAAGGTCGTTTTCGCGGTAGGGGTAGTAGTTCAAAATCTGTGGGTAACTATGATAATAGTTCAGAAGGTTTTAGAGGTGGTTACTCTGGGAAGATGGGTGGAGGATATGGTGGTGGTTATGGTGGATATGGCGGTGGTTATGGTGACTTTGCTGGAAATTATGGTGGAGCTGCTACAGGATTTTATTCAGGCTATGGCGGATATGGCTATGGTTACGGATTCGGTGGACCAATGTATGGCAGTGGCGCGTATGGGGGCGGTGGCTATGGGGCTCCAGTTGGTTATGGCGGAGCTGCTAGTTATGGTGTAGGTAAGGGATACAATGTTGGCGGGTATGATGGAGGTAGAGGCTTTGGAAATGCTAGCAGTAGTGGAGGATATGGCAATGGGAAAAGCTATGGCGGTGGCACTGGTGGATATGGGGGCAGTAAAGGATATGGGAATGGTGGCGGAAATCCAAGTGGTAGGTTCCATCCCTACCAGAAGTGAGACATTTGCAACCTTGCACATGCCAATTAAACAGGCACGGATATGGTATGAACTAGCCTAATAGCATAGATATTTGATTGATTTTCGCTGAAACATTAGAATATATTGTTTGTTGAATAGATGTTGCTTTTGTTGTTCATTTGCAAAACTTTCCGTACTAACGAGTGGTTTCTATTTGTGATCTTGATAGAATTGAACTCTTGACAGATTTGTCACAGGAGGATGATTTATCAATACATCTTCCATATTGTGAACATCAACATTGTTTTTTTTGTTAGAAAAAGACGCTAATTCTGTAAAAGAGGTTTAGAGAGTTCACAACATTAGCCAGATTCTTTATGCTTCTGTTTAGTCCTTGGATCGATACGTCTATATGTTGAAAAGAAATTTTCTAAAATTTAGTGGGAATAGCTGTCCACAAGGCGTACTAAGTAAAACTGACTAGATATAAAGATGGCTACTACGATTGCTCTAGTTTCAGAAAAAAAAATGGAAGATTATGTCTTAATTTTTTTTCTTAAGATATGCTTTTATTTCATGTCTTTTGTTATTAACGAATATGAATTACTTCTATTTAAATTATTATTGAATATAAGGGTGTGTTGGAAAAAAAATATAAGTAAATTTATATTTTCAACAAAATTAATGACATTTTCTTAATAGGTATGAATGTGGAAGTAAATATATTTTTATGGGACGAGGAGGGTATTAAACATGTTCCAAATTGTCCCTACTCCTTAATTAGTTCGAGAAAGTTGCTCGATAAAAATAATTTTTCACTAGAAAATTGGACAGACAAAAACGCCACGCCCATAAACATGTTAGAATTCTACCTAGAGAGAAGATATGTGTACAGAGTGAAGGTTGATCGAATTCTACAGACAACTCACGTGTAGGGGGGGATGGGCAACTTTTTTTTTATTACTTTTTTATTCGGGACCCATCTCGAGGATGTAGGGTTTGCGTCTGTACATGGAATTCTTCTAGCTTTTTCTCTTACCAATCTGAAAGGTTGTCCTTTTCTGCTTTTAGTTATCAGAATGAATGGCTCAACTTAGATCATAAGCATTTAAGGCAAAAATGATTATGGGGACTCATGCCACCCAAAAGGGATCATTCCATAATAATAATAATAATAATAAATAAATAAGATCATCGTAAATATATGTAATAGTGAATCATTACTATATTATCTAATTAATTTAAATGCAATTAAATAATAAATAGATGATTATTTGATCTCCAGATGAATAAATTTGTTTTTTTAGAAGTAATTATTTTTGAGACTATCAACACAAAATTTGATAGTTTAGTCTACTCCATTTTAGAAGTAATGTGCTACAAAAACGATAAATTGTTTGATCTCTATTATTTTTAAAATGTGCTTCTCTTTTTCTTTTTTTTAAGAATAATATTATTCATCCTCACTGGAGTTGAGCCCCAGTCTATCTGGCTATTACATGACATTAAGAGTGTGTTTGGTAGAGATTAAAATTGAAAAACTAGCCGTTATTATTGACTTTTATTAGACGAGTGAGACTCAATAACAACTATATTTTTAATTGTGTAATTGGCGCAAAACGTCCCTACCTATGACGGTTGTTGTGGAAAACGTCCATACGTTCGATTTTTTGGTGCAGAACGTCCCTACCTTTGCATTTTCTTGCGCAAAACGTCCTTTTGACCAATTTTTAACATAAAATGACCATTATACCCTCTTATATAAATAAAACAAAAAAGAAAAAAAAAATAAAGAATAAATTGCAATCTAGTCCAAAACATTTTTAAAAGTGCAAATCAATCCAAATAAATTATTAAAATATTAAAAATAATCAAAAATAAAAATAAAAATGTGCTTCTCTTTTCTTTTCTTTTTTTAAAGAATAATATTATTCATCATCACCTGGAGTTGAGCTTCAATCTATCTGGCTATTACATGACATTAAGAGTGTGTTTGGTAGAGATTAAAATTGAAAAACTAGCCGTTATTATTGACTTTTATTAGACGAGTGAGACTCAATAATAACTATATTTTCAATTTTAATTGGATTAAATTCTATACCGAACAAGCCATAAATGAAGTTCAACCTTTTTAATAGAATAATATTATACGTAAATTGAGATTTTTTATTTTTTAACTATAAACTTTTTCATCAATCTACTATTATAAAATACATTCTTAGTAAAAAAAATAAAAAAAAAATAAATAAATAAGTAAGGGGAATTAGCGCTTAAATATTGAAGCAAGTAAATTAATAAATTAAGGACTAGTTGATATTAAATTTATAGATTGGGTAGTAATACTGAAATTTGTCCCGTGGCGTGCATGGTACAGATTGCGATTTGCATAATTATTAACTTCTGTTCACGCTCCATTTTTACCACGTACCATGCACGTTGAGTTACTGCCAAGTGTCCTCGCTATAATTAATTATAGGGTGGAACCCATGGTGGACTTTGGGAGTTTGAAAAGTTCTTATCATCGTCACAAACCTTTTTTATTTTTATTATTTTTTAGAGTAGTTCTGTTCACAGGGCGATTACCTGACAACTTATTTTAGACGCCGCCGTGTAAAGGTGTTGCCTCCCTTACCCTATAACGCCGTTGGAACCGCTCTCTCTCTCTCTCTTACTCTCTCTCTCTACAGCTTCCTTGAATCGCAAACCTACTAGTATATATCCTCCTCACTCTTCCTTTTTTTCACTTTAATTCGTTTCTCCCTCTCGAGAAATGACAACACCGGTTGTGAAGAACAACTTCTTGCCACCCGGGCTGGTATCCAATCTTGAACAAGTTCTGTTAAGCCGAAAAAACGGTGGCGGAGGAGATGGTGAATCGTCTAATCCCAATGAAAAAGAGGACGATTCGACCAAGCCCGTTTCGTCCAGTAATAGCGGGGATGCGCCCGAGCCCAGTGGTGATGATGTGTCAAAATCCATAATTTTGGTCACGAATAGTGATGGTATTGAGTCCCCGGGCCTCTCGTATTTGGTCGAGGCTCTCGTTCGCGAAGGGCTCTACAATGTCAACGTTTGCGCCCCTCAATCGTTGGTCTTCAAGCCTTTTTTTTTTTTTAAATCCTTATTTAGTCTCTTGTGCAATAGTATACATGGATATTTGTTATCGAAATACTATCTAATCTTTTTCGATTTTATCATTTCTGTCTTTGAGTTTGGGATTCTGATTCTAGAGGATTAAGGATATACTATGTGGGGCCTTTGTTAAAGTCTTTTTTGGGAATCCGGTATTTGAGACCTTTGTTTTTTGACTTTCATTGGGCGATTAACGGTTTAGTGGGATGTGTTAACAGGGATAAATTGACATCCGGGCATTCTTTATCACTAAAGGAGACGATTGAGGTGGTTTCTGTTGATATTAATGGAGCCACTGCTTACGAAGTTTCTGGTACTGTTGTTTTCTTCTTCATTTTTGCAATTCTTATAGGTTGAGTTAATGTTCATAATATGATGAACGTTAATTATTTGAGTTGGTGTTCGAGTTCCTGGATGAACTTTGAAGTGATAGTTTTGTTTTATGTAACTTTCAGGAACTCCTGTGGATTGTGTGTCATTAGCTTTATGTGGCTCACTATTTACATGGTCTAAGCCCCTGTTGGTATGTTTCTCGTTCTTATGTCAAATAGAGTTTTCTCCTATAAACGGTGCTTAGCTACTCAAACACACTTATCTCTGTTATTTCGTTTTTGTCTGATCTTTAGGTTATAAGTGGTATCAACAAAGGTTTAAGCTGTGGACACCACATGTAAGTTGTTGCCATTTCTATATACTCTACTTTGTAAGTTATGTCCAATCTTTCCGGTTTTAACTGCACTTATATTATTGGCGTGACACTATCAGGTTTTATTCGGGCGTTGTTGCTGGGGCTAGGGAAGCATTGGTTAATGGTGTGCCATCTATATCAATATCATTAAACTGGTATGTTGGCGATCCTTTAGAAGAGTATGTTGCATCTTTATAGAGTAATTTTGGCAGTATATAATAGGATGTCTAAATACTCTATGATAGGAAGAAAGATGGAAGTAAGGAAAGTGACTTCAAGAATGCTGTGACTGTTTGCTTACCGTTGATACAAGCGATGATAAGAGACGTGGAGAAGGGTGTGTTCCCCAAAAGTTGTTCACTAAATGTAGAAATTCCAACCTCTCCCTTGACAAACAAGGTTTGTTTCTAATATCTTACTTGGACTCTTTTGAATGATATCATGTCATATGTTGATGAAGTTTTAAGTTCCTTGTTAAGAACAATTAAAGAGCAACATCTGGAATTCATAATGCATGGAATGGTTGAGTTTTGATCATTTACTATTTGATAATGCCTGCATAATTTCCCAGTTTGGAATTGATTTATATAGGCATTCTATCTGTAAGTTCTATTTTTATGCCAAGCCGATAAGTAGTTATTATGCTGCTGATCCAACTAGTTAATGACTGGTAGAGAATCATTATCTTCATTCTCATATTTGTGTTGCATGTTTTGATTGTTATGAGAATGGTCCCCCATAGACACGCCTAGATAAAACATTAAGAGACTAGTAGAGAATCTGCTGAATTTAGTTTGTCCATTTTCCTTCTTTTGCCCCTGTTTGATAGAAATTTAAATTTAAATTTTTATCGAAGTCAAATTCAACAGTTAATTTTAACCACATATTTCATGAGTCAACCACACATTTCATATACCTTAATCAAAATCGGCAAAAAAATATGATTTTAATCTCCACCAAAAAAGGCATTATTTCCAAGTTCCCATTTGATTTATCTGTAGAAGTTGTTCTCACACACATTAGATTCTTGGCTATGGTTGAAGCAAAAATCTTTGCTTCTTTGAGTCATTTTCATGCTTTACTCTACCTATTGAAAATTCTTTTCACCTCAATCTATACACTTGTATCAAAATATTTCATTATATTTGGCTGGTGATTCCATCACTATATTCCACCACTCTCATTCTGTATGTTGTTCTGATAAATTGCTAACCACTATTGCTCATTCCAAGTTAGGGATGAGACATTCAAGAAAATGATTTGCTGACTTATGGCTGTCTTGGGTGAACCACAAGGGGATTAAACCTAAGGAAATACAATATTAAATTGAAACCCATATAACTAAAAGGATCACAGAAGAAAACTGCAAGTCAATTATGTAAAAGGGAACCTAACCATTATTTCAACTTGTATTGTATAACAACAATTGGATGATAGTTTGAAAGCTGAGGATAGAGATAAATATCCTTAACATTTGCATCATTAGTTATACGTACTATAGCTCCTTTCTGCAATTTGCAAACATTATTCTTAATTACTGGCCATCCCATGGTATGAAGTCTTATCGACATTATGCTCCCACATATTTCTATACTAATATTATTTAACTATTCATTGAATAATTAACAATTTTCATACCTCCTTGCTCATGTAAGGGCTATTATAAGGTCTCAAATGATGAAAGTAAAAGCTTGTTTGGAAAATGTCTATAAACAATTTAAATTTAATAGGTAGAAATGAGTGGTGAATTAATTGTAGTCCTTTTGGGACCCATGAAATGTGTGGAAAATAAGTGGTCTGACCATTTATAAACAGTTTATTTACATTAGTCAAACATATGCCAAATCTCTTCACTCTTCATCGTAAGAGATATTGAAAAGTGTATGTCAAAGCAATAAACTTGTAATTCTTTCTAAGATATAAAATAAGGGCCTAAAATTTTGAGGTCAGTATATGAAGTCTACAAGGGCAGGACAAATGAAAGCACATCTCAGTTGCCACAAGGACTAGCCTTGTGGCATAAGACTCAGTAAGTCAAGATGTAAACCTTATTAAATCGAGGATTAAGTCTTGGCAAATGGCACCGAAGGTGTATACGAAATGTGGAACCCATTTTACAAAAAAATAGTAGCCTCATGTAAGGCGTTGCCTTTAGACAACCTTTTAAACCAACTATTTCCCAGTATCGATTGCTAACTTAAAATTTCAAAGAGGTCAGTCCACAGTTCCATTACCAATATCAATATTGACTGGGCTAGCCATTATAGGTTTGTAAAGAGTTACAAGATAAAATTATAAATATATTTTCATGGCGCATTCGTTATGAAGTTCGGGTACTTGTGTTCAGAACTACGAGATTTGATTCTTGAAGCTCCATATGCAGATTTTGCAACTGATAAACATTTTTTTCATCCTTTTGTTTGTGTCGAGGAAAATAAGATTTACCTGGCTCTGCTTTCAGACAGGTGAAAGGCGTTGAAACAAGATTGCATCTCGGGTTTGAGGAAAAAGTTTCGTAGTATCTACACTTAGGGATTGTTTGAAAATTCATTTTTTTCAAAACTCATTTTCAACTACACATTCTCCAATAAAATAATATTACACGTAGATCAAAAATTTTATTCACACATTCTCCAAAAATCACCATTCGAAAACGCATTTTTTTCTCTCAAAATGGAGCTCAAACAAGGGCTATATGGAATACTTGACTTGATTTTTTGCTGTGGTAATGCTGAACCACCTGCATGAGTGTTGTTTCATTTTTCCATTTATTCAACTTGTATTTTAGCATTGGTTCAATTACATTTTCTCTTATCCTTTGTCTGTTGATACTGAATGTGTGTTTTCAGTTTTGGATCCATGACAGGTATGTTTGACATTTTGTTTCAGATACTGATGCAGTATTTTCTATGTACATTTTTTTGTTTCGTAGGGATTCAAGGTTACCAGGCAAAGTCTTTGGAGGTCCACTCTTACATGGCAAGCCATTTCAGCCACCAGACATCAGGCTGCTTCACGGTTTGCCAGTCAGCAAAACAATGCTATGCAGCTTGCCCAGCTTGGACGTGATGCCTCTGCTGCTGTAAAGTTTTTGTTTTACATTTAATTTATTATTCATTTCACATTAAAGGTGTTGCTGCATGCAATATCTTGTAGCATTCGGACGGTTAGACCTTTATCATTGAAAAATTTTCAGGGTGCTGCTCGCCGTTTGACCACTCAAAAAAAGAATATTGAGATAGTTGAATCTGTTGGTGCTGCAGGGAAGTTGGATTTTAAACGAACCGTGAAGTATTTCCGACTAGAGGTAACATTCATTAAGTTGCAGGTGGAAGCAATGTGAAGCTTCTTGATGTCTAGTTAGTTTTGTTTTTATTTTCATTTTTATAGGGTGCTTTTGATCAAGTATGGATTCATTCCTTGTATGTTGACACTTTTTTACTGGGCCTGGATCTTCCACAGATTATCACATGAGACGTACACTTGGGAAATTATGTATCATAAATATCTTTGATCTCTTGTGATTGTGGCCAATGCTGCTTACTATCTCCTTGATATTGACTAATTCCTTTATAATTTTTATTCTTTTCTTGGTAGTGAAATGATTCAGTTTTTTGTTTCAAGGAATGATTTGGTTAATATCTAATGATTGCAGATGCTTGACAAAGAGCAGGAAGAAGAAGACGAAGATCTTGATTTTAAAGCCCTTGAAAATGATTTTGTAAGTTTTGTTCTTATTCTGTCTCTCTTGTTTATTTTGACGGTGCTTCCTTGTAGTGCACAAATATGTACGTGTATGTATATGTGCATGAAATGAAATGATGCTGTTTTGGATTTAGATGGGTGTACTGGTTCTCTGGAACAGGTTGCAGTTACCCCATTCTCTTTATCCATGCAAGTAGAGACTGAGACTAAAATAGCTGCTTCAGAATGGATTTCATCTGCGCTGCAAGTTGAGCAATAAAAAGCAACCTTCCAGTCGACATAATCAGTACTTTTTGCACATTTGCAGAGGAAATTCACTCATCTTTGCTGCCTTTATTTGGATTTTTAATTTTTTTTTTCTTAGTTTTGTAGTCGTGAATATACTCTGGAGCAAATGCTTCCCTTGTTAATTTATATATTGGCAATGTTGTAAACTGCCAATCCTTCAACTAGTTTCCTTGCAGCTGACAAAAATGCGTCGTTATGCTGTTTTACCATATCTCCTTGCTTCAATTTAGTGTATGTGGGCGAGGTGCTTGTTGGTGTTCTTTAGTTCATGGTTGTATTTGGCCCTGTAACTGGATGTAGCCGGTCTGTACGTTTGGATCTTGTGCTGCGCCTGATAGCCTTGATTGTATAAAATTACTGATTTGTTTATCGAATTGCTCTTTGTTTTTGTCCTAGCCTTCGTTGGTGATGCATCACGTTTGTCTTGGCTTGTGCTTGGGATTCATTAACAGTTTTTACCAGCTACTACCATATTCACACCACAGTTAATTACTAGTCAGAGGCACGTGTCATAGTATAGCTGGCTACGTAATTGCGTTGATTAATTTTTGATTATTTTTGGAGACATAACTAAATAAATTTTATTTAGCAAAACTTCTTTAATAGAAAACCTTAAAGTTACAATGAAAAATAAACAAATAAAAAAAAAAAGTTAGAAACAAAAGGGGAAATTATTCATCATAAACAATTAATATAAATCAATTCAAATTTAAAAATACTCATACACTAACGAACTACTAAGATATTGTTGTTTCTTTTTTCTTCCACAATTTTTTTGAAGTACAAATCTTTAGGGGCCTTGCATATCACATTTTAAGTTTTTTTGAAGGTGGGTAAAAAAGAAAAATTAACTATTATGATTTTACGTTTAATAATTTAAGATAATTTTTATATTTAAACTTAATCGACAATATATTTATTATTATCACATTTTAAGTTTTTTTAAAAAATTTAAATCGATCCAAATGGATATTCATATCGTGAAATATCGAATCAAACGTTGTAGGAAAAATAAAGTTCGAAAAAAGGACATTGAAATGAGGTTAAGATTGAAAAAAAAAAAATAAACAATTACGACATTACGTTTCACAATTAATGTAAAATTATTTTTGATATTTAAAATTTATCGACCATATATTTATCAGGCCACACTTCAACATTTTCAACAAATTTTAAATCAATTAAAACGCATATTTGTAACTTAAACTACTGAATGAAACGTTAAAAAAATTGGCTTAATTTAAGATAAAAACTGAAGAAAAATGAAATTGAGAGAAATTAGTGAGCATGAGGGTTGAGGGTGGGTAGAAAAGGAAAATTAACAATTATGATTTTACATTTAATAATTTAAGATATTTTTTATATTTAAATTTAATCGACAATATATTTATTATTATCACATTTTAAGTTTTTTTAAAAAAATTTAAATCGATCCAAATGGATATTCATATCGTGAAATATCGAATCAAAAGTTGTAGAAAAAATAAGGTTCGAAAAAAAGACATTGGAATGAGGTTGAAATTGAAAAGAAAAATAAGCAATCACGACTTTACATTTCACAATTAATGTAAAATTATTTTTGATATTTAAAATTTATCAACCATATATTTGTCATGGTCGCAGTTCAATATTTCTAACAAATTTTAAATCGCTCAAAACATATATTTGTAATTTAGAATACTGAATCAAACGTTAAAAAAAAGGGCTTAGACGGTTTAGTCGAGTCGGGCCAAGCCACAAAGCCATTCGGCTCGGCTCGCGAAAAAAAAACGGCTTGGACGGCTAGGTCGAGCAGAGCCGAGCCAAAAAGTCACTTGGCTCGACTCACAGCTTATAAACAGTAGAAAGGGAAGTTGCTCTTTTATTATTTATAAGATAATTTTTATATTTAAACTTAATTGACAATATATTTATTATTATCATATTTTATGTTTTTTTTTAAATTTAAATCGATCTAAATGGATATTCATATCGTGAAATATCGAATCAAACGTTGTAGGAAAAATAAAGTTCGAAAAATGACATTCGAATGTGGTTGAGATTGAAAAGAAAAATAAACAATCACGACTTTACGTTTCACAATTAATATAAAATTATTTTTGATATTTAAAATTTATCGACCATATATTTGCCATGACCGCACTTTAATATTTCCAACAAATCTTAAATCTCTTAAAACGTATATTTGTAACTTAAAATATTGAATCAAACGTTTAAAAAAAAAAAAAAAAAAAAGGGCTAGACGGCTAGTTCGAGCCGAGCCAAAAAGGGGAGTGACTCTTTTATTATAGGTAGACACTACATTTTAATTGCAATGAAAGTTCTCAATCTTAGCTCATTTTTGCACTAGCGTTCACTTTTTTTCAATGTATTCTTATCATTAATCTTCGATTTAAGTACATTATGATATTAATTAGGGGATGGAATGTGATAATTATGTGAAGCTTACCGACAAGAATAAGAAGAAACAAGTTGAGAACGTAAGTATGAAAATGAGTAAAGATTGAGGAATTTTTTTTTCAATGCACACACTCATGACATCCCCTCCGAGCATGGCGCAATGGTAAAGTGGGAGAGTTCTTTTCGGAATATCAGAGATTCAAATCTCCGTTACAGTTGTAAGACAACATTTATGTTAGAAGACAGATATCAATCGCCTTACGAATATCCGATCCAAGTGTGTATAAACTGTGATATCATTAGATTTATTTGGGTGGCAAATCGGGGGGAAGGTCGTTACTCCTTTGTATTAGTTGGACGAAACTTGAATACTTGAGTATAAAAATAAAAGATGTAAAAAAAATTCATCTGCCTTGACATGACACTTGACCTCTCCAATCCTTCTTACCCCCACCATATAGGGATGGCAAAATGATTTGGGTTTGCCCCGACTTTGTCGTAGAAAGGGAATAGGGCCATCTGAATTTTATATTTTATTTAGATTTTTAAATATAAATGGCATTTAAAAAATAAAAATGAATTAAAAAGACAAATTAGCAAATAGATTGAATATTAAATGGGGATATTTTAATTCTTTTATGTTCTACGTTTAGAAATTCTCGAGGGGCTCATGAATTTCTCTATCTTATTGTCATCTGGCAACCCGTACACCCCCATCTGCGGTCTCACTATCCTTATTTCGTCTCCCTAACCTTCTGTTTGAAGGACATGTGATGTGAGAACCCACCCACCCCTCTTCTACATTTTTACGACCTTGGTTCTGTCCCCTAAATCGTAAGTTTGAGGGATGACATTTGAAGGGTGGTAAAGATTAAAACTAAATTGAAGTTTGGTGCCATTTAAAATTTCACTGATAGTTCAGTGACCATGATGAAATTTACCTGAATCGAATTTGTGCACTGCAGCTTTCCCAGCTTTCAACCCAACACACCCACCCCACCAAATCGAACTCAAAATACAAAAATGGCGTTGTCCAAAACCCTAATTCGCACCGGAGTTTCTCTGATACACCGTTTCATCAACCCGGCTGTTAACAAGAGCCCAATTCCCCACCACCGAAGTCTCTGTCGGAGTTCCCCATTGATAACCTCTCCGCAGCTGTTCCCCTTGCTCTTCATCCCTCAGTCTCACACCTCCCTTGTACAGTTTCCAAAGCACCAAAACGACGCCGAATCCCACAGAGAGGTCTTCCTACACCCCTCTGGCCTCCCCTTTCTTCCGTTCTTCCTTCCAGAAGGTATTTCTGATTTTCCCACATATTTGCATATATTGTATGTATTGCTTGCACTCGTGGTTTTGTAGTAATATATAGATATGGATTTACATATATGATTGTTCTCTTGAACATTATATACTGGAAATTTGAGATTTGTAATGTGAAATGTACATTTTTAGAGAAGAACATACCAGGAGTGAAGACTGTATTTCCCTTTCAATTTCCACGTTTACATTCATGCTAAGCAGTGGTTAGTGTTAGGAATAAAATGATGTTGATTTGTTGATGTATCCACTATATTGTGCTAAGATAGGCAAGAATTTGCTTGTGAACTTTATAGTTGGTGACTTAAGATCTTCTTTTTGAAATTTGAAAATGAATGAAAAGACTAACCTTGATAAGGGTTTTCATTATACTTATTTTTGAAGTCATATAGTCCAGCTATATTAATGTTCCTGGTAAATTTTAAATGGTCACCTTATGTGTTTCTAATTTGATTGGTTTCACTTGGTATATTCTCAAATAACTCCTTGCAACCTTAGCCTTGTGACATGGACGTGGTTAATTGTGTAGGTGAAGATGAATGCATGGTTGTATATTCTTTTCCCTTGTATTTGCTACATGATTAGTGGCTTTGTCATCAAGTATTCTATTTCTTAATTCTTCTTCGTTTGTGTCACTATCTTTGGGATTTGGTGTTTCGCAAAGATCTTTTAGGTTATCTTGGGGACCTGCACTTAGAAGTCTTGTTCTACCTGGTATGGTGCATTAGTTAAGGAATATCCTCATTCTTGTATAGTGAAGTTCAAGAAAGCCTTCAGCTATGAATCAAGGCAAGGCACGACGTTGTTAAGTTTGTGATTGGCACTCAACTTAGAAGTCTTGTTCTACCTGGTATGGTGCATTAGTTAAGGCATATCCTCACTCTCTTCTGCTAATTTGTTGGTGAACATCGATTAGTGTGGTGGAATATTTTTTATGATGATCCAGGCCTTGAAAGTGGGTTATAAATGCTGTATCAAAGTTATAATTAGCAAGGATAGCTTGTTCTATGGAGTATTTTATTGTATTATGCCTTTTTTTTGAAAATATGTTTTCTTCATCACATTAATGATTGAGCAAGTTCGTACGAATTTTTTATGTGGCTAACTTATTTGATGGATTTGGCTGGTTTTTTAGTAATTAATGAGGCAACAACCTATTTAACACAATAAAGAATCACCAGTGAAGCTACCGTTTCTGAAATTTCACAAAAAATTGATTCTGGAATTAGGAGGAATTTCAAGAGATTGGGACTTACAAGTATTAGTGGGTTCGTGTTCCAATGGATAGTGAACTGTAAGTTTTCATGATGACTCAGCTATGTGTCTCTTCAATCTAAGCAATGATGATCATTATCAAAAGGATGCTTTTGGAAAGATTATGCCACGCTAAGAAGGTTTGTCAAAGTCTTGATTTGGGTCTGTAAGTGAAGGACTTTTGAGCGACTGAATTCATTGTAGAGTTGAATGTCATGATTGTACAATGTTGTTTGTGAGTTTATCTAGCTAGATTAAGTCGCAGTGGTTCTTTTTATTCCTATCTGCATTGAGCCTTCCGACCCCAAAAAAAAAAAAAAAAAAAAAGGAAATAGAGAAAAGGAAAAGAAGTACTGAGCTTCCTTCTATTGGGATTGGTGATATGTTCGTTAAATGAGCTGATGAGCGCTACTTTCGTTCACCATTTTAAATTGAAAAGCAAGAGTTGAAGTTTGCGCAATTGCTTTATTTTCTTGGTTATTTTGCTACCTGCAAGATTTGGTTTTTGATTTTTCTTCTTTATTTATCCTACACAGAAGATGATTCTTCATCAAACAAGCCTATGCTTTTATTACCAAAGCGAACATATCAACCAAGCAACATCAGGCGCAAAAGAACACATGGATTCTTTGCACGGTACCTCTGTGTCTCTCTCTTGAATGTTAATTCATGAATATAATGAAATTATAATGGTGATTTATGATAAACTGGTATTTGTAGACAAGGATTACCGCCTCTTGCTGGCATCTTCCTTACATTCTATGGGTCATGGACATCTGTTTTTGCATGAAAGTATCTAGGAATGGTATCAAAAATCTCGAATCATTTTTCTGCAAATATCTCTTGTTTTTTCTCTCTCTTCATGTCTCCTCTGTTTGTCCCATCCTCCACTTGCGACCTACCTATCCCACTTCCCCAAATGTAAACGTGGGACCTACACCTCATAAATGGTAGATCTAGCTCTCAGAAAAAACATTTCCTCCCATTACTAAATTAGCCACATTATGTCCATCATTGACACCACTGGCCTCGATTATGCGTGTCCTTTGTGTCATGCTATTAACTAATACATTTTCTGTATCCTGGACAGGAAAGCAACAAAAGGTGGCCGGAGGGTTATTGCTCGGCGAATTGCAAAAGGTCGGTCCAGAATCACAGCTTGAGGCTTGGTTGTAGATAAGTTATGGTCAAATCACCTCAAGTAGAGTGGTTTGGTCTGCACAATGTTAGGTTGGAAATACTAAAATTCAAGTTAAATCTATTTTAGTGATTTCAAGTGTTTCCAATGCATTGGAGATCTTTTCTTATTTCTAATAAACATGAATCCTTCTTCATCACTATAGTTTTATTAGCCTGCTCACGTTAATTGTTTGCTCCTTTTCTTTGTTATGCGAGTTTAAATTTTTTAATTAATATTGTTGGGAGGAGTTTACACAGTTAGTTCACAAAAATCAACAAAATGAGTGAGAAACAAAGTGCTGAAAATATAAACTCAAGGATCTGAGATATAAAGAATAAGAAACTGAATTAATGATCACAAAAACTAACTGCAATGAATAAAATAGACAAGCTGAAAGATAAACTTGTTGGAACCGAAATCTGAACTCAAGAATGAATCAGAAATGAACTTATCTTTCTTTAGCAAACCCACAGGTCAAAGAGTTCATCAGATCCATGCTTCAATCACACAAGATTGAACACCACCATACTTGAATCAACCCCAAAGTAAGGATTACAAAAGGATAGCACTCAGTCAAGACCGATTATTACACAAAATAAGGATTTCTCTTCACTATACACGGTTCACACAAGAACCCACCCTAATCAGCGAAAACCACACAAGATTTTCCAACAGTTGAGTGAAAATGAGGAATCAAATAAGGAGATTTGATTGTCAACAGAGAAGGAGAGAAAACCCTAAAGAAACGGCGCAGCAGAGAGAACGAATGGAAGAGTCGAGAAACCAAGCAGTCAAATAATCAAGCCCTAGAGACGGTTTTATGGGAGTCTTCCAGAAGGTCCCCAATCCAATGGTAATGGAGGTTACACTTGGTGACATCCGGACCGTCCAGTTCAAATAAGGGCAAGTAAAACACGACTTTAGTATCTCATTCCCAAAAAACACGCATCTGCACCATGTTTACAAACAGTTGCTGGGCTTTCAATTTAAATGCCAGCTGGGCCAATTCTTTTGGCCCAATGGGTCATTGCATCATTGTGCCAACTTTTCCTTTCAAATATATATATATATATTCAAACATACAATATCACTATAAAAATGATTGAATTTTAAAAACTATGTCTAACGAACTCTTCATAAAACTTGTCAGTCTATATTCTTATAGTTCACTTTGTAGAAATTAACTATTTTAAAAAAATCTCCTTTTTCTTTAATATATTATCGAAATATATATTTAGAAAAATAATATCGCTTATAAAAAATTAAAGAAGATTATATTATTAAAATTTAAACTATGTCGAGCCCTATATAACATAAAAATTTATGTTCTCAGTTTACTATGTGTTTCATCTTTTTTCACCGAGGGTCCGTTTGATTGCAGTGTGGAAAATGGATGAAAAAAAAAATATTTTACAGAGAAAAGATTTTCCGACAAATTATTTTACTGGGAATTGTAATTAATTATGTTTGATTGATATAATTTTTCATGAAAAATATTGAAAGTTTGTTGTCTGTTTGGCTTCGTTTTTTTATGAAAATTGTCCATTAAAGTGATAATGTTTTCGACTATTGGGTCTAGAATTTGTTCCAATTATTAAAAAAAAAAAAAATCATACCGAATACCATTCGTTTGGCTTTGTTTTGTATGAAAATTGTCAATAAAAATGAAATTTTTGTATCTAGAATTTCTTCCAATTGCAAAAAAAAAAAAAAAAACCTGGAAAATATTTTCCTAAAAAAGGTGAAAAAATTAGAAAGTTGGGAAAAAAATTTCTCGGTGAAATTTCGCCAGTCAAACACTACAAAAGTTGAAAAATGGAAAATATTTTCTATTTTCCATGAAAAATACAGTCTATCAAATGGAGCCTAAGAGCATTTTAGATAATATCAACTTCATTTTAGATGATATCAACGTCAGAATAACATGCAAAATACAACTAATTAACTAAAAAACATTTTTTATATTATTGTAAAAAATAAATAACTTAATTATTCATATTTATTTGTATATAAACATTTATTGTTGGGCAGATTTTTTTTTTATTTTTTTATAGCCCATGTTTGGCTTTCATTAAATTTTAATTCATTTTTGTCTCCTCTCTTATCAATCACACGTTCTCTCCGCAAAATAATATTACATATAAATTCAAAATTCTCTTTATTTTTTAACCACACATTCTTCAAAAAATACTATTCCAAAATCAATTTTTTTTTTTTTTTTTTTCCAAATAATGGATCTCAAACAAGGCATAATAAAATATGAATATACATATATTTTTACTTTTTAACAAATAATCAAAAGAACTTCAATTATTCATAGAATCAAATATTCACGCTAATTAGATACACGTAAATATGTGTCGGATCATTCAGACTCGACGTGGAATTTTTTAAAAAAATAATAATAAAATATTAGGCCGGCTTCCTTTCAATCACTTGTTGAAGTGAAATTTACACACGTAATTCAATTTATTTTTTTATTTTTTGTAGATGTTTATGATATATCAAAGTAATCTTAACCAAATAGTGTTGATGGTTCTATTTTTTTTTTTCTTCTTAAATTGCATGACAAGGGGCGTTTTCTATCTTTCAGTAAAGTTTGAGAGTAATTGGAAGATCAACTTTTGCATTTGAATAGTTGGAGGACCAAATTGTGTGTTATGAATAACAGGAGGACCAGATATCACCTTCTAAGTAATTGGAGGACAACTTGCACCTATTTAATAGCTGGAAGACTAACTTGCTCCTCCTGATTAGTTGGATGACCAATTTTACTGTTTCTAAATAGTTGATAAGCTGAATATAAACGGGTGTTTCAGTTTACAACTTCATCCAAAAGATATTTCTAGGGCTAGGCAAAATGTCCAAACCGAACCGAACCGAACCGAATCGAATCGAACCGAACGGGTTTTCTTAAATTAAAAACCCGAACGGGTATCCGAATCGAAAACCGACGGGTTTGGTTCGGTTCTCGGTTCTAGACCAAGAACCGAAAAACCAAATAAAAATCGAATTTTTTTTTTTTTTACAATTGGGCATTTGGGCTTCAAGTATATATTTTTTTTATTTTTAGTTATATGTTATATCAGCCCAAGAAGATAGCCCAAAATCAACCAAATAATTATTAATTACCCAACGTCTCAGCCCAACCCGCCAGCCCAATCCCGAAAAATTAAACCCACTTCCCACACGCCCAAGTCCCAACCCGTCCACAATTGAAATTCTCAAATCTGAGAATCGAAATCCCTAATCCGACCGCACCGCACCTCCTCCGCCTCCACCTCCACCTCTGATCGTCTCAATCTCTTGAGTCCTCCACCTCCGACCGCACCTCCTTCGCCCCCCTTACGGCCTTATCGTTGCTGAAACAAATGAAGATGAACAATGGCAGTCCACAGTCGGCAGATGTAGTCAGGTAGAGTTTTCAGTTTCCCACTAATCTTCTCGACATTGTTCATTGAATGAAACTCTTTTTTAACACTACTTTGAAATTTTTTTGTACTAGTTAGTGGATTAATCGATTCGGCCCCTGTTCCTGTTGTGACTTGAGAAGCTCGATTCGGCCCTTGTTCCTGTTACTCGATTTTGGCTTCTTTCTCTAGAGAATTATCTATCTCCATAACCGTAAATAAGCTGGACACTTTTATTTACTTGATGAATGGATGGAATTGGAAATTTATTTTTTTGGGTGCTGTTGTCTGTTGAATACTTGAATTTGCGGTTATGAAATTTGAGACTTGTTGAATTGAAAATTGAAATGGTTGAAATTTGGGTGTTGTTGTCTGTTGAATACTTGAATTGAAATGGTTGAAGTGTCCTGCTTTAATATCTATATGGTTCTATTTTTAATATTCAGTGCTTTTGTCCTGCTTTTGTTAATGAGAGATGATACCAATTGTTCTGTTTTTTTTTTCATATGCAAGTGATACCAATAATGGATGCTAAAATGGGAGACAAAAAAGGGCCTAAAGAGAGGTCAGAAATATGGAATCATTTCACTAAGATACTTGGTGGAGAAAGAGGTAAATGCAATTATTGTGGGAGTACATTTAAGGCTGTTTCTAGTACTGGAACTTCTATCATGTGAAAGCATTTAAAAGCTTGTTTTGCATATAAGAACAATAAGGTTGATGTAAACCAAGCAATATTGACTCGAGAAAACAATGATGGTGGTATTATGGCTACGATGTCGATGTTTGATAAAGAAAAATGTAGAAAAGCATTGGTTAAGATGATTATTATTGATGAATTGGCTTTTTCCTTTGTGGAAGGGGTAGGTTTTAAGGAATTTGTGCAACAACTTTGCCCTAAATTTGAGGTTCCTTCTCGAAGAACGATTACTAGAGATGTGCTACATCTCTACCATGAAACAAAGGAGTCATTGAGGATGAAATTTATTAATGATTGGCAAAGGATTTCTTTAACCACCGATTGTTGGACATCAATTCAGAACATCAATTATATGGTAGTCACTGCACACTTCATTGATAGAAGTTGGAAACTGCATAAGAGGATATTGAGTTTTTCTGTTGTTCCAAATCATAAAGGGGGGACAATTGAAAAGCTTATTGAAAAGTGTTTGCTTGATTGGGGAATAGAGTGTGTGGGTACCATTACTATAGATAATGCAAGCACGAATGATGCAGCGATCATTTATGTGAAAAACAAGTTGAAGAATTGGAAACCTGATGATACTATGATTTTAGGTGGCTCTTATATACATGTACGTTGTTCAGCCCACATAGTCAATTTAATTGTTAAAGAATGGTTGAAAGAGTTTAGTCCATCTATAGAAAGTATTCGTAATGCGGTCAAATATTTTCGATCATCTCCTTCGCGGTTGATGAAATTTAAATGTTGTATTGAAAGGAAAAAGATTGCTTGCACAAAACTTGCTGTTTTAGATGTTCCTACTAGATGGAATTCAACTTTCTTAATGTTGGATAGTGCATTGAATTTTGAAAAAGCTTTTGAAAGAATGGAGGAAGATGATGGATTTTATTATAAATATTTCGATGAGAATGAAGGTGGAAAAGAAAAAGAGGGGCCACCTACAAGTTATGATTGGGAGAAAGCCAGAAAATTTGCCAAGTTTCTAAGAACCTTTTGTGATGTCACATTGAAGTTTAGTGCTTCGTTAAGTGTTACTTCCAATATTTATTTCAATGAAGTTTGTAAAATTGAGCAAATTTTGAAGAAAATGGGTGACAAGGAAGATTATTTGCTACGTAGTACAGGAAATAGTATGAAGATTAAGTTTGATAAGTATTGGGGTAAAGTTGATAAAATGAACAAGATTTTGATTGTAGCAGTTGTGCTTGATCCTAGGTATAAGTTGGAGTTTGTTGTACATTGTATTGGTATCTTGTATGACTGTGTTAAGGTTGAAGCCACAAAAAATGAGATCATGAAATTATTGTATGCTTTGTATAACCAATACAAGGGATGTCATTGTTCAAAAAAGGGAGCTAGTGGAAGTGGAAGTGGGGGCGATGAATCTAATGATGGAATCACTTTGTTGGAGGGTTCGAATGATGATGATGATTGGGATTATTGTAATTTTGATTTTGGGTACAAGAAATTGAAAACTACCAAAATGGATTTTTCTAGAAAAGACGAGGTACACCGATATTTGCACGAACCCACTGAAGATGTTAGTGATGGAAATTTTGACATTTTAAACTGGTGGAAGGTCGATAAATCAATGTTTGAATATTTATCTGAGGTTGCAAGGGATGTTCTTGCTATTCATGTATCTACAGTTTCTTATGAGTCAGCATTTAGTACTGGAGGGAGCATTCTAGATCCATTTAGGAGTTCTTTAACTCCTCAAACAGTTGAGGCCTTGATTTGTACACAAAACTAGTTAAGGGAAGAATCTAGACTTTTGAGAGTTTACCAAGATAAAATTTGCATTGAAGAGACGGAATTCTATGAGAGCATTGAGACAAGTAATAAAATATATATTATATTTTTTCTTATTAAATTTTATTAGAACAATTTATAGTTTATTTATGTTTGTTAATTGTGTTTTATTTTTCATTTTTTTCTTGTAGAGTTTCCTAGTAACTAGTATGGCAAGTCAAGCAACCGATGATTACATTATATAATTGGTAAGTATTTTTAATACTTTAAAATATTACGTTCATTTGTAAAAACTAAGATTGAACTTGGTCAATATTCACACACAGATTCACTCGGTGAAAGTACTGAGCATGCTGGGATTGCCTCACTTTTCATAATGTTTTCAGGAAACATGAATGATTTTGGTACCACTTCTCAGAATGAAGAACATAGTTAGATGTTTTTATATGTTACATTTTGGTGGGTAAGCAGTGGAGTAGTAACTGTTTGAGGGAAGCAGCAAAAAAATTGTAATCTATATTGTCTAGTACTAAAGTGTTAGCATTTTGTGAAAAACTTTCTAACATGTTATGGATTAATTATTCAAGACGCACTGACAAAGTTTTCTAAATGTATTTATATAGTGTTATTATAAATGTTAGAAAAATTAATTATAGTAGGAATCGAACCCGAACGGTTCCATTTACTAAATACCCAAAAATTTCTGGAACAGAAAAAATCGAACCGAACCGAACCGCGCCCACCCCTAGATATTTCCTCAAGTAGGCCTGTGATTAGAGATGGCAAAAAAGCTCGTCGGCTCGACTCGGCTCAGAAAAAGCTCAAGCCGGGCCGGGCTCAGGCTCGGTTACACGAGCCGAGGCTCAGGTCGAACTTCATTTTTTTGGTTGGGCTTTGCTCGGCTTGACTTGGGCCCAAAAAAGCTCGGCACTAAAAAACTTGAGTCGAGCCCGAGTTTTTTTCTTTAATTTATAGAACGTATAAACCGCACAAATTTTAAGTTTTTTAAGTAAAAAATATAGATTTGACATTAAACAAAAAAACAAAAAAATCGAGCCGACCCGGGGCTCGGCTCGGACCGAAAGCTCGGGCCAATCTTTTTTTTTTAGATCGAGCTCGGCTCAACTCGACTCGGGACAAAAAAAGCTCGGCACAAAAAGTTCGAGCCGAGCCCAAGCTTTTTTTTCGGTTCGACTCGTTGACATAGCTACCTGTGACTCTTATCAAATTATGGAACAAATAGCTGGTTTTTCTTTTCGTATGATAAGTTGGTGCGTTGGTATTGCTCTATCTACCTTCATCAAACTATTGGGTCTGTTTGATTGCAAATGTAGAAAATGAGTGGAAATAAAATATTTTACAGGAAATTGAATTGTCTAGAAATTATTTTACTGGGAATTGTAATTAAATGTGTTTTATTGGTATAATTTTTCACTTGAAAAATGTTGAAAGTTTGTGTCCGTTGGATTTCGTTTTTTATGAAAATTGTCCATGAAATTGATAATTTTTTCTACAATTGAGTTTAGAATTTGTTCCAATTGCCAAATTTTTTTTAAAAAAATTATCATATCGAATACCATTTGTTTGGCTTTATTTTGTATGAAAATTGTCCATTAAATGAATTTTTTTTTTTACCATTATTGATTAAAAAAAATTTCCAATTGCCCAAAAAAAAGAAGATGAAAAATCATTTTTCCACCAAAATGGTGCGAAAACCAATTCATTGATTTCAAGGAAAAAGTGGGTAGGGGGGAAATTTTTTCTAAGGAAATTTTTTGCAATCAAACAATGCAAAAGATGGAAAATGAAAAATATTTTCCTAGTTCTATGGAAAATTATCCTTCTCAAACATGGCTAAGTTCATACTCCTCAAAAAGAGGTACTTACAAAAATACTCTTAAAATTATGGATGTTTTGAAAAATCAAGTGACACAAACTTAAAAGAAGTGACACACACTCAAAAAGTAATACAAACTCAAAAAAGTGACACAAACTAAAAAAAAAAGTAACAAAACTCAAAAAAAGTGACAATGTTTTGAAAAATCGTATGAAAAGTTTTTAGGAAATAAAAAATATTGTGTAAAATGAAAAAGTGGCACAATGTCATTTTTTTTTAATAATAATTGTCATTTTTTTAAAAAAATGATAAATATCAAAGTAGCATCATCCATTTGGACAGCACCAGCAATCATGTTCTTAAAATAATCACCACGTTCGAACCAATCCACATGCTGATTATGTTAAGAAAATATAAAAGTGACAAAATTTTAAAAAAAAATGACAAAACACTCAAAAAGTGACACAAACTCAACCAAATTGACAAACACCAAAATAACATCATCCATTTGTGCGGCACCAATAATCATGTTCCGAGACAATCCACATGATGATGATGTTTGGCAAAAAATATAACATATTATGTCACTTTTCTATCTTCTTGAAAGAAAAAAAAAAAACTTAAAAAGTGACAAAAAATTCAAATAAGGGACAAAATTTAAAAAAGTGATACAATGTCACTTTTAAAAGTTGAGTTTCACTTTTTTATTAACAAATGACATACAATATTGAACAAGGAAAAGTCCATTTGTACAATCATTAGGGGATTGTAATTTGTACAATCATCAGGGATCGTAATTTCCACTTAAAATAAGATGGAAAATGAAAACGAGCCCAACATTGAACCTAAACCCAATTAAAAGCTGAACCCAGCCCAACAGTGAATCATTGCCCAAAGAACCCAAACTAAAGTTGAATCAAAACCCAAAATAAAATCTAGCCCATTAATGAAACCAAAGCCTAAACTAAACCCCACTCCATCTTTGAACCCAAACCGAGTTTGAAACCTGGCACGACACTAACCCAAACCCAAATAAAAGGGCAACTAACACAAATACGCTTAAAATCAGGGGGTCTTTCAAAAAATTATATGAAAATTATTTTGAAAGTGAAAAATATTTTGTAAAAATACTTGAGACTTTTTAATTAAAAAGTGATATTGTATGTCAATAAGCGACGCACACTATCACTTTCTATGACGTACAATATCACTTTCTTTTAATTTGATTCACATTTAACACAATACATAATAAATTAACCTTTAAAAGAAATTTTTATAATTAAATTGAAAGCTTAGCTGAAAATGTATTGTTCTATTGAAAATCAATCGCGTAACATTTAATTAAAAAATGGCATAACCTGCTATGTCACTTTACAATGAACTTACTTAGCCAAAATTGTATGTCTTTGAGTATGAATTAAGTTGTTGAAATTTCACTTTTTTTTTCCTTTTTTTTTTTTTAAAAAGAAAATCACATACTAGATATCTCATTTGAATTCTTTTTTTATCAATCAAAGTACCGTATATAAGTTCTTGGTAAAAATCTAAATATGAATATGAATTCAAACTTTGTTTTCATTAAAAAGTGACATGATATAACACTTTATATGTCTTACATATGAATTAATGTGCTGAACTTCAAGAGTGACATACTCTGTCACTTTTTAAAAAATACTATTTCATCTATGTTCTTTTTGCAAATATGAATAAAATTAATGTTTTCGTAAACCCCACTTTTTGAAGGAATTAATACTATAAAAAGAATTACCACTTTAAGTTCTTAGGAGAAATGGTGCATTGTTGTCATATCATATGTATGCAATCACATCAATAAAATAATTGGTGTATCATTAATTTTTTACATAAGATAAATTAGAGAACAAAGTTTTGGAGCTCAAAGTATACGTATGTGTTACTTTTTTTAAGGATAACAATTTTTTCTTTTAATTCTTGTTTTATGTTGCCTCTTTTGGCTTATTTAAGGATTGTGTTTTTTCACTCGTTGGGTGAGATTTTTTTTATATTTTCAAAGTATTTACGACAAACTTCAAAATACATTTTTCAAATTTAAAATTAATAAGCATCAAGTTTATAATAATAAGTCGAAAATGGAGACACGAATTGAACTTAATAATCATGATTTAAGTTTAATAAATTTTTACAATGATATCGATAAGGAAAAGAAATAAAAAGAAAAACTAATAATCATTGTTTTGCGTTCAATAGTTCATGCAAGATAATTTTCAACATTTGAACGCCGTCCATTATATATTTATCAGGTCGCGTTTCAAGTTTCTAGCAGATTTTTGAATCATTCAAAATGGATAATCGTAGTGTAAAATAAAGCATCAAACGAAATTTTTTTATTAAAAGTTTTAAGAAGTGATAAAATTTAGATTGGAAATGTTCTGCCATTGTTTTGAATGAATTTGACCATATTAAGAAATAAGGTAATTAAAGATACGATTAGAGTTAAGTGTATTATTCTAATTATTATTTTTCCAAAGTATTGGGCCTAATTATCCCATAATGAAACACACCAACAGTGAATCGAAGCCCAAACTAAAACCCAACCCAACCTAACATAGGGATGTCAAGTGCGCTGAGGTGCTCAGCAACTCAACTCGTTCCACTGGCGACATGCCACTTAATTAGACACCTAACATAGGGATGTCAAGTGGGTGGAGGTGCTCGTCGACTCAACTCGTTCATACACAAGGCCTAAACGCCTAACTTGCATCTTTAGACACCTATAAAACGCATAAAATTTGAACACTATATATATATATATATATATATATATATATATATATATATATATATATATATATCACTCCTTCTATTAAAAGAGCCATCCTCATATTCACTATTCATTTTTATCACATGAGTTTTCACATTTGCCATGTTTGAAACTGGTTTTGCAGTTACCTGCCTTTATTCTACAGTGATTGAGTCTTCTTTGTTGACTATTGGGTTGATATATATATATATATATATATATATATATATATATATATATATATATATATATATATATATATAAATATATACTAGGTTTAAGCAACGTGCAATGCACGTTTGCTTAGTTATATATAATTTTTTTGGTTCATTAAATAATTAATGATGTAATGTTTATGTAATTGATAAATAATTACACATTGTGATATATTAATTTTAACTTGAATAGTGTTAAATTCTAAATTAAAATGTATAAGTTTGTGTTTCGTACTATTATATTATATTAAATTTTGTATTTAATCATGAACTTTTATACATAATAAAATAATAGATAACATTATAATACAAAACTAAATAAATAAATATTTTTTCTTCATTGAGTTCAATGTACCTTACCAAATAAACTATTAGCATTTTTAAATTGATAATATCCACATCCATTTTTTTTTTAGTTTCATTTTTTCCTAATGACTAAAATGTAGTAGTACAAAATTTTTTGCATTTTCCATTCATTTATTAATAATGTTCTAAAAGGCGTAATGCGTTGCGAGATGTCGATGTTGAGAATCAAGAATCACAAGTTTATGCGTGTCAATACGAAGGATAAGCGTCATAATACGTTTCGTATTTTTAATATTATTTTAATTATTTTTAAGACATTAAATATATTTTTATTTTAAAAAATATTTTTTTTCTATATTATTAAAAAAAAAAAGATTTTTTACTATATCATAAAATCATCTAATATTTAAAAATAATACTTACTAAACATTTAATATAATACTATAATATTGCCAAATAGTGTTAGGAGAATTTTAATTTTTTTTATTAATTAAGGAACTAAACATGAGCATTAATCATAGGATTTATACGAAAAGTTTGCGGATTTGATAATTCCGATATCTGAAAATGGAGATGAAGGATTTTGATTCACAATCGAGAATGATTCCGACATGAAGTTTGTGGAAATTCAACTGCGGTCGAACCGAATGCAATAAATACATAAAAATAATTTAAAGTAAATCTATCTTTACTAATTAGATTCATTATATATCCTACAATTAGTCCCAACACTAAAAATTAAAAATAAATATGTTAAAATAGTTTACTTTGTTAAATTAAAATATTTTAAACTTATAGAAAATAATATCTAACATTAATATATTAATAATCAAGTGCAATTTAAATTAAATTTGAAAATTAAATAAATGAAAGAATGAAAGTGAATATTACAATTTAATTAGTTGTAATTCAAAATCAAATTAGTCAATTAGACATACATTTTAAAATGATTTTGATGAGTATTTTAATATTTTTTTTTTTGTCACTATCCCACATTGGAAATTTATAAAACTATTGGAGTTAAGAGCATATATAAAATGCACAATCCCACATTGAAAGTTTATGAAGCCTTTGGAGAGAAGTGTATCTATAAAATGAGCATAACATCCAATACTTCTACATGAGCTTTAGAATTGTAAATTTTGAAACCCAATTATGGAGTTAAATGATTTTTAAATTAAAAAAACTCCGTTAGTTTTTCCGTTAAATCAAGAAATTCCGTTAGTTTTTCCGTTAAACCAACAAATTCCGTTAAATACACACTTTTTATATATAGAAGATATATAAACTCGTGAACGGAACCGGAGTATAAATTAGTAAGTCATTCGACCCTTTTCAAAATTCAAAGTTCCTCAAACCACTACATAGGATTATAAAAAACTTGAGGCCGGCCCTCGATTTGCATTAACTAAACTTGTTTATTGCATTAATTAATTGCTAAACAAGCCTCCATATATCTTTAGATAGTGTTTATAATATTATTTTTCTGTTATGATCCTTGAATTGTGGATTGGATGACGAGAGCATTAGCCGCTTAACCAACCACAAATCACTACTCACCTTCCATGTTATTCTTGGGACAAGAGATTTAGATATGGTAATATACTAATCAAACATTAGTGTTTGAATTAGAAGCAACATGCCACTTAATTAGGGTTCATATATATATATTTTTTTTCTTGATTTGGTGTTTAGATTCAAACTTCCATTGTTAAATTATTCATTTCAAGAGTATTGTTATTATTATTATTTTTTGGTGTCATACATTTTAGGATTTTAATATGAGAAGCACCTAAAACCTATATGTCATGGGTATAACTAGGATTCGTCACGTGCAACTTTGAATCACAATTTCGAAATTCAAAAAAAAAAAATTTTAAAAATTTCAAATTAGATTAGATTGATACCTTCTCTTGCAAAGAAACTCATAACACCAACTCCATTTGTAATTCAATCAATTACCAGTTGATAAAAAAAAAAAAAAAAAAAAAGGGGACATGAATTTTTCGTATAATCTTGTACTTACTACTTACAACATTATAATCCGGTATGAGCTTCATTATTTTAAAAAATCATATTCCGTTAAATCCATTTTCAATCACATTTTTTAAATAAAATAATTTACATGTAAACTTAAAATCTTTTCATACTTTTTAGATACACATTCTTCAAAAATATACTATTACAAAACAAATTTTCAACAAAAAAAAAAATGTGCCTTAAAACATTTGCCGGACTAATCATATTAGGACCTTGTTTGATACTCATTTTTTTACAAAATACATTTTTCTTTCTATTCTTTCCAACCACATATTATTCAATAAAATAATATTACACACAATCAAAAAAACTCTTTAATTTTTAACATACATTATTCATTATTCCAAAATGCATTTTACACACACACAAAAAAGGACTCGAACATGCCCTGGATATTGATAGCTGAAATAAGTTCATATATATTCATCTAAATTTGGTAAAAAAAGAAAAAGAAAAAGTTAGACGATTGGAAGAATATATTTTGGAATGGTAGATTGATATAGAATGTGTGTTGAAATAGAATGAAAAGTTATTGATGTGATGAAAAATATTATTTTATTGAAAAATGTGTGATTAAAAATGAATAGAAAAATGAGAATGAAGATTTTAATGTGTACCAAACAAGGGGTCAAATATGCTTTTTAAGTTGAAAACTCAATAATTGTGTTATAGGACAATAATGTCATTCTGGAAAGAAAACATGGGTAATTTTGACTGTCCAAAAACATGTAAGAAGAAGACGATCTCCTCGACCTCGACGCAATGCACGACATGTCGATAATGTACAATGTTCTAAAAGGCGTAATGCGTTGCGAGGCGTCGAGGTCGAGAATCAAGAATTACAAGTTTAGGCGTGTCAATGCGAAGAATAAGCGACATAATGCGTTTCATATTTTTAATATTATTTTAATTATTTTTAAGACATTAAATATATTTTTTATATAAAAAATAGATTTTTTACCTTAAAAAAGTGGGGGAGTAAATAAATAGCATGGAACTAATAAACGTGTCATATCTTTCCCAATATAATTAATATTCTTGTAATTGGCAGTGATACCTTCGCCAAAAAAATCCGCATCAATCTTCCCATACTTTTGTGCCAGAACTGTGGGCTTAAATCCATGGATTCCATCATTGGTGGTTCTTAAATTCCTTAATCTGTAATTAAGAAAGCTATGAAACTAGCAAGCAATCCAGCAGCAGAAATTGATAGCAGCAGGAAAACGAAATTGAAATTAAAATCAGAAACTGAATTGAAACGAAACCAGTAGAAAACGCGGGGGGAATAAACTGAAATTAAAATGATATCCCCCACTCATAGCTGGATTTCTAAGGCAATTCTGTACCAAATTGTTTTCCCGAAATGAACCAAGAACGACTCAGTATGAAAATTACCTTCAAAGAAACACAAATCAGCAGATACATATTTAATTAATGGGTTGCAGATCCATACAACTAAGAACTTTTGTTTTTGATTTTAGATCTAATTGATCTGTTCCAACCCTTCCCCTATGGCAGTGCCCATCCCCGCCACCTCTACAGACAGAAAACCAAGAGGAGAGAACTAGATCTTCAGAGAAAAACTTGAGAGAAAACCTTACCTTTGAAAGCGAGGGACAATATTGACGAAATAGGTTAAACATTCTTATCCCACATCGGATGTAGATTAAATCAGTGGAAGAATAATCTTTTATAAAATGGTGCACCAAGCAATTTATGAAGTGGGCTTGTCCATTATCGGATGAGCCCATCAATAAATTTTTTTTTAAAGTCTGGGTTCAGTCGTTTTTGAGCACGCTTAGGTGGGCTTAAGTGGCCTTAAGCGCGCCTAGGCGAGCTTAAGTGGCCTTAAGCGTTCCTAAGTGGTCAACAAAAAAAATTGACCGCATTTTTCCACGCATACCTCGATTGCAAGGCGTTTTGACCACGCATTGCGCATAGGCGCGCTTAAGCGGCGCATTATGCCGCCTTTTAGAACACTGATAATGTATGTCTATGGCAGCAAATTACCAAAACGTCCTCATAAATATGTATTTTTACCAAGTAACCCTCAGATGATGAGCCAAGCTACAAGTTTCAAGATATCCCCAAACACATCAATCAAATCAAGCTCTAATCATTATTATTCATAGGAATTTTAAAGATCCGACAAAATGCCACGTGACATAAGTGATTCAAAGGACAAAAATTTGTCAATTATTTGACTGTAAAAAGTTAAAAAAATAAAAATAAATAAGGGGTGTATTAATTAACTGTTTTTTTTTTATCACAAAATAAATATTTTATTTTAACTTTTTATGGATAAGCTCAGGAATATTATACTTTCTGTTTTTGGTTACCTTTTTAATTGACTTAAAAAGTGTGCATTATAATGTGCTTTTCCTCTTTAATTCTTATATATTTTGTATATACATATACAGAAGGGGGGCCGCAGGAATTTGCACTCTTAGTCTCCAACATTTGAAAATTATTATAAATTTACCATCAACCTTTGTTTTTTTGGCATAATACATTTCCAATCTTTCAACTACATAGCAATTCTCATCCTTCCATCCATTTTGGCCATTAGACGATAGACTTGTCCTCTATTTAAATTAAAAAAGATAAAAGACAACAAAACAAGGAAAAAACAAGAGAGTTTTGCAATATATATAGATGTTCATCTTTACCATACCGCTACCAACCCCTCCCCTCGACTCACTAGCTACCGCTGTCGCCACCTCCACCACCACTCCCATGGGAATCGTTCCAACGAACCACACCCACCCATCAATGACTAAGGACATATGACAGTAACCATGCCTAGAACAACCTAAACCCCACCTCTACCTTTTCTCAAACATGGCTAGAATTCACATCGCTTGTGAAGGGCATGGTCTATTGTCCTTAATGTTTGAATTCCTTTTCTATTTTTCTCTCCCTTTTACTTCGCTTTCACACTCTTCCCCATCCTTTCACCACTTCATGTTGTACGTGTACACGTGAATCTCCATTTTTCGTTTCTTTCACTCTCAAATTCCTCTCCTTAAAAAAAAATTAAAAATAAAAATAAAAATTGCCTTTTTGCCTCGATTCTTAATGTTCTTTTTCTCTGATACCTCGCCGTTCACCAATTTCATGTAACTACATCATTTCACATGGTTTGTAATATTTTATCGCTCACTTATTTATTCAAGTACTTAATGTTGTATTGTGGTTTAGAAATTAGAATCCACGGCTGTCTACCTCGTAGGTCGGGTAGAATGGTGGACCTTGGGGCATCAAGAAAATGGAAAGAACAAAGAGAAATGAGATTAGAGAGGGATAAAATGTAGAAGGTTCGGGTCTTCAAGAAAAATCAACGAAAAAAAAAATTCACTTTTGGTCAATACTATAAAAATATGACGGATATAAAATACCTCTTCAATTACTCAAGTGAAAATAATACGATGATAGAATATTCTACTGCCAAAGAGATTATTCAAGTGGTGCTAAATACGCTCATCGAGGATAATAACGATTTAGATAATAGTTGTGCTTTACAAATTTTTTCTCCAAAAAAACTTTTCAAGCATCGTGACTTTAAATAATTATTTTCTACATACGATTTTCATACGATTTTTTGTCATCCCTATTTGAGCCCCATTATTTGGTAAAAATGCATTTTTGAATTTTGATTGATAAAGAATGTGTGGTTAAAAAATAAGGAAAGATTTTGTGTTTGCATATAATATTATTTTATTGAAAAATATGTGGTTAAAAAGAATAGAGAAAAATATATTTTGAAGATTAAACAGAGGCTATGTTTTAGGATGATGCTTGTGTGATAGTTGGATCTCATTTCCCAAAATGTATAGCTGCATTGCATTGGATACATTTACAGCAACACTACATAAAAGTGACAATGTTTTGAAAAATCGTATGAAAAGTTTTTAGGAAATAAAAAATACTGTGTAAAATGAAAAAGTGGCACAATGTCATTTTTTTAATAATAATTGTCATTTTTTTAAAAAAATGATAAATATCAAAGTAGCATCATCCATTTGGACAGCACCAGCAATCATGTTCTTAAAATAATCACCACGTTCGAACCAATCCACATGCTGATTATGTTAAGAAAATATAAAAGTGACAAAATTTTTAAAAAAAAAATGACAAAACACTCAAAAAGTGACACACTCAACCAAATTGACAAACACCAAAATAACATCATCCATTTGTGCGGCACCAATAATCATGTTCCGAGACAATCCACATGATGATGATGTTTGGCAAAAAATATAACATATTATGTCACTTTTCTATCTTCTTGAAAGAAAAAAAAAACTTAAAAAGTGACAAAAAATTCAAATAAGGGACAAAATTTTAAAAAGTGATACATGTCACTTTTAAAAGTTGAGTGTCACTTTTTTATTAACAAATGACATACAATATTGAACAAGGAAAAGTCCATTTGTACAATCATTAGGGGATTGTAATTTGTACAATCATCAGGGGATTGTAATTTCCACTTAAAATAAGATGGAAAATGAAAACGAGCCCAACATTGAACCTAAACCCAATTAAAAGCTGAACCCAGCCCAACAGTGAATCATTGCCCAAAGAACCCAAACTAAAGTTGAATCAAAACCCAAATAAAATCTAGCCCATTAAAGAAACCAAAGCCTAAACTAAACCCCACTCCATCTTTGAACCCAAACCGAGTTTGAAACCTGGCACGACACTAACCCAAACCCAAATAAAAGGGCAACTAACACAAATACGCTTAAAATCAGGGGGTCTTTCAAAAAATTATATGAAAATTATTTTGAAAGTGAAAAATATTTTGTAAAAATACATGAGACTTTTTAATTAAAAAGTGATATTGTATGTCAATAAGCGACGTACACTATCACTTTTTATGACGTACAATATCACTTTCTTTTAGTTTGATTCATATTTAACACAATACATAATAAATTAACTTTTAAAAGAAATTTTTATAATTAAATTGAAAGCTTAGCTGAAAATGTATTGTTCTATTGAAAATCAATCGCGTAACATTTAATTAAAAAATGGCATAACCAAAATTGTATGTCTTTGAGTATGAATTAAGTTGTTGAAATTTCACTTTTTTTTTTTTTTTTTTTTTAAAGAAAATCACATACTAGTTATCTCATTTGAATTCTTTTTTTTATCAATCAAAGAAATATGAATATGAATTCAAACTTTGTTTTCATTAAAAAGTGACATGATATAACACTTTATATGTCTTACATATGAATTAATGTGCTGAACTTCAAGAGTGACATACTATGTCACTTTTTAAAAAATACTATTTCATCTATGTTCTTTTTGCAAATATGAATAAAATTAATGTTTTCATTTGTTATAGAGGTAAACCCCACGTTTTGAAGGAATTAATACTATAAAAAGAATTACCACTTTAAGTTCTTAGGAGAAATGGTGCATTGTTGTCATATGTATGAAATCACATCAATAAAATAATTGGTGTATCATTAATTTTTTACATAAGATAAATTAGAGAACAAAGTTTTGGAGCTCAAAGTATACGTATGTGTTACTTTTTTTAAGGATAACAATTTTTTCTTTTAATTCTTGTTTTATGTTGCCTCTTTTGGCTTATTTAAGGATTGTGTTTTTTCACTCGTTGGGTAAAATTTTTGTTATATTTTCAAAGTATTTATGACAAACTTCAAAATACATTTTTCAAATTTAAGTTTAATAAATTTTTACAATGACATCGATAAGGAAAAGAAATAAAAAAAAAGCCTAATAATCATTGTTTTGCGTTCAATAGTTCATGCAAGATAATTTTCAACATTTGAACACCGTCCATTATATATTTATCATGTCGCATTTCAAGTTTCTAGCAAATTTTTGAATCGTTCAAAATGGATAACCGTAGTGTAAAATACAGCATCAAACGAAATTGTTTTATTAAAAAATTTTAAGAAGTAATAAAACTTAGATTGGAAAGGTTCTGCCATTGTTTTGAATGAATTTGACCATATTAAGAAATAAGGTAATTAAAGATACGATTAGAGTTAAGTGTATTATTTTAATTATTATTATTTTCAAAGTATTGGGCCTAATTATAAACACACCAACAGTGAATCGAAGCCCAAACTAAAACCCAACCCAACCTAACATAGGGATGTCAAGTGCGCTGAGGTGCTCAGCAACTCAACTCGTTCCAGTGGCGACATGCCACTTAATTAGACACCTAACATAGGGATGTCAAGTGGGTGGAGGTGCTCGTCGACTCAACTCGTTCATACACAAGGCCTAAACGCCTGACTTGCATCTTTAGACACCTATAAAACGCATAAAATTTGAACACTATATATATATATATATATATATATATATATATATATATATATATATATATATATCACTCCTTCTATTAAAAGAGCCATCCTCAGATTCACTATTCATTTTTGTCACATGAGTTTTCACATTTGCCATGTTTGAAACTGGTTTTGCAGTTACCTGCATTTATTCTACAGTAATTGAGTCTTCTTTGTTGACTATTGGGTTGATATATATATATATATATATATATATATATATATATATATATATATATATATATATATTGATGTGGTCATTATGTTATACCCGAGCATGAGGACTTAGAAATGGATGTGCTCTGGATTATGAGGCTGCAGTCCTCGGGCTTTGAGATGTGATCGGGATACATGTCCCGAGGACTCTAAGACATACCGCTCCAAAAGACACAACGGGAGTCCTCGGGCTCTTATGTGGTCGGGGTACTCACTCGGGCTGCCCGTGATTAAACACCACCTATCATCATTCATTAGAATTCCTCTTCCTACAACAAACGCGCCATCGAAGGAATCCTAAGTCACAAAGGAGTCATCTCTTTGGAAACAATCCTAACAAGGTAAGACTCCTACCAGGTTTCCAACACCAGTTCCTACAACCACTCCGAAAAGTAAGGAAAGAACTCCTACTTGAACTCCGCTACCTACCACTATAAATATGTTACCCCTGTTCATTATTCAGGTAGATTTTACACACAATTTTCAGCATATATTTACTCCTTCTATTCTCTCTCTGACTTGAGCATCGGAGGGGCGACGAGGCCAACCCTCGACGCCTTTGTTTCAGGTACCGGAAGATCTCGTTCGTGCTCATTCACGATCATCAAGCTCAGGAAGTCACCAGGTACGATTTTTGGCAGCATCATTTGGCGCCGTCTGTGGGAAGCGCTACCAAAAGTCATGGTAAATACACTTTCAGGTCTTCCTCTCGCAAGCTCAACCGCTCCCGCGGCAGACCCTCAAGTTCATCAGGAAGGAGCGTCGGAGGGGTCAGATCCCTCACCCGCAATGGTTACCGCTGGAGCATTCGAGGAGCTACGTCAACAAGTTGCGGCCTTGACCCAGCTACTCAGCCAAGGAAACATCCCCCAAGCTTCAGCACCAGCACACACGCAAATACCGGCTTCGGAAGGAGGTGTCGTGGCTGATGCTCGAGCTCGGGATATCCGTGATGCCCACGACAATGGTGGCTCCGGGGCCTCGGGCATACCCCCATATGCCTCGGCCTCGAGGTTGGTTACCATGGACTCAGGCGAGCTCGCGCGGATCATACAAGATGGAATTACGACAGGACTACAACAGAATGCCAAGGGAATGACGGGGTTCACCCCAAACACTCCGTTCACACCCGAGGTTCTTTCATATCCGCTCCCGGACAGATTCAAGTTCCTCCGCATGAAGGAGTACGATGGAACGACCGACCCCATCAACCATCTGAATGTCTATACAGACGTCATGAACTTACAGGTTGCGCCAGATCAAGTGATGTGCAAAGCCTTTCCTCAAACATTGACCAACGCTGCTAGGGATTGGTTCGCTACGCTGGAGCCTAATTCCGTATCATCATTCTCTGGCCTTGCCGAAAAGTTCTCCGCCTTCTTCGCCAGCAGCAAGCGCATCCGGAAGACAGCGGCTACCCTCATGCAGCTCCGCCAGGGACCTAACGAGACCTTGCGTAATTTCATGACGAAATTCAACAAGGAAAGATTACAGATACCCGACCTCCACATCACGGCGGCGGTTTCGGCTCTAACATATGCGGTAAAGTGTGAGGCTTTTAGGATGTCTTTGTCTAAAACACCCCCGAAGTCAGTAACGGAGCTCCTAACCCGAGGAGAAAAGTACATCAACATGGAGGAGGCAATGAAGGCCACCCCTATATCTGAGAAATCCCAATATAAGAGGTTGCATGAGCCAATTGCTCGACAAGATCATGCTCGGGGTAAACAGAGGCAGGAAGGATCGCCTAGGCCGTTCACCCGTCTGAACACTCCTCAGTCCAACATCCTGATGGAAATCCGAGACATGAAAGATCTTAAATGGCCTCCCAGGCTGCGAACTCCCCCGGAGACGAGAGACAAGAGCAAGTACTGTGACTTTCACAGGGATCATGGGCACACTACGGATGAATGCATAATGTTGCAACGGGAAATCGAGGCATTGATCAAAAGGGGATTTTTGAGGACATACGTCGGGAACGACAAACGTCCAAGGAGCGATCACAGCAAGGGCAGGGCATCGGGCCCAGAAGGAGGTAACAAACCCACTGCTGGGTACGATCAACATCATAGTTGGAGGAATAGCTTCGGGGGGAGATTCGAACAATAGGAGGAAACAGTATGCTAGGCATCATGGATTGGCCAAGGGAACCACCCTTTCCAACATTGAAGACATCACTTTCGGAGCAGAGGACATGGAGGGCATTACATTCCCTCATGACGATGCTTTGGTCATATCCGCCATAATACCCAATTTTGAAGTCAAGAGGATACTCGTAGACAATGGGAGTGCCGCCAACGTATTGTCCCGAGAAGCCTTCGAGAAAATGGGAATTTCTGCCAACCAGCTCAAGATGGTCAAGACCCCACTCCAAGGGTTTGGGGGTGGAACAATCATTTCAGAAGGGATTGTTGACCTTCCGCTAACTTTGGGCATGGGCCAGAAGCAAGTAACGGAGATGACGTCCTTCCATGTAGCACGAACCTCCGTACCATACAACGCTATTTTGGGAAGACCATTACTCAACAGGATCAGGGCCATTGTATCCACTTTCCACCTTGCTATGAAATTCCCAACGAATCATGGCATAGGGGTTGTACGTGGTGATCAAACAGCAGCCAGGAAGTGTTACATCTCGAGCATTCAGGGGTTGAGCACAGACGTCATGCAACTGACAACCCCTGAGCTCGAGCTCGAGCATCATGGTAGACTTTCCGCGGTTGAAGATCTGGTAGAGGTCGAGCTCGAGCATGGTAAAAAGGTCACCATTGGTCGGGATATTGATGCCGCTCTCAGGGATGAACTCATCAGGTGCTTGACCCGCATCATTGATGTATTCGCTTGGAAGGTGGAAGACATGCCAGGGATAGACCCCGAGGTTGTGGTCCATAGACTCAACGTGAAGCCTGGCGCAAAGCCGGTCAAGCAGAGGAAGAGACAATTTGCGCCAGAGAGACGGGAAGTGATACGTGAGGAGATTAACAAACTCGCCAATGCTCAATTCATTAGGGAGGTCCAATATCCGGACTGGCTTGCCAACGTTGTCCTTGTCAAGAAGGCTAATGGTAAATGGAGAGTATGTATTGATTTCACAGATCTCAACAAGGCGTGCCCAAAAGACAGTTATCCTCTACCTCGGATCGACAATTTGGTGGACAGCACCTCAGGTTATAAGTTGTATAGCTTTCTTGACGCTTTCTCAGGATACCACCAGATCCTCATGGCTGAGGAAGATCAAGAGAAGACGTCATTCATAGCCGACTCTGACATCTACTGTTATAAAGTCATGCCATTCGGTTTGAAGAATGCAGGGGCGACATACCAGAGGCTCATCAACAAAGTCTTTGCTGGTCTAATCGGGAAGAACATTGAGGCTTATGTTGATGATATGGTGGTCAAGAGTAAGCAGGAGAATGAACATATTTCCGACCTAGAAGAAGTATTCTCGACTCTCCGAAAATACCAGATGAAGTTAAACCCAACCAAGTGCGCCTTTGGAGTGGCATCAGGGAAGTTCCTGGGCTTCATGATCACTCACAGGGGAATTGAGGCCAATCCGGACAAGATACGAGCTTTAATGTCCATGGAGCCACCCGGGAATAGGAAGGAGGTCCAGAAATTGACAGGTCGGGTTGCAGCGTTGAATAGGTTCATGTCTAGGGCAGCGAACAGGTGCTTTCCTTTCTTCAAAGCATTAAGAGGAAATCAGAGTTTCAATTGGAATGAGGACTGCAAGAGAGCTTTCCAGGAACTCAAACAGGCGTTGGCCACACCCCCAGTGCTCACAAAACCTGAACCTGGGGATACGTTATACTTATACATGGCCGTATCCCAGAATGCAGTCAGTGGGGTGCTGGTGAAAGAGGTGAAGATGGCTCAACAACCCATCTACTATGTAAGCAAAGTATTGTTGGACGCAGAGACAAGGTACACACTAGCTGAACAGCTGGCCCTGGCACTGATTGTAGCAGCCCGAAAGCTACGTCAATATTTTCAGGCGTATCCCATTATTGTGCTCACAGATCAACCACTCAAACAAATACTCCAAAAGCCGGACGTCTCAGGGAGATTGTTGAAATGGGCAATAGAGCTCAGTGAATTTGACATAGAGTTCAAACCCCGGCCCTCCATCAAAGGACAAGTCCTAGCAGATTTCATCGCCGAGCTCACTCCAAGGCCTCGGGGGCCAGAGGATGACCCGACCACAACCAGAGACGTGTGGGAAATATTTGTTGATGGAGCATCTAACTCCTCGGGCTCGGGTGCGGGTGTCATCCTCAACAGCCCGGACAAGTTAACCGAAATTCAATGTGCTCTGAGGTTCGAATTTGAGGCTACCAATAATGAAGCAGAATACGAGGCCGTGGTCATTGCTCTTGAACTTGCGAGCAACTTGGGAATCGAGCACGTCAAGCTGTTTAGCGATTCACAACTCGTGGTAGGACAGATCGAAGGAACATTCGAAAGGAAGGATGAAAAGATGGGCATGTACTGTTTAAAGGTACATGATCTACAGAGAAGATTTAAGGGTTGTCATATTTTGAAGATTGCCCGGGCCGACAACGGAAAGGCAGATGCGTTGTCAAGACTTGTGTTCATGGGAGTAGATGGTCTTGACAGAACAGTCCACATCAGAACAGTGACGGAACCCAGCATCAACCAAGAACTAGCAGTCATGGACATTGATAATGAGCCCTCATGGATGGATCCCATAGTTGACTTTATTACTACCGGGAACCTCCCCGACGACCCTAAAGAAGCCAGGAGCATCCGATCCAGGGCACCAAGGTACTGCATAATCCAGGGAGTCCTCTTTCGCAGAAGTTTTACGCTTCCCTACCTCAGGTGCCTCAAGCCATCCGAGTCTGCACATGCTCTAGCAGAAGTCCACGAAGGAATGTGCGGAAATCATCAGGGAGCTAGAGCTCTAGCCTTCAAACTCGTAAGGTATGGATACTACTGGCCGGCCATGAAGAAGGACGCCTCAGAGTATGTCAAAAAGTGTGATAAGTGTCAGAGGTTTGGAAACATCATCCATGCCCCCGCGGAAGAGCTCACGCCCATACACTGTTCGACCCCTTTCGAACAATGGGGAGTAGACATCCTCGGGCCCTTCCCTATGGCCAGAGGACAGCTGAAATTCGTAGCCGTAGCTGTGGAGTACTTCACAAAGTGGACGGAAGCAGAGCCCCTGGCGACTATTTCAGAACCCAAGCTAAGAGCATTCATCTGGAAGTCCGTCATATGTAGATTCGGGATACCCAAAGTGCTCATAACCGATAATGGAAGACAATTTGATAATGCACACTTCAAGAATTTCTGCTCCAACCTTGGGATAAACCATCATCTAACATCTGTCGCCACCCTCAGAGCAATGGCTTGGCCGAAGTCACGAACATGATTATTTTGCAAGACCTCCGTACAAGGATTGAAGGGGCCCATGGCAACTGGCCCGACGAATTACCCTCTATACTATGGACTTACAGGACTTCGCACAAGACGACCACTGGAGAAACCCCGTTCATGCTAGCCTTTGGGATGGAGGCTACTTTACCCATTGAAGTTAGCCTACCATCACTGAGGCGGATGGGGCATGAGGCCGGGGATCATACCACTGAACACCTGGACCTCTTGGAAGAAGTACGAGAACAAGCCGCACTACGAGTCGCATCCTACCAAAACAGAACAGCCAAATACTTCAACAGCAAAGTCAGGCCCCGAAGATTCAGGATGGGGGACCTAGTGCTCAGGAAGTCCGAGGCTGCCGGTCATGCCCCAGGAAAACTCGGACCAGCTTGGGAAGGACCCTTTGAAGTCATTCGACAAGTTCGGAATGGAGCATACAGCTTGAGGAATATGGCGGGCAGACCACTCCCGAGGACCTGGAATGTAGACAACCTCAAGGTATATCACAAGTAAAAGTCATGACCTTATCCATTTTACTATAAGTATTAGTTTGCTCTTAGTTTTTGGCTTGCATGCCCTACGCACTTACTCTATTTTGCTTTTCTATTGATTTTTTATCGGGCTTGCACGCCCTACGCATTGTTTACTTTCAGTAATTTGTTCATCAAGGCCAATGAGCCCCTTCTTACTCATAAACATAGCAAGATTTATGCAAAGTGACTATCGGGAACTCAACAAGAACCCTCATCTTTCCCCAAAAGCCCTGTCACGAGCATGCACCTTAGAGACATGCTACGGGCATGATCTCCACAAAAGCCCTGTCACGAGCAGGCACCTTCGAGACATGCTACGGGCATGATCTCCACAAAAGCCCTGTCACGAGCAGGCACCTTCGAGACATGCTACGGGCATGATCTCCACAAAAGCCCTGTCGAGCCCGGGCACTTCGCCCTTAAGCTCGACCAGTACGACGCAAGTCTGGTGAAATTCCACCAGAACTAGTCCTCGAGCTATACACTCCTCGGGCTGTTCATCAATATCTAGTGGTACGATATCGTCGATCGCACACGTGATTTAACCCATTTGATCTGTCCTCGACCTTACTTTCAAATAGTAATTATTATTGTCGAACTTGATTAAGTGAAGTGTCATATCCTCGAGATATTGCCTTGCATGATTTAATCCTATTCGGGTTATCCTCGAGCTTATTATTGAATAAAGTGTCATACCCTCGAGATATTGACTTACATGATTTATTCCTACGTGGATTATCCTCGAGCTCATTATTCAATCGATGAATACAATATCGTCGATCTCACACCTTGCCGATTAGTGGTCTATCCTCGAGATTATTATTAAAATTAATAATTATGTTATCGTCGAGATATTGACGTACATGATTGAAATTGACCGAGTCCGACCACAACATCGAGACAAGCAACAAAATAAAACTAGGTTTGCATTGATCGGGAAAATTACATAACAAAAAAAAAAACATTGTTGAAACCCAGGTCAGGCAACGAAATACAAAACGAGAACTAATCTAAATCGACCCCAGGGTCGTTGGCCGAGGTAGGCTCGTCCTCCTCGTCTTCGTCTCCCTCGACGTCGACATCTTCAGTAGCTTCCTCGGACTCTGAGAGCTCGAGGTCCCCAGCCACATTGGGAATCCCTTTCAAGTCCTCGGGTTTAGCCTCCGGCCTCGAGCGCAGAAAGGATCGAGCCTCCTTGAGGGCATGAAAGTACGAGCCCATAGCATATTCGCCCCTCAAGGTCTTGAACTCCTCGGACAGTTTGAAGTCCTCGATGGCAAGATCCCGGGCTTCCATGAGCTTTCCCACGAAGTCCTTTTGGGAGCGCTCGAGCTCGAGCTTCAGCTCTTCGGCCTCATCTCGAAAAGAGCCCGCCTCATCCCGAGCTTTAAGGAGGTCCCCTTTGGCCTCATCCCTCTGTTTCACGAGGAATTCACGCTCGGCCTTCAGTTTGGCAATTTCTTGTTCTCGAGCTTTGGATTCCTCCTGAAGGCGCGACCACCTCCTAGACTCATCGGCCCCTTTCAAGGCAAGTCCTCGAGCAATGCTCATGGCTTGCAAATATCAAATGCGCGAGCTGTTAGTCGAGCATATAAGTTGAAAACTCTTCAAAACCGACGAAAAATATCGAGCTCACCTTGGTCAGCAGGGACTCGAGCATACCATCCTCGGGGCCGGAATCCCCACAGTATCGGTCTATGATGCCCGGGATGAGGTGGCATCGTTCTCGGTCTCCGGACGTCCCGGATGGTTGAGGAACGCCTCCTCGTCTAGGTCGACGACGATGGTAGCTCGAGGAGTCTGGGGGTGGCTAGGAGCTCGAGCCATTGCCGCAGCCGGCGGACTTACATGAGCCCTCGAGGATTCACCAGGGCCACGGCAGGATGCTCGTACCTAGAGTCTCGAGGTCTCTTTTTGCCTTTCTTCTGACCCGGAGCCCGAGCCTGAGGGGTCTTATTCTTCTTGTTCACTGCTCGACGAAGGTCGCTCGGGTCAAAAGCCATACCTGCACAAATAATCACAAGGCATAAGCTCGAGCACGAGGAAACGAACATAATCAAAATAGTTCACAGAGAGCAAAGTCCTACCCTCGAGGCCCTTCAACCCGGCCGGTCGAGGATATCATCCCCGATGATATCATCCATATCATACACGAGAGGCTACAGAGGTCGATGTATGGTTCTATTCCTAGGTATTCTACACGCTGTTTTTTGATTAAAAAAATAAGGTTGGGGCAACATCTTCCACTCCCTGACATTCAAGGCACTAGGCTTCGGGCACGTTTCGCTATCTCCTGTGTCTGGGCACATATTGTACTCGACATAAGTGCCAGGAAGAAAGGATGAAGAGGCCACCTAAAACCCCCCTTCAAAGTAATCTCCTAAAATATCAAAAAACTTTCCTCCCCGTTCCAGAGCGGTAGTACCGATTTTCTACTCCTCTGTGCGTTCTTCCCCCCGGCGCGATTAATTCCACCTAAATGCCATGAAGCCCCTGGCTATTCCCATTAATATTCCGAGCATCAAAGCCATCCGCCAGTGGCTCCTAAAATCCTACAGGGTTCCTTTGGGTCTTGGGATGGGTTTAGTGTGATTGGGAGAATCTCGCACATTCCTGAAGGCCCTCATGTTGTTGAACCGGGATCTGGTTGTCCCCTGAGCTCGAGCGTATAACTGAGCACTTATAGGGATATGGCCCCATAGACACGTGTGGTTATTATCGGTCCTTGCTCTGTGATACTCAGGGATGGTATTGTGTTCCTTTTCTTTATATCGAGGTTATACTGAGGTATCGGATGCTATCACTAATACTGCCTCGACATTCCTATTTGGGAATTTAAAAGAATAAACACCTCCCCCTAATTATTCCATTAATATAATAAATGCGACGAGTTTTGATTCGTACGATTAATACATCATGATTCCGGAGGTTGAGATAGGACCAGGAGTGAAGAAGTTTACTGAGAGTTGAAAAAATTGGGGAAAAATGATACCAAAAGGGTAAGGTGAGTATTGTATATGACCAATAGGGAGGATTTTGAACAAGTGTGGTCAAAGAGTCGCATCATTCAAACCCTAGGTAATCACAAGAACAAGGGACGCAAATACAAAAGGGCGGTGGAAAAATGTTTAATATTAAGCACTATGTTCTGTCACCAGCGCGATACGACACACTGGTAAGAGATTTGAGGTGTTGTCCCATCGGAGCAGAAAATGAAAGTAGTTTAACGGGTACGAAGCTCATATAAATACACAAAGAAGTACTTTTGATTGACCCACATCCATCGTAAAGCTTCAAAGAGATAAAGAGCCATTTGGGTCGAACGTGGGGTACAGTGGGATGTTGGGTAAGTATGTTTATACCTCGTGAGAATTATCAGTAGGACTAGAAATGAGGATTGTGCTGATGGGATTATGAGGTGTCAAGAAAACGTCATAGGGGCTTTTTGATTCGGATGATTTCAGTGATCTGGAGCTAGTAAACAAGTTGTAACCTCCGAAGGGAACTTACAGACAGAAGACATACCATGCCACAAAAGGAACACTAACGGGACTACGCTCGAAGGCTCGTATTAGTTTGGTCTGCCCCTTGTACTCACGCGGGGAAACTGCCGGTGATCTTATAAACAAACAGTAACTAATCCAGTATTAATTAGGTAGGTAATTCTCGTATCGCGCCCAAGGTTTTAACAAAAAAAAACGACAGCAATCGATAGGAATACTAAGTCACCAAATAAAGAGGAGTCATATTTAAAATAGTTTACTTTGTTAAATTAAAATATTTTAAACTTATAGAAAATAATATCTAACATTAATATATTAATAATCAAGTGCAATTTAAATTAAATTTGAAAATTAAATAAATGAAAGAATGAAAGTGAATATTACAATTTAATTAGTTGTAATTCAAAATCAAATTAGTCAATTAGACATACATTTTAAAATGATTTTGATGAGTATTTTAATATTTTTTTTTTTGTCACTATCCCACATTGGAAATTTATAAAACTATTGGAGTTAAGAGCATATATAAAATGCACAATCCCACATTGAAAGTTTATGAAGCCTTTGGAGAGAAGTGTATCTATAAAATGAGCATAACATCCAATACTTCTACATGAGCTTTAGAATTGTAAATTTTGAAACCCAATTATGGAGTTAAATGATTTTTAAATTAAAAAAACTCCGTTAGTTTTTCCGTTAAATCAAGAAATTCCGTTAGTTTTTCCGTTAAACCAACAAATTCCGTTAAATACACACTTTTTATATATAGAAGATATATAAACTCGTGAACGGAACCGGAGTATAAATTAGTAAGTCATTCGACCCTTTTCAAAATTCAAAGTTCCTCAAACCACTACATAGGATTATAAAAAACTTGAGGCCGGCCCTCGATTTGCATTAACTAAACTTGTTTATTGCATTAATTAATTGCTAAACAAGCCTCCATATATCTTTAGATAGTGTTTATAATATTATTTTTCTGTTATGATCCTTGAATTGTGGATTGGATGACGAGAGCATTAGCCGCTTAACCAACCACAAATCACTACTCACCTTCCATGTTATTCTTGGGACAAGAGATTTAGATATGGTAATATACTAATCAAACATTAGTGTTTGAATTAGAAGCAACATGCCACTTAATTAGGGTTCATATATATTTTTTTTTTCTTGATTTGGTGTTTAGATTCAAACTTCCATTGTTAAATTATTCATTTCAAGAGTATTGTTATTATTATTATTTTTTGTTGTCATACATTTTAGGATTTTAATATGAGAAGCACCTAAAACCTATATGTCATGGGTATAACTAGGATTCGTCACGTGCAACTTTGAATCACAATTTCGAAATTCAAAAAAAAAAAAATTTAAAAATTTCAAATTAGATTAGATTGATACCTTCTCTTGCAAAGAAACTCATAACACCAACTCCATTTGTAATTCAATCAATTACCAGTTGATAAAAAAAAAAAAAAAAGGGGACATGAATTTTTCGTATAATCTTGTACTTACTACTTACAACATTATAATCCGGTATGAGCTTCATTATTTTAAAAAATCATATTCTGTTAAATCCATTTTCAATCACATTTTTTAAATAAAATAATTTACATGTAAACTTAAAATCTTTTCATACTTTTTAGATACACATTCTTCAAAAATATACTATTACAAAACAAATTTTCAACAAAAAAAAAATGTGCCTTAAAACATTTGCCGGACTAATCATATTAGGACCTTGTTTGATACTCATTTTTTTACAAAATACATTTTTCTTTCTATTCTTTCCAACCACATATTATTCAATAAAATAATATTATACACAATCAAAAAAATTTCTTTAATTTTTAACCACAATTCATCTAAATTTGGTAAAAAAAAGAAAAAGTTAGACGATAAGGGTGTGTTTAAGCCATATTATTTTGGAATTGTAGATTGATATAGAATGTGTGTTGAAAAAGAAGGAAAAGTTATTGATGTGATGAAAAATATTATTTTATTAAAAAAAATGTGATTAAAAATGAGTAGAAAAATGAGAATGAAGATTTTAATGTGTACCAAACAAGGGGTCATGCCTTTTAAGTTGAAAACTCAATAATTGTGTTATAGGACAATAATGTCATTCTGGAAAGAAACCATGGGTAATTTTGAGAATCTAAATTACTGTCCAAAAACATATAAGAAGAAGACGATCTCCTCGACCTCGACGCAATGCACGACATGTCGATAATGTATGCCTATGGCAGCAAATTACCAAAACGTCCTCATAAATATGTATTTTTACCAAGTAACCCTCAGATGATGAGCCAAGCTACAAGTTTCAAGATATCCCCAAACACATCAATCAAATCAAGCTCTAATCATTATTATTCATAGGAATTTTAAAGATCCGACAAAATGCCACGTGACATAAGTGATTCAAAGGACAAAAATTTGTCAATTATTTGACTGTAAAAAGTTAAAAAAATAAAAATAAATAAGGGGTGTATTAATTAACTGTTTTTTTTTTATCACAAAATAAATATTTTATTTTAACTTTTTATGGATAAGCTCAGGAATATTATACTTTCTGTTTTTGGTTACCTTTTTAATTGACTTAAAAAGTGTGCATTATAATGTGCTTTTCCTCTTCAATTCTTATATATCTTGTATATACATATACGGAAGGGGGCCGCAGGAATTTGCACTCTTAGTCTCCAACATTTGAAAATTATTATAAATTTACCATCAACCTTTTTTTTTGGCATAATACATTTCCAACCTTTCAACTACGTAGCAATTCTCATCCTTCCATCCATTTTGGCCATTAGACGATAGACTTGTCCTCTATTTAAATTAAAAAAGATAAAAGACAATAAAACAAGGAAAAAACAAGAGAGTCTTGCAATATATATAGATGTTCATCTTTACCATACCGCTACCAACCCCTCCACTCGACTGTTGTCACCACCTCGACCATGGGAATTGTTCTAACGAACCACACCCACCCATCAATGACTAAGGACATATGACAGTAACCATGCCTAGAACAACCTAAACCCCACCTCTACCTTTTCTCAAACATGGCTAGAATTCACATCGCTTGTGAAGGGCATGGTCTATTGTCCTTAATGTTTGAATTCCTTTTCTATTTTTCTCTCCCTTTTACTTCGCTTTCACACTCTTCCCCATCCTTTCACCACTTCATGTTGTACGTGTACACGTGAATCTCCATTTTTCGTTTCTTTCACTCTCAATTTCCTCTCCTTAACAAAAAAAATTGCCTTTTTGCCTCGATTCTTAATGTTCTTTTTCTCTGATACCTCGCCGTTCACCAATTTCATGTAACTACATCATTTCACATGGTTTGTAATATTGTATCGCTCACTTATTTATTCAAGTACTTAATGTTGTATTGTGGTTTAGAAATTAGAATCCACGGCTGTCTACCTCGTAGGTCGGGTAGAATGGTGGACCTTGGGGCATCAAGAAAATGGAAAGAACAAAGAGAAATGAGATTAGAGAGGGATAAAATGTAGAAGGGTCGGGTCTTCAAGAAAAATCAACGAAAAAAAAAATCACTTTTAGTCAACACTGTAAAAATATGACGGATATAAAATACCTCTTAAATTACTCAAGTGAAAATACTACGATGATAGAATATTCTACTGCCAAAAAGATTATTCAAATGGTGCTAAATACGCTCATCGAGGATAATAACGATTTAGATAATAGTTGTGCTTTACAAATTTTTTCTCCAAAAAAAGTTTCAAGCATCGTGACTTTAAATAATTATTTTCTACAAAAAATGGTATATGCATTGCAAAAAACTAATGAGGTTGAATTGAATTTGAATACAAAGAAAAAGTAAGCAACTTTAGAGGAATATCTCCATGAAAAATGAATAGCAAAAATAGCAATTATCAAGTAAAAAGTTCATTAATATGTATTACAAAAAACTTCATATATTTAACTAATTGTTAATTTATATTTTTATAGTGCCCCCGAAGGATTTTAATGAAATTATTATCTTATACATTTAGTGAGATTATTAATTTAGTACACTGATTCGTATTGTGACAAATAAAACTTATTATTTAATTGAGGAAATTAATTTATCGAGATTTTATTGCATTCTATTTCTAATTTAATTTATCAATACTCTAAAAATAAGTGATATCGGACATCCATTAGATGTTTATTCATGTTAAGAGTACCATTTATCCTTATTATCATGTCCTTAAAAATTGCATCTCTTAGATAGGGGTATCAAACCGGCCCATCCGTGGCCCAACACAAGAAAAAAAGCCCAAGTCGGCTTGGCTCGTAGCTCGGGGCGAGCCCATTTTTCGGGGCGATAGTCCAAACCTGAGCCGGGCCATGTTTTATCCGTTCGCAATTTAGAATTTAAAAAAAAAAAAAAAAAAAAACGAGCCGAAAGCCTGAACCTAGACACTAATTTCCGGCTGAACTTTGGCTTTACCGGAGCCAATTTTTGCCGTGCTACGCCACGCTTGGACTACAAGATTCGGCTCGTCTATATCCTGATAAATTTCAAGTACTAGTTTTTCAAATTTTGAAAATTAGTCACGGCTGTAACGGCTGTTATTATTATACTATGATAAGGCAAGAATATTCTTGTACTGTGGAATAAATTTGCACTAGATGAGGAAGGAGAAAATTTTGGCAATGTCTAAACATGAGCAAATATTGAAAATTGTGCCCATCCCAACCGTAAAAAAAAAAAGTACAACCTAAAATAAGCTGTCTCTGCTTAGTGTGACAAAATTAGCCATATGAAAAAAGTATTTCACAACATACGAATAGGGCATATCAAATAATTCGTAACAAACATATCATGAAATTCAACGATTTAAATGATTGGCATGAAAGCAAATGAATTGGTGCTTTGATTTCATTGATGAAAATAACTCTGTGAAGGAATTTACAACAGCAACTCTGTTCTATTCTATCAGTTTTCAATAGAGCCATTAGAAAAAGCAAAGCATAGAGAAGCTATTTTAATCAAAACAAGCTAATTTCTTAGAAATTAATCAATATCTTGTTGAACTTGAGAACTTTCCCTCTGCATTCTAACACCACTAAAGCTAGTTCTTGAAGCCATTATTTCGTTCAGCGAAAGCCGCTTCTTAGGGCCGGAGTCGGGTCTTTGTTTTGGGGCGCTTAGAGACCTTAGCTTTGCCCTGAATGACTGAGTGTTTGACATATAGTTGGGACATTTGGAGTATTGCCTGAAGAAGTCGTCCCCACATACACTCTTGCTTGGTGTAACTGGACCATTTGCCCGTCCACAAGCCATGAATCTAGGAGTGCTCTGTGCAGTCGAAAACTTGTAATCTTCAGCCACGCAGTTCCAGTCAAAATCATGAAGGTGGTGATGATGATCGGGGATTGATAATCGAACTCGAAGAGGAGATGGAATTCCTTGATAGTATTGGTCATCGCAGCACTGTGAAACACAAGTGTTTATTCTACGCGACCTTGATCTTGATCCGGGATTGTGAGTGTCGACTTCAACTATTTTCGAGTTCTCATCAAATGCGTTATGGGAAAGGTCATAAGAAGCTGATATTCTCTTGCTATGAAACTCACTCATAGTTTCCTGCAATAATCGTGTGTGTTAGCATTCATTAAAATTCGATAAATTCTTTCAATTCCCAAATAACCGATTCTTACAATGGACTTCTTAGCGCGCATTTCTGGTTGGAATCTGTAATCGTTACTGATTGAACGACGATTCCTTTGGTACCGAACAGCAGTCTGTGCTCGAATGAGGGCTTCCATACTGTATAATGTCGCAGCAGCACGCTTTCGTACAAGGAAGCCCCTAACAACAGCCTGTAATTTTACGAGTCCTCTTAGAGCTCGTAGTGCTTTTCGGGCCTGGCAGAAAAAAACCCGCAATTCTATGAGCCCAATTGCAACCTACACCCGTACTCAATAATGTTTCTAATAAATTTGGGTCGATTACATGAATCATTTTAATCCGCTCCCTTCCTAGTTTTCGTAAGGGAATTATTTATACATTTATTATTGACTGTAATAACATTGATACTGTTTGATCAAATTCCAGAACAACAGAGATATAATTGCAAATCAATGAACACGTTGAATTTCAATTCAAGAAATCAAAATTAAAGTGAATAATGAAATTGAAATAGAAATCTCACTTACCAAAAAGCCTCTAAAAACTGTCTGAATCTTGATGGCGGCCCACCTTTCTCTGCCACCATGGAATAAACCTCCTCTGCCGTGGCTGGTGAGCCTCACAACAGCCACCGCTGCCTGAGCTGCAGCAATAGCAGCGTCAGCCACAGCCGCCGTGGCAGCAGCCACGGCAATGGCATGTTTGTTCTGCTCCTTCTCTGTCCCATCAATATAAGATCTCGTCCATGCCCCGTCAGTCACCTGAATCTGAGTCAATCCGCCGGAATCCTTACCGGACTTAGCAAAGCTCCACCTTCTCTTCTCTTTCTTTTCACCGTGATTTGAATTATTCTCCACATGTTCCTTGTCTTTCTTCATCCCCAGCAAGCCCTTCAACCACCTTGTAGCTTTTCCCATTTTTTGTTGAATTCAGAACACAAAATTTCTGCAAAAATTTACAAAGAAAATGACAGAGAATGTGTAAAAAGTTTGCTGAGAAGAAGTACAAAATACAACGGGAAAAAACACTTGGAATCTTTACATGTTGTAAACAGAGAACTGATGAGTGAGAGGAAAACAGAGGATGAAGCAAAAGGTTTATGAAAGGCATAAATACTTAAAATAATGAAAGGATAAAGACTGTTTTTTTTTTTTTTTTCAAATTTTTTGAAACCTTTTTAAAAAAAAAAAAAAATTAAAATCTGACACGACCTCGTGAAGGAACTGGATTACAAGACAAAAAGACATCACAGAAAGAAACAAATTAAAAAATAGTTAATTTGGAAAAAAAGATTGAAGCTTCCATTAACCAAGAAAACAAGAAATTACAGACAAAATCAGTATGAAAGTTTGAATAAAAGTATGTAATAATCACATCCAGACTCGAGAGAGAGAGAGAAGAATGAAAAGTAGTAATCATAATCCCAGAGAAAAAGAAAATACTCAAATGTAACTTAAAAGTTACTCAAGAACAGACCTTCTTCTCAAATTCTCCACTTCAAGATATCATTTTTCCTTCAAAAACTTTCAACTTATTTTAATGTCTCTCTCTTCTTTTTTTTTTTTAATTTATACTCAGCAAAGCCCATAAAAATCTTTTACCATAGCCTTTTCTCCTCGAGCTCTTAAAGACTAGAGAAAGGGGTGGATTGGGAACTAATGATATTTTTTCTTACTTACCAAAAGGAAGAAGTGAAATTGGATGGTTCTCCCTTCTACTAGCCAAAACAGATGCTTATAGAAAGCGCCTTGCGTATCTTAGTAGATTTTCATTGACTTTGGCAAATTTGCTCAGAAATCTCTGCCATTTTTAGTGCAGAAAATCTCTGTGGTAGAAGGTGGGTTTTGGTGGCAAGTTATATATAGAGTGCCACCCAATGAGAGTGCGTAAGCAGATCTTCAAAATATGCAAAATTAAAGGCACAACATTAATTAACAAGGGGGCGGGGCGGGGCGGGGTGGTGGAGTGGGATACTTTAATTTGGGAGATTTTTCAAATTAGTCGGGTCAATTGACCTTTTTAAAGTTTTTATAGAAAATACTATTTTATCTTTAATGAAATGAGTTTCTTTATCGTAAGACATGTCATTTTATTTTAAAGTAAGTTTTGGATTTGTTCTGTATTTCTTATGTTTTGAATTTTAATATATAAATTCATCATTTGATCTAATGAATTAGCATAGTCTGCTATTTTTTGTTCATATTCTTTAATAAGTTTGTCATATTCTTCGGACATTTTATCTAAATTTTCTAGTTGGGATTTAATACTTCATATTTTTTCTAATATCATTTCTAACAAATTGTCTAATCTTTTAACTGTATATCTTGGCATGATTGAATACTATTATCATGAAAATCAATAATGATATGAATATTATAGTAAACAATAAATCAAACATTATGAATAATCATGAACATTAATAATCCATGCGATTCTCTTAAGATCTTAAAAAAATTCTTTCAAAATTTAACAAGAAATAGTAGTTCTATCTTAATTTTGATCTGGATCTTTATACTTAAAATCGAGTGACATTCAGGCTCTGAATATGCAAACGGTTCCCTTCAACGACCTCTTGCTTTAACGGGATCCTTGCTATTTCAGCTTCTTGCCTTTACTGTATCGTTTCCAATGACAAATCTCTAAACTTGGATTAAATAAAAGCTGTCTTTGTTGTTAAAATAAGAAAGAAGTTTCTTCTTAAATCTATCAAGAATCTATGGGAATAGAAATTAGAAACTCATCTTTTTATATGAAAGAAATGGAATATTATTGATATTCTAAAATTGGTACAATAATTATATCAAAAGACATAAATGTTTTTGCTTTCTCACAGTCTGAGAGTTCAAGTGTTTTTCTAACTCATTCTGCCTCTATCTTAACCAAAAGACTTCTATTTATACAACTATATGATGGTCGATTATTGGCCTCTTACATCGTTCATTGTCTCATACTCCACTAATGAAGTTCTATTATTACAACAGTTTATCCACCACATAATTGTAGTTCTATTATTGCTTCCAGCTATTCACCTTTCTTTCACATCTTCTTTTTCTCTATTGTCTTCATATGGAGTTGGCAAAATTCTTCAATAGTGTGGCATAGTGGTGAGACATCTTTTCTATCTTTTTATATCTTTGTCTTCCTTTCATTTTGGTAGCATGTAGGGCATTCTCTTAATGGCATGACTCATGTGTAGTTGATGGACTTCCATGAATCTGATGGATATCAAATTTTTGGATATACTCTTTTAAAATTGAAGATTTTTCTTTTCCATTATTTGTCATAAGCGTCCATTCTTCATATTGGCATAGGCATTGGAATTTTTTATCATATAGGTTTTTTGCCATACTATAGAGAACTTTCATCCCTGGGACTCTTCGTGATTTCATCCATGATTTGTTAATATTTAGTAATGGCTTTCTACTTTGGCCTACTTCAATCTGAAAATTTCGGTCTACATATCCAACTATAATAATATGTTCTGCAGGATAATATATTCTTCCATTAATTTCTGAACTGATTGAATAAAATTTAAGATATATTGATCTTCCCTTGGCAAATTTTGAAATTTCTCCTCGGAAAATATCATCAAATTTCTCAATTTCTTTTAAATCTTTTCCTGGATAAATTAGGTCTAAGAATCCATAGTCTGCTGCCATCTTGACCATGTTAAGGTCTCCATTATTTGTAATGATCATTCTTGGGTAGACATGTTCTCCTGGGGAGATGAAATAAGATTCATCATCTTGTAATTCATAAACAATTTTTATAAAAACTTTATATTCTTCTTTTGGCATTAAAGGGGTTTCATCATCTTCATCCGCTCTGATTCTGATTACCCTTGTATACTTATCATTATTTTTTATTGTCACCTTTCGGGGACTTTCTACGATTACATCTCTTTTTATTTGACTTGGTCCACTGCTGCTTTCGCTTGGTGTACCTGTTTGTATTTCCTATTTAGTATCATAAGATTGTGCTAAAGTATCAATCTTTGTATTTTTGTTGGTATTTGTAGACTCTAAGTCTTTTATTTCATTGGTAACTTTGGTATGGGATTCACTGATCTCAAGTAATAATTTAACATTATAACTCAAAATTTCAGCTAATGTCTTCGTTCCAATTTTTATATCATCAGCTTCATCTTTGGCAAATGCGGCCACGGATTTTATTTCTGATATCACATGTTTGATATTATTCATCTTCAAACTCGATATTCCTGCTTAAAAAATCAGCAAGATAATTGTTTATACCTTTAATATGAATAATATCAAAATTATAAAATGACAAATATGCTTGCCGTATGTGCAATCTCCTATATTGAGGCTCCATTGGTAACTTATTTTTAATTAATCCTATAACATTAGAATCGTCAGTTTCAACAATAAACTTTTTAGATAATAGGAATAATGAAAACTTTTTTATTCCTATAATAATTGCTAACAATTCTTTTTCATAAGTCGTATAATTTATTTCTGCTTGATTAAAAGTTTCACTTGAATACCTGAAAATTTCATTTAAATCTGTTTTTAATATGACTGCCCAATACTTATCAGAAATATCAGTATTAAAAATCAAATTATCATTTTCATCTGACAATCTTAATTTTGGTAAATTTTTACATTTTTCTTTTAATGATTTAACTATTTCTGTATGTTCTTCGCTCCACCCTTTAGTATTTATTTTTCTAAATAAAACTTGTATTTTATGTCTCTTTTTGAAATATTTTCAGTAAATCTTTCTGCATAATTTAAACATCCTAAGAACTTTTGTATTTGTTCTTTTAATTCTAATTTATTTGGAAAACTTTATATCTTTTTGGATATATGAGTTCGCAATTTTATTCTTTTTTTATCTATTGATAATTCAAGAAAATCAATTTCTTGTCTTTTTATCATAGCTTTCTTTTTTTAAAGGACAATTCCTTTCTTTTTACATTCATTTATGAATTGCATCAAATGGTTTCTATGTTCTTTTTTAGTATTAGAACATATTAATATATCATCAATATATACAATTAAAAATTCATCAAACTTTCTAAATATATTATCCATTTTCTTTGATATATTTGTGGTGCATTTTTTAAACTAAAATACATTACTAACCATTCATATTTACCTTGAGGTGTACTAAATACAGTATATTGTATGCTATCTTCTTCCATCTTAACTTGCCAAAAACCTGATTTACAATGAAATTTGGAATATATTGTTTTCCTTTTGCAAAATTTATTAGAACTTCTTTATTTGGTAAAAAATATCCATCAAATTTAGTATATTTGTTTAATTCTTTATAATTGATTATCATTCTGGCTTTTCCTCTAACTTGCTCAAAATGTTTCATAACCATAAAAACTGGACTACTATGAGGTACATTGCTAGATCTAATAGGTTTTTGTTCTAGTAGTTCTTTTATTTGGATTTTGAATTCTTGTGTATCTTGTATAGTATATATCATTTGTCTAACTCTAATTATAACATTCTCTGTTAGTTCTATTTTAGCTTTAAGATGGTATGGTTTCCAAAATAATAATGAATTTTCTCTACATGTCTTTTCTAATTGTTATGTGATTTTTTCTATACTTATTTCTATTTCTGCTTTCAATACTTTTTTGTATAAGGTTTTTGTATTTATATCTCTATTTATAATTGATTTTTCTCTCATCTATGACCACGATGGGTTAGCTGAACTCTATAAGATCTAAATTCCCTTGAAATTTTTAATAAGTGTGCACATGGTGTTTGTAACATTATCATATAATTATTTTGTTTATAATATTGAAATTGTTGTATAAAAAGTCATTTTCTAGTAATATATCACATTCTAATTTATTATAACTATATATTTTGTTTATTATGACTTATTTATTTTCAAGTATTATACTGATTTTATCAACACTATTAATTATTTGTATAATTTCTCATGTTACTCTTATTATCTTTATTTTACTATTTCCATTCCATGACTTTATTAAGAAGTTTTTAAATATTGTTATATCACTTCCTGTATTTATTAAGGCACATATTGGTATATTTGTTTCTACTATAGTAACTTGTATATATACAGCTAATGGAAAACTTATTTGGTTATTCATTTATCTTTTTTCGCATAATATGATTTGACCATTATGTGTTATATATAATCATTCTCTTTTTATACTATAATCTTCTGATCCGTTTAGAAAACTTATTCCTAATAGTATATGAGGGTCTATACTCATACTATTATCTATATAACATGATACTACAATATTAATTCTTCCTATTTTTATTGGTTCCTTGGCTTCTAATTCTGTAGTATGCATTTGTCCATCAAAATTTACATATCTATATGGTTCAACCTTATGAATCGTTAATCCTTTATTTCTAATTGAAGCTATATGACATTCACATGCTCCTGTATCTATTAGTATATTTGGACCTTCAATATGTTCTCTTCCATTATAATATTCTTCTTTTATTTTCATATTTTTAACATTTCTATGAAGTTTAATTTCTTTTATATTACTAGTTCCTTCTAACCGTTTTCTAGGTAATCTAAGGCTTGTTAATTTTTTAATTAATCTCCCATTTCTAAACATTATTTTATCAGAATAATCATATTCTTTATCTTCTGTTATTTCAGGTTTATCCTTGATTATACTAATTCATATTCTTTAGGAATTAAATTTATTTGTTTGCTTGGTTCTATTATTTTACTAATATCCTTACATTCCTTATGATGAATGATTTTTTCGAGTATATATTTCCATAATTAGAGTTGATAAATATATACAAGGCTCTATATTCTATAGTCATAATTCTGTCTCCTGGTTCCATTATATCATCCATATGTAGCTTGAAATGTAGTCCTAAAATTTTATTAAAGTTTTTGTCTTTTATTGAGATACAATATTTTGGGTAACAAGTAAATATTAATTTTTTGTATACTAAGTTTCCTTCTATAGTTCCTAAATGACTATCTTTTAAATTTATTATTTTTTCATCAAGTAAACTTACAGTCAAAGATGAATCTATTTCATCCCTAAATAAGGATTTAAATATTATTTATATTCCTACTAAATAAGCATATTGGATTTTTCTCCTTTTTTATTAATTTTTGTTAACAATTCATCTACTGTATTTTTGTGTTAAAATATTTAATTTATGTGTTCCTTAAGTTGTTCTAACATTTATAACATTTTCAATTTTATGATATTCATTTATTGTTATTCTTTGTTTTTTCCATATCCTATTTAAAACTTCACATTTTCCTATTTTAAAATCTAAAGATAATTTTCTCATTTTCTTGAATTTGTTACTATCAAGGGTTACTTTTAATCCATAACCTTCTATTCTTTCATATTCTTGTTTATCTATATTATCTATTTCTATTTCTTCAATTTCTTTATTCAAATTCAGATTCATTATTTTCTTCTGAATCTGTTTCATTTATATATATTTCTTGATTATAATATTCTTCAATATATGATATTTCATTCAATTCATTTTCTATTTCTAAATATTCTTTTTGTAATATTTTAACCCTTTTCTTTTTACAATCAGGGTTTATATGTCATATTTCTCTACAAATCTAACATTTGCATTGGCTTTTATCTTTTTTATAAGGTCTGTTTTTCTATTGTCTATTTGGATTATATTTCCTTTTATAATACCTTCTTCTAGGCTTTATGTATTTTTTTCCTAAAATTTTTTATTTTTGAATTTTCTCTTAATTTTTTCCCTTTCAAGATTACATCCCTATTGTGTAGGTTTTTCCATATCTTCACAACATATCTTAGTTAATTTTTCTGATTTTTTCATCAATTGTCTTTGTTGAGATATATATGCAAGTCTTTCAAATAAAAATTTTATTCTTGATTTTAAAGATCTAGGAGCTTCAGGATTTTCTTTAATATATTTCTCAAATTCTATTCTGAAATATATTTCACATGAAGCTTGTAACTTATTATAGTACATATCTTTATATACATCTTAATTTTTATTACTATAAAATTAGATATAGTAATATTCTTTAAACTCATACGTATATTCTTTAATTTTACACATATCACATATTATTAGGTTTATTAATTTTATCCTAATATTTTCTTTTTCTTTTATTGCTTCTCTATCAAATTTTTTTATCCAATCATCTCCTAAAAATTCATCTGAAATATAGTTTACGAATCTTTCTATATTTTCTCTCTCTGATTTTATTATTTCTGTTTGTGTGTTTCTTTTTATTAATGTCTTTGTATCATTATTTATTTCATCCCACAAGTTCCTAACATTTCATTCAAAGGATGCCATTAAGAAGTCTATTTTTCTTTCAATACTTTCTCATGTATCATCTTTATTATAAAAAAAGAATAATATCATTGAATCTGCCCAAATTACTAAGGTTTTCTTAATATCTATTTCACAATCTAAATCTAGTTTTGCTCCTCCATGATTAACGGGTTTATCATAACTATCATTTGGTTCAAACTTATTACTATATTTGTTTCCTCTTAGTGGTTGTTTATTTCTTATTTTTTCATAATATTGTTTATATGGTTTATTGTATATCGGTGCATAACTTTCTTCTGAGTCTAATATTTCTTGTTTGTTAGAGGATTCTACCTTATTTGGTCATCCTCCAATATTCATTAGGATTTGATATTCATCTGAATTTTCTAAACTTAATTGATTAAAATTTTCTATAAGTAAATCTAATTCTTCATTTATCTTTGTTTTCTTTATTATCCTGATTTTTTTTAATCTCTAATTTTCCTAATACTTTTTCTTTAGATTTTTCCATTTTTTCTTCTTCTTCATCTATTATTTTTGGTAAAATCTTTTTCCTAAATTCATCATCCATACTATATGTTTCTATTATTATATTTTCTTGTTCATAATGTTTTTTCCATATTCTAGACATTTCTTTTTCTATAAGTTTTTTGTCTATTATCTTATCTTTTCATTTATTATTTTCCTTTAATTTTCTTATTTCAAGTTTTAGAATATTAATATCATTTCTTACTTCTTTTATCTCATTATTTATGTTTTGAACATCATCTATTAATATTTTTATTAGTGTTTTTAATTCTTCTATACACTCTCATATTGACATTTTTAATGGTTTATTATCTTTTTTTTATTGATTTAAGTAATATGTTCTACCTTCAGCATCTTTACAGTCTTTTATTATTCTTTCATATTTTTGTTTTGCTAATTCATTATATGTTAATTTTTTCATTTTTTCATAATAACTTGCTCTTATTTTATGTCTTTCTTGTTTTAATTTTAATATTTGTTTTTCTTGTGTTTTTGTTATTTTGTAAGTTCTAAAAGTTCATCTTGTATTTGTAGATTTATTTCTCTTACTCTTGCTAATTTTTTATTTAAAATTTCTTTTATTTCCATTAATTCCATTAGTTATCTAAAAACTGTTTTATTTTGTTTTTTTATAAATCATTTAGGGTGATTCATATATTTGATTTTTATATTTTTCTTTATAATATAAATTGTTCTCTTCTTTTTTAAGAGTTTCCATTATTTTCTCATATATATCTTTCTTTTATTGATTCTATTATTAGTATATGTAATATCAGTGCTTTAACTTCTCTAGGTAATTTTCTAATTACTCTTAATGTTATTATTTTTAGAAAATTTTAACTTATTGGATATAAGTTCTAAAAATATATAACTTCATATTTCTGTTTCTAATTTATAATAATGATCTATTTTTATAATTATATAATTCATAGTTTTTGCAATATAACATAATTTCTTCTTTTTCAAGTTCTATAATAATTTTTTCATATACATATTCATCTCTTAATGATCCTAATATAAGATTATCTATAATTTGTTCTTTTACTTCTCGAGGTAATTCTTTAATTATTATTAATGTAATTGTTTTTAGTTTTTTAGGAATATGTTCTAAAAATACATAACTTCCTTTTTCTTCTTCTATTTTGTAATACCAATCTGTTTTTGTAATTGTAATGTCCATGATCTCTATGACTCTGATACCATTTTAAAATGGTGCTACTTGGAGCGAACAAAAATCAAATAATTCTTAAAATCTTTAAACTCTAAAATCTAATTTTTATATAGTAGTGTATTCTATGTATCTTTTTAATTAATCAAGATCCAATTTATTATTGGTTATTGGTATGTAATATCTTAAAGTCAGATTTAATTTTAATTTCTTATATTTTTGTGGTAATTTATTTGAGATAGGTCTTCTCATTTATAAATTTTTAAGTAATTCTTCAAAATCTATTAATGTTTGGGAATTTATAATATTAAGATCTGTTATTATATCTATACTTGGATCAAACTGTATGTTATATTTTGAGATATTTTTTATTCTTTTTCATAATTTATCTATAATATCATGTATATCTTTTATGATTATAGATAGGGAACATTACGTTTCTAAGGTGTTTACTTTACACCTTTTCAAAAATACAAAAACAAGTTTGAAAATTCACAAATCAGGTTTTTTAAATTTTTAATTAATAATTAATGAATTATTAAATCAATTTATTATTAAATATTTATTTCTAATTTAATATAATTACCCTACCACACCTCCACCACCCCAACCGACTTTCCAATCACTACTCATCTCCGGCGACCGTTCCGACAACTATTCCGACACAGTTCTGATTCCGACGAGAATTTCGATGACCGTTCCGCCACTTTTTAGGTCACAATTCAAAATTTTCGTAGGTCACAATTAGTGAATCGGTCACAAATTCAAAATTTTTAGAAGTCACGATTTGTTCATCGGTCACAATCACAACATTTAAAAGTTACGTTACTTATTTTATGGTCACAAATATCAATTTATTGGTCACAAATTAATAATTTTTAGGTCACAAATTAATAATTTTCAGGTCACACAGCTTGTACTCGTCACAGTTTATCGAATTCAATGGTTACAAATTGTTTATTAGTCACAAACACCAATTTATTATCACAAATTAATTATGGTTTTAGCAAATGCACACGTTAGTTTTTAATTTCACACTTTAGTATCTTACATAGCTTGTACTCGTCACAGTTTATCTAATTCATTGGTCACAAACAATCAAATCATTTGTGACCACCACTAACACGCACGCAAATCCACCAACAGCGTCCCAAATCCCAAGCACCGCCCAGCACAGTACCTCCACCGCCCAGCACACACACCCAAATCGCCCTCGCACACACCCCAAATCCACCACTGCCGTCGCAAATCCCGACCAACACGCACGTTCCCCCTCACAGCGCACACCACCAACACTGCAGCCGTCCACCGCACCACTTAGACAAAAAAAAGAGAAGGACAAGATGCTGCTGTCTACCGCACCGCCACCAACGTTGAACTGCACCGCAACCCAAGGTCCACCGCGCCGCAACTCACCACTCAAAAAAACCACAGATCTGCACCACTCCAATTGCCTCACAGAAAACCCGCCATCGCACAACCTTCGCACTCGTCAGCCGGTGAATTATCGGTCACAAACAACTTATCATTTGTGACCACCACCTAACAACACCAAAACACGGAACAGAAACCACGATCAAAATACACTAAACAACAACAACCAGTCGCTAGATCTGCCATAGCCAACCACAGAAATCACTAACATTATCTAATTGACACTGGGAAGTTGAATATCACCGATCGGAAGCGAAAATTGACTGCATGAGGGAGAATTTGGAGATGATGATGGAGAAATTGGATGGGCAGGAATGAATCACGTCGAAGAGGGATTGGGACAATTGATTTTAGGACTTCTCGGTCTACCTGGTTTGACAGTGTAGAGGCGGACGAGGTTTGAGGCGGCGAGACCAATGGATCTTCATTACCGTCTTGGTTTACCGACGAGTTGCAGAGAACAATAACAAAATTAAACGGAGATCTTTCACGACAGCGACGGCAAAGGCGGATCTGCAGCGGTGGTTTATTATTCTTGGTCTGAATTTATGATTGATTGGGGAGAAGAGATGAAGTGGAGAGCGACGGTCGGGGGTGGTGAGAGAGAAGACGAGAGAGAGAGAGTCGACGGCGTGAAAGGAGAGGAGATGAGAGTGTTGATGAGAGGGGTTCAAATGATTCTAGGGTTTGATTGGGTGCAAATGATTTTATTGTATATAGATATAAAATAAAATAAATAAAAATATTTTTAAATTATTAATTAAAACCTGATTTTTGTAATATGAAACTTGGTTTAGGATTTATGATAATGGTATTCTAAAACCAAGTCTAGGTGTAATTTCCTCTTATAGATATTACAATTCCTCTAACAAAATTTTCTTTTAGGTTTTCTTTGAAACATTTTAATATTTCTTGAGATGCAAACAATTGTTCTTTGTATCTTATCTTATCTTCTCAATTTTCGAATTCAATTTCTTTTTTATCTTTCATTATTCTTTTGATCTTATATGGTCCTCTTTTAGTTCTAGGTTTTTTATGATTTGTATTGGTCATGGTTTCATAAAATAATTATTGTAGGACTTGATTGTTCTTTTCTTAAAATTATAATGGCTTAGTTATCAATTTTATTTTTAGGGGTATTTTTGGTAGTTTCTTACCTTTGAATAGTCAAAGGCTATTTTGGAAAGGGCATGGTTTAATTCTGACTATTTCCATGTATTTTCCCTTTAATTTCCTTTTATCCTATTTGGCAAATAGGGGTGTAAATATTTGGCAAAATATCATGACAGGAAGAGGCAATTGATGTTACATTTTTGCATACAAAATTAGGTTATTGAGTTTTTGAATTTTGAATTAGTTGCTTGAATAGGATGTGTAAATTCATGAGAGGCTACTATAATTATTGGATAGATATGACTTAATAAGGCCAACGATAAATACGTTGTATGGTGTAACGTCTTTTGACGATTACTAAATTGTTTTAAATCTGAAATTATATGACCGTTTACAGCACAGTTCAACACACAACAATCTATTTATTTTTTTTTGATACTTATCAAAAAAAAAAAAATAGATTGTTGTGTGTTGAACTGTGCTGTAAATTGAATTGGTTGGTGGATATGAAGTTGTTGATTGTTTCTAATGACTTCTACTTCGTAACACATATGGCATAATTATCTCAATTAAAGTTGCATAAATAATTTGTATTTAATTCTACTTTGTACTTTATTGATTATAATATGATTGTTTGTAATAGGTCTTAGGACTGGGAATGGAAACAAGGTAGGTCGGGATGGGGCCAAGTTGGCCATTATCAACCCAACACTATCATGGATTTTGAGTGTTAAGACGAAGACGAGGCAAGAGTGCCTAGAGGTGAGGATTAAAAATTTTATATTCACCATCCCATTTAATTAATTATTTCTTAATAAATGTATTGCTTTTCACCCTATTTGCATAAACTCGTGCACAAATTTACGTTCAAATATCCCATAGGCTTTCACTTCGACACGTCTTTACTCGTGAGCGCTTAGAGACCCTCTTCCATAAATAGGTACTCCCAATGCGTTGACCACACGCCCTAGCATAGTCTTTCCTGCACAAACATCCATAATAGATCCAGTGCGGTTAAATAGTTCACTTGGCTCACCAAGTTCTATTATTGTAAGGCCAAAGTGTTTGATCGTGGCTCAGGAGGAACGCTGCTATATGCTCAATACATGTAAGTCAAATGTTGTATTCGATGCACCGAAGGAAAAGCAACTCTTAGTTAAAGGTGGCTTGTCTTGCCTAGGAGGTGAAAGAGTTGAGAACATTTTAAAAGAAAGCTAAAAGGCGTTGTTTGATATACACAGGGATTGAGACACGACCCGAACTCCTATGAGAAAACGATGGAAAAATCTTGGACAATGGGTGAAAGTGGGATCCAATAATATCGCGTGAGTGAAGAAGGGAAATTCCACTTATAAAACTCTTTCATAGAGTGCTCGGTCATAACGAGATTCGGGGAAGATGCCCAGCTAACTTCATGCCAGCATTTGAGGTAAGACAAGGGACAACTGTTCTTCAAAATGACTAAGTTGGAAGATTGAAAGTTACAAAAAAGATGGGACTTTGATGTATGCTTCTTTGCCATACTTTGTCTCCTTCCGCAATACCTTTTTCGGGTTTCCCACGATTCTCCTTTCCCATACCAAAATGTGAAAGTAGGGTCATACATGTGGATACAATAATATAAACTCAGTGAATACTATTCGACCTAAAGATGATGACATAATGAGCCTTTCTTCTCTTTCTCATTTCTTGGTGTGTATATAGCTGATTCTGTACTCCCTCATGCTTTATTCTTAGCATAAGCCTCTCATTTCCTTTGTTTCCAGTTGTTGAGCCCTTTTCCTTTGATCGTATTAAGCCAACATACACCACATTCTCAATGGCAGATGTTGAGCCCTTTCCTTTCATCCTATTAAGCCAACATACACCACATTATCAATGGCAGATGTTTTAGTAACTGATAGGTATAACGGATTCAATATCCTTCTCATTCTCGAAAGATTCGGAGTCTCCAACATTTTTAATGTCGGATGTTCTATAAGAGTCTGTGGCGACTCATTTTTAGTAACAAGTACTATTGTTTATAATCTTTTCAAATCTGGCATGTAGTTCATTATTAAATCTCTTCAACTTTTCAATTGCTTCACTTCCTCTCGAGAGTTCATACATCTACATGTTTGAGAGGTGCAGTCAATATAAACTGGTATGTATCCATTATAGTTTTAGAGTTAATAGGTTTGCTTACATTTGAAATGGTTTAACTATTCAACTTTCTATATCTGATTACCTTATCAATATCAAAGATTCTTGCTTCTACGAGACTCTCTTTCTTATCTGCATCAGCTTGTCAAATTCTCACTCCTTAACAAGAAAATGGAGAGCAGACAAAGTAACAAAAGATTTGGGAATAATTTGGTATAAGAGGAGTGTATAATAAGAGTAAACAGATGGTGTCGATAGAACGTGATAGAAGATGATTTCGTGCATAAAGAGAGAAAAGAAGAAAAATGAACTCTTTAACAAGAATTTAGGTTTAGAAAAATAGTCGTAGAAAGATTGAGGTTAGCTGCATAGCACTGGGTTGAAGAGGAGCTTTCCGTATGAACAATGACTACTTACTTTCCATCGGGGGATTTCAATAAACTTCTTGGCTTTCCAACTTCATGCTCTACTTTAAAATATTTTTCGAAGAGAGCACCAACCAACAGATGATATTAAAAATGCTAAATATGGGCAAGAGACATATCTTTAAGAACCAAGAACGAAATACTCGCATTAGTAGAAGAAAAGCGAAGAAATGAGCACTTTCAAAATTGCTTTCTTTAACGACATCGTCTATGTAACCAATTGCGCACTTCAAAAAAAAAAAGCAAAAATAAATGCTCGCTAGCAGTTCAAGTGGATTGAAGACCAAGGCAAGGTTCTTGTGACAAAGAAGCTCCAATAGGAAAATTAAAGCATTTGAAGGTAAACCACCCTATTAGTATTGTCGAAAGACTTAATGGACATGTGAAAGTTTCTTGACTAAATTAAGAAGACGAGCTTTGCTGCAATGAGGATGCCTTATTTTTTTAATACAATTTAAATTGAAAAATATAATATAATATAATAAATCGGATTAATAGCAAATACCCACTGGTAAACGTTTCAATTTGCGATATACCCCAATACCTATTGGAAATAGCAGAAAACCCCTTGTTTCAAACATTTTGTGCAAAAAACACCCTTGTCGTCAACATCTATTTGGTGTGTCGTTAAATCCCAGGGAAAAATGGGAAATTTGGATAAATAAGTAAGGGGAAATGCGTCAATTTATATTTTCATCTTTAATAACGCCCACCCAACACGAAGATAGGGTTTTTGTGCAAGACAAAGAGACGCGAAGGTTAAGAGGGTTTCAGTTGCTAACCTACGTTGTACTATCAATTACTTGTTCACCCACGATCGTAGAGGTTTTCTCGAGGTGTTCTAAAGTTTCAACAATTGTCATTCTTCAGCGAAGTGGAAGCGGATTTTTATTTTTTAAAAAATGAGTGTGTGGATTGTGAAATCGTGGAATACGGTATTTAGATTAGGTGTTTTTCTTATATGTTTATAGTTTGATTGTGATTGTCGAGAATGGATACTTCAAAACTCAGAGGGTCTGAAGAAGCTCTTATGTATGGTAAGTTGCTCTGTTTTTGCTGTTTAAGAAATAAAAGGTTTTGGTTCATATTGTTTACATATTTTGTTGAGATTTCATCGTAAAAAGTGTGTGTATATTGTTTGTTGTGGGTCTTGAACTGATTCCTATACTAACTTTTGTTTACATTATCATCCTGCCGAATACACAGACTACTTCACAATGGTTATAAACATTGACGGTGCCTTCTTCGATAAACTAAATAATGTCAAATATGAATATGGTACTGTGATGTTTGTGAACTTTGTGCTAGCTGAATACTTCAATAAGGAATGGTTCCAGGCTCTTGAGTATATTTGTGGTGACTTTGGGCCTTTAGGATTTTACTTATGATGTGGAAAGGTAATTTGGGTATTACTTTGAGGAGGTTGCGTGGTGAATTTGATGTGAGGGAGATGTTGAAAGACATAGGTTGTGTGAGATTTTAGTAGTTGTGCCTAGACAGACAGTAGTTTTAGCTCAAAAACCATACTAAGAACCAGTGCTTGAGGTCTTAGAGAGTAATGCCCGTAGTGAAGAAGGTGAAAGTACCACAGAAGATTGCTACATCCCGGTGTTTGATGTAGATGAATGTGGTTTAGATGAGATGAACATTGGTAATGTGTGCCTCAAATATAGATGAGATGTGGTTTTGCAATTTGAGGAAACACTCACGTACGAAGTTGGAGTTGGTACTTTTCAATGGAACTAGCATGAAGAGAACTCGAATCAATCATGGGAAGGTGGAGTGTTGGAGTAGAAATAAGAATTTAATTAAATGAAAAAAAAAATGATTTGGCTTTCCAATTTTCTAAAAAGTAGTGAAGTGACTTTTCAATTTCCATGATTTTATATACACGTACACACTCACCCACATATATTATTATTATATTATTATTAATAAAATATAGAATTTAAATTACCTTTCTTTCTATCAAAATAACTCGATTATGACTCGTCCAAGATTATTTCTACTTAAGCCAAATTATGTTATTTAGCACAAGTTTCAAATTGAGTATAATATCGACATATGTTTTTCAACATCTGCAATTGTAATCGGTTCTAAACTCGAATAAAGGAGGAGAATTTAAACTTTTATAATTTATTTAATTTATCACACGTATATAAACTGTACAAAATTTAAATTTTTGAAGTAAAAAAAAAAAAAATCCGAGCCGGCTCAGCCCGCTAAGGCTAGGGTCAAAAGCTCGGGCTGAGCTTGTCTTTTTTTGTCGGGCCCGGCTCAGCTCGACTTGAGCCAAAAAAAAGCTCGGGCAAGAAAAGTTCGGGCTCGGCTCGAGCTTTTTTTTTTCTGGCTCGGTGATAGCTAGATTTTAGTTTTGGATTGTATGATGGGCAAGAAGTTAGAGACTCAAACACTAACTATGGGGAGTCGATGAGTTACGTAGTTTGTATATTGAAGAAGATAAAGGAACAACATCCAGATGGGACGAACGGATGAATTCAATCCGTTGATCGACATAGAGCAACCAAAAAGGTTATCAAAATCCCCCCTGATATGCTTATATGTTTTCTATAATACCCCTTATCTATTCAATAAGTTTTGATAGACCAATCTATAAAATGGTTATGTTGTAAAACCCCCCTTGAAGAAATATGGTTTGTGTTTTACATCCCTCACTTTTTTTTTATTTTGTGCGCTACATATATGGTGTTCGAGACGAAAGCAGTTTTGAAACGGGCACTAACTAAGCATTTTATAGCATCAAACCGGGAGATCAAGTACATTAAGGATAGAGGGTATAGATTGCGAGCAGTATGCAAGGAGAAATCATGTTGATGATTTTTGTACGCAAGCAATGTGAAAGATGAAATCAGTTTTGTGGTGAAAACTTACAATGGTGACCACAATTGTGCATTGGTATACCGAATTAGATGGATAACTCCAAAGTACCCAATATGTACTTGTCTTCATGGAAGGCTGATCCTAATATGTCTGTAAGCACACTTTTTGATAAAGTTACAAGGGACAATTTGGGAGATGTGATTAGGTGGCAGTATTACCGAACCAAAGACTTAGCAATGAAGATATTACTTGACATCGTGGTTGACCGTTACAAAATTTTGTGAGATTATTGCAAGCATCTAAAACATACAAATGCTGATACAACTACATAGTTGGAGGGTCGTGCTTGGGAGTTTAAAAGATTGTGCATATGTTTGTGAGCATTGAAGGTTAGATTCTTGAGTGGATGCAGAAGGTGATAAGGTTGGACAATTGATTTTTGAACATTGACCTAGTTATTGACAACAGTAGGTGTAGATGGTAATAATGGGATTTATCCTATAGCGTATGCCATTGTGAATGTTGAGAACACTCAAAATAGGAGGTGGTTTTTGGAGTTGTTGAAAAATGATTTGGGCATAGTTAACAGCCACAATTGGGTTTTCATATCTAATAAGCAAAATGGGCTTGTACAAATATTTGAACGTGCCGAGTGTCATACTTGTGTGCGACATCTTTACAATAATTTCAGTGCAACATACAAGGACCTTGCATTAAAGAATTTATTCTAGGCAGCAGCAAGAGCTACAACCGAAGCTGCATAAGTGACACGGATGAATAAGATGTGTGATCTAGACCCTTTTGTATATAGTTGGTTACAGTTGAAGTCAGAAGATCATTGGAGTAATCGCATTTCAAAGTGGGGAATAATTGTGATATGCTCTTGAACAATTTATCGGATTCGTCCAACGCGACCATCTCGAGTGCACGGGAGAAGCCTATCTTGTCAATATTATAGGAGATTAGAATGTACTTGATGCGACATATCGTGGCAAGGATGGATGCATGCAACAAATAGAGTGGAGTCGTAGGGTTAAGAATAATGAAAATCATTCAGGAAAATACAACTCTGTCACAGTCTAAATATGTTGACTATTCAGGGAATCAAAAGTTTCAAATACGACACCATGAAACTCAAACTTTATGTGCAATTAACCTAATTGGTAGAACTTGTTCATGTCGGTAATGGAAGTTAACGGGTATACCATACAGCCATGTCATTACGACACTATTATCACGATACATGCAGAATGTAACATATTATGTGGATGATGTGTATAAGAAAGAAGTATACTTCCAGACGTATACATAGATAATATTGCTAGTGACAAGCCTAGATACATGTCTGAACATCGGACTCAATCCCTTGACACCGCCTGTATACACTAAGAAAGCTGGGAGACCAAAAAAGAAGTGGCGAAAATAGGCAAATGAAAAGTCCACACAGTCCAACACAACGACATCCGCTAATGCACCACCATCTAGGAAAGGAATAGTGATGATGTCTTCTTTATGTAGTGCTTTTAGGCACAATAGGAGGAAGTGTACGGGAAGAGAACCACCAGTTGCAAACTGAAATGTTATTGTCTTCCTTTATTTTGGTTGTAGTGCAAATTAAAATGTTATTGTTCTTGTTTTTGTCATGCTTTTATTATTGTAATGATTTTGGTTCGTATTTCATATTAATGTGAACAGTTGTTATTATTAACTAGTATTATTTGGGGTGTCGATGCACAATTTTTGGTGTGTGGATGTCTTGTTTTTGGTGTGAGTAATATTGAATTGAGATTGAGGATTATAGGATTGCAATATGCAATATTCATCGGTCTAGGGTTGAACTTTTTTTTAGTTAAAGGAGGGTGGTATCTCCGAAATTTTATTAATATGCACTTACTTGTGGCGAAGAATACCGTGGTTACATAAAGAAGTAATGAAAGCAATAAATGAGGAAGTACTACTTTCCTTATAATGAAAATAAATGATAAATGATAAAAATAAGAATAAAAAATAAAAAAATCATACTCTAATATCAGGCAGTCTATGTCTATCATTCTGTACGAGTGCCATAATGTCGTGGTGAGTCAGCTGCTCCATATATTTGATATTGTCAATGATCCCAACATTCTGCATCGGAAGCATCTGTAACCTGATTCCCCTCTTTGTAGATGTAGAAAACTGTGCATCTATCGAATGATAAAATGTCTATGATCTGTCTAAGTATGCCCTAAATAGCCCGTGGTCCCTTTTCTCTAGTGATGTAGCGAATAGCCACTACAAAATCTAACGCAATCCCAATGTCTGAAAGATTGAGTCCTTTAGTTAGTAAAATCCTATCAAGAATTGCCCTGATCTCTACCTCTAATATCATGCATGATCCATATGAAGTTGAGAAAGCCCTAATACAGTGACGTGTATGATCTCTGATATGCCTTCCATGCTCGCAAAATCATCCTTGACGCATCCATCGATATTGATCTCGACATATACAACTAATGGAGTGCGCCACCAAACCAAAAAGGGGGTCCAAAGAAATACCAAATATGGGTGCAAGTGTCAAATCCTCTCGCCAATGCACAGCTCGAAACAGTCTTTCCATATGAAGAAAACGGATCATGCGATCAACCCTCCAAATGATATGTCTGGCCAATATTTTGCATCATTCCTCTTGGTCGAAAGAAACTAAAATATCAGTAGAGGAACGATAGTGTGAATGTGTCCACAATGAACATACTGTCCAAAATACTTTCATCTTTGAAACCTCCGTCTCACTCCATCTCCTGAACTCATATGTATCTGAAAAATATCTCCAAAATGCTCTCGTACCTGATCAGAGATGCTACTACCATGAAGATATGACTGATGGTCCCCGTCTCAGAATAACACTAACAACGAGAGGCCAACTGGCATCCAATTCTCCTTTGAATAACCACATAGACAATAGGGTTTAGATATCTCGGGTTTAGGATAATATATGGTTGTATATCACATTGTTATACATTTTCAAGGTTGTATTATGAAATATATTTAATGTGTAGGGGGTTTTTCACAACCAATTCAAATAACAAGATGTGTTACGCAGTCGTTACCAATGAACAACCAGGCAAGAAGCGATGAAATAGAGGATGAAATTGGAACATCACATTGAACATCTAACTTACAAAACTTGAATACAAAAGCACAATATTCACTAACATCCATTCAGTACACACGTCTACAAGGTGATTGAAGCTTTATTTTCCACCAAAAATCCACATTATGGGTGGGCGAAAATCGACCGAACCGACCGGGTTGGGTCGATTTTTTTCGTTTTTTAAGTGGGTTCGGGTTCTGGCTTTAATTAGCAGGTCGAGTTGGGTCAGGTTATGGGTTACCCACCAACCCAACCTGCCAATTAAAAAAACTCATTTATCAGCCCCACTTCAACTAAACCTAAATGCCTAGGCAGCCGTCTTCTCTGAGTTCTCTCTTCCCTCAAATCAAAATCACAATCGTCGTCTCTCTTTTCTCTATTATTTCTTCATATTTTCCCCTTTTTTCTCTTCTTTCCGTGTGACAACTGAAGATTTGGATCGATACATTATATACACACACACATCGCTCTCAATGTGTGCGTGAGTGTAAGCGATTTTTCACAAACTTGCTAGCTTTTCAGGTAACTGATTTCATTTTTATATCTTTGATATGAGTGCAATGTATATGTGTTTTCACATGTTGATTTAGTTGTTTAAGTTAATTAAAGAGACTTTCTTTTCTGTTGTTGAGTGAGTATAGTCTTTGCTACAACATTTGTTAACTTTTTTAATATTTGAAGCATAGATTATCTTAGCTCAGATAACAAAGCATAAAATTAGTCCACGGATTAAATAGTAATTTAGGAAAAAAAAATAGTGGTAATGGCATGGGCAGGTATATCTCTTATGGGGAATAAAGTTGCACGTGTCATTACCAATTTTCACCAAAGAGTGATGTAATATCACTTGAAATAGGAGCATTGATGAATGTTCTGATTTCACTTGGAGGCTTGGAGCGTTTATATCAATAGTAACCAATATTAATAAGTAAGGAACAATAAGATTTTGAAACTCAATGAAGGGAAGACAACAGAGAAACAGCATCATATAAAATTTTCAATGAACACTTAAAGAGCGTATGTTTTAAGCCTGCAGCTAAATTGGGTACAGAAATGTTCGTTATAGTAATTGAGATGACAACAAATAAGGTATAGTTGCTCCATCACATGAAATGTATTCATTCAACAGTTCTGAAAATATTTAGTATCCTGATAACAATGACTGATATTTGTTTAAACACGAAAATTAAAGAACTCGATATTTTCTAACCAATATAAGATAAAGGTGCAAAATGAAGGGTAAAAAGAAGAGGTATTGTCCTTTGGTAAATTATTTTGGCCATTCTGCATCTTTAAAAAATTATTTTCCTCGTGCTTTTGTTTACCTGTGTTAATGATCCCTAGTTGTTTGTACTAAAATTTGACTCTTGTTCTTTCATTGTGATAAACAAATGTTAAGACAAGAATATTGCATGTGCTAAGATGGACACGGACACAACCACAGGCACATGTGTAATATTATTGCTTTCTTGTATTGCATTAATAATTTCAATTAAATATATCTATTTGGTATGTTTGTAGTGTTTATGGAACATGTTGGTAGATACGGATGAATGTGAAGTATATGGCACAAAAGCTCCATCACATGACACAAATTTGCAAGCGAGTCTTCCTCCACGTGCACCGTCAACATTAGGTAAACGAAAATCTAATAGATTAGCTTCATATGTTTGTGATCACTTTACACTATTGGGCTCAAGGGATGATCCAGATGTTAGGTGTAAATGTAACTATTGTGGAATAGATTATGCTTGTGGCACTAAGAAGTGTGGTACTAACACATTGGGCTATCATTTGACAAATAATCGTAAGAAGTATCCAGGTAGATTGGTGGATAAAAAGCAAAGAATCATGTCTTTTGATAACAAAAAAGAGGGGTTGGGAGCAATCTTATTGCTATTGGTCGAAGTAAATAAGATTGTAGAGTTGCATGTGCGAAGATGGTAGTAGTGGATGAATTACCTTTTAGGTTTGTTGAAGGTCGTGGTTTCACTCTTTTGTAGTGTAGCATGTCCTCAGTTTCAGGCTCCATCTAGGAAGACTCTTGTCAGAAAAATTTATCAATTGTATTAAGATGAAAAATTGAAATTGAGAGATATTTTTTCTTCTCACCGTCAAAAGGTTTCCCTTACAATTAATACTTGGACTTCCATTCAAAATGTTAATTACATATCTCTTACAGCACATTTTATTAATTCTAATTGGACGCTTAATAAGCGTATTTTAAGTTTCTGTGTTGTTCCAAATCATAAGGGAGAAACAATTGGGAAAATGATTGAGACTTGTTTGCAAGATTGGGGGATTGAGAGTTTTTACAATCATTCTTGATAATACAAGCTCTAACGATGTGGTTATTTCTTATCTTAGGAGGAAGTTAGTTGCTTGGGGTAGTGATGGATGTGTTCTAGATGGGAGATATTTTCACTTAAGGTGTTGTGCACACATTATCAATTTGATTGTTTATGATGGGTTGAGGGAATCACATGATTCCATTGTGAATATCCGCAATGTAATCAAATGTGTAAAATCTTCTCTTGTTAGGCGTGAAAAACTGAAGGATTGTGCGAGGAAAGAGAAGATTGATTCCAAGTCTGTTGTGTTTTTGGATGTTCCAACTAGGTGGAATTCTACCTATTTGATTTTGGAAACATCATTAAAATTTGAGAAAGCTTTTAACAGGCTAGAAGAAGAAGATGCTCAGTATTTTCATTACTCTCAGGAAGATGATGGTGGTAGAAAGAGAGGTGGACCTCCTTCAAGTTTAGATTGGGAAAATGGATCTGTGTTTGTCAAGTTCCTTAAAAATTTCTTTAATGTCACGTTGACTTTTAGCGCTTCATTGTGCGTTAGTGCTTGTGCTTATCTTCATGAAATTTATAATCTTGTAATAGAATTGGATGAATGGAGATTAAGTCGTAATGCTCTATTGGGTGAAATGGCGACTAATATGAAGAAGAAGTTCGATAAGTATTGGGGTAAAATGGAAAATGTAAATCAGTTGTTGCTTATTGTTACTATCCTTTATCCAAGATACAAAATGGATTATGTTGAATATTGTTTTAGTGATCTATATAGGGATGGGGAAGTTGTTGGTATTATGATGAAATTTTTGAAAGTCAATCTAATGCATATTTATGAGTGGTATGCGGCTTGTGAAGGTGTTCATGGAAGTAGTCAAACATATACTAATGAGTCTTTGAGTTCTTCCAATACAGATAAAGTTAGTTCTTCTTCCATCAGTGATACTCGCCTTTCCAGATTTCTGGAAAAACAAACAATAAAAGATTGTACTAAAATAAAAAAATGATGTGGAAAGATACTTACTTGATGTTCGTGAAAGCGTAGAGAACAAGGATTTTGATGTTCTCAATTGGTGGAATGTTAACAAAAGTAAGTATGGCGTCGTGTCCAATTTGGCTAAGGATGTGCTGGCAATTAAAGTTTCAACTGTTGTTTCAGAAAGTGCTTTTAGCACTGTAGGAAGGATCCCTGATCCTTTTCGTAGTTCATTAAGTCCTAAAATGGTGAAAGGCTTTGATACACACACAAAATTGGTTGAAAGCTTCTCCAAACTTAGATGGTTTCCACATGGAAGATGTTAAGCATTACAACCAATTAGATGAAGGTAATATGTATATTTTTATAAATTTTGTTATTTTGAATTTATTTCTATGTATTTTATTGTTAATTTAATCATTTTTTTTTTGCAGAATTAAAATCGATTAATTCAAAATTGAATGAAGATGATGAAGGGAACATGAGTTAAAAAGTTTTTAGGTATATCTATAATGTGTATTTAGTTAAAAGGTTTCTAGGATGCCAATTTGCTATTGTGATTTGTTTTAACTTTTAATGAAATGTGTAATCTTTTCTGTTTCATTATTTTGATTAATATTTGGTGGATTGCACTATTTTATTTTTCATGTTTATTGACACTCGATGACTATATTAATGTTATTTTACATCAAAAATTGGATGATTTTAATCTTTGTGCAACAAGTTTATCTCAAACCGACCAACCCAACCCAATCCGACCGACACATAATTGGATTGTATTAGATTTCAAACAAACCGACAATGTTGAGTGGGGGCAAAAATTGACCCAACCCAACACAAGCCCACCCCTAATCCACATTACTACACACCCACACAAAAACCCAAAACATAAATCTAAAATCTTTGATTTGCCTATGTAGTTCCAACAACTATTGTTCAAGTGCATTCCTGAATCTCAATAGCCCAAGTATGATATCCACAAATCTACTGCACATAGGTGGGTCAAACCACGAGAAGTACCCACAACCTCCATTTTGTTGTAGAAAACCAACGAAATATCAGAGATTAAGCATACTCAGTAAAAAAAACTGGTTCAAAAATTGTGTTCGAAATTCCATTACCAGCCATTGTGCATGTGAAAAACCTTCTTCCCAAGTTCGCTTCCATCCATGAAGTCTTCTGATCAATCTCCATTCTGCATTTGCATAGACGGGAGTCCATCAGAGCTAAGGGTACAGTGTTGCAACTACGTACGCAATAAGCGAAATGATATCAAATAATGAAATTAGGGACATAAAAAAAACCATATTCGTGTTTGGTGGGTGCTATTAAAAATGAAAATATAAATTGACGCATTTGCCCTTACTCATTTATCTATTTCCTCCCTTTCCCTTAGGATTTAACGACACACTAGACGGATGTTGTGGCAGAGGTGTTTTCAGCACAAAACGTTCGAAATATGGGGATTTTCTGCGATTTACAATAGGTATGGGGATATATCGCAACTTGAAACGTTTACATGAGGTATTCCGTTATTAATCCTAATAAATTAAAAAACATCAGGGATGAGTTTGGAGAATTCGGGGTGAGGACTATGTTACCATCCCTACTTGAGACGTGCATTCGATTATTATGGTCTAAACTTAACAACTTCCTTAGCTTGTCCCACTTGATTGGTTTTGAGTCGGTCCTCAATTCTTCTAACCCCTTTTGTCCATGCCAAAATTAACCCCATGATTCAAGAAAGCAATTATAGAGATGGCCTTATCCATCTCACTTTCGCTAATTCCATTCATATTTGTTAATTGGCTTGACCAAAGCTGTGACATGTTAAGAGGGATGGACCCAGCAAACTATCCTAGCCTGGGTGGACGTTGATCGGTCAACGTCGACAACCAGTGATCGTAAGGTAAGTCTCAAATGGAGAATGGGCCAAGATCCAAATCACAACTCAATCAACTTAAACCCTAAATTAAAATTCGTAATTCAAAATTGCAAACAATAGGGCAAGTGTGCAACACATAAATTAGATTATCAGACAATCAGTGAACTAATTTCTCATAATCTCATAAGTCATAATATATATGATACAATATCATTTCAAATTTATGATAAATGAATCAAATGATAATAATACAACTGATTTCTCATTTCAAATCAGTGCACAACAGCACAAGACAACAAATTTACTTATTGCAATTTGCAGAAGAAACAAGTATACCTAAATGGCTAAACCATCAGCAAATAAATCAGACAAACGGAGACTATTTCTGCATTTCATTGCACTTAAATTTCATGATTTAACATCGAATATGACAAGACCAAAATAATTCATAAACACTTAAAAATGACACCCATAATGCCCAAAAACAACTTACGGTTTCAAATTCAACAAAACTCACGATGGACGGGACTTGGACGGACGTACGAAGTGACAAAAGGGACTGAAACGGCCTGCGGCGGGCTAGCCGGATTGGTGGTAGTGGTAGTGGTGGCAGGCGGTGGTGAGGGACGGGCGATTGGGCGAGAGTCGAGAGATTGGAAATTGGTGAGAATTTGGGGATGGGTTTTGATTTTAAAATGAGGGCCATTGGGCTTATATATTATATAATTAAGGATTGGACCCAGAACAAATGGCCCAATCCGATTACAAAAAAAAAACAAACAAATAAACGATGATGGACTAGGTCAAATTGGCTCAATTTTAAAAAAAAAAAAAAGGATTATGGCTGGGCCAAATTGGCCCAATTTCACAAAAAAAAAAAATAATAAAAAAAAAAAGGAAGGTAGAAAGGATGAAGAGGATGAACTAATAGGGTCAGAAGATGCCGGCGAACTAGCGAAATTCTCAACTGCTTTGGCGAAGCCCAGCACGCGCGGCCGCGCCCCCAGTCGAGTGTTGGGTCCATCCCTGCATATTAACTAAGGGTGTCCAAAAGTCCTGAATTGAACCGAATCAAGCAGTTCTTCATAAGTTAAATACCCGAACGGGTACCCGAATCGAGAACCGATGGGTATGAGTTAGGTCTCGGGTCTAGACCAAGAACCCAAGAACCGAATAAGAACCGAACTAAATTATTTTTTCATTAAATTAATTAAATTATTTTATTTTTTTTCTAAATAAATTGACAAATTAATTAATTAAATCAGATCATTTCATAATTTTAAGCATTGAGCCTCAATTTTTTAATATGGATCGTCGATATTTTAATATTAATATTTACTTTTTGGTATTTGTATGCATTGAATTAATATTATTCGATAACTAGTTTTTATATATTTTTGAATTGGGTTACGTTAATTTGTAAAAGTTACGAATGGAATGTCATTAGTTATATTTATATAGTGTTGCTGTGAATGTTAAAAAATTTAATTATGGCATGGAACCGAAAGAAACCGAACCGAAAGAAACCCAACCCAAATGGTTCCATAATTATATTTGGACCCGACGAATCCATTTATTAAATACCCAAAAATTTTGGAACCTAGCAGAATCGAACAAAACCGACCCACGGGCAGCCCTAATATTAACGCCAACTCTACATGCACAGTAATGCGTAACGTCTTGTTGATGATTCGATTACCACCTTAAATTTGATTTTATATTACCGTTTACAGCACATTCGTGTACATATCAATCTGTTTAGGCTTCTGCTTTTGAATTGATTACTTATATATGGATTTGAAGTCGAAGACTATTTCTAACAATTTCTTATTCATAATGCATACTATATAATTATCCCAACATACGCAACATAATATTTAGTTTCATATTGTACTTATTAATTAGCATTAAAGGTCGATTCATGCTCTAAAGACACACTGATGGTAGCTGATCTAAGGACAGGCTGGACAGAACTACAGTCCGTGACAGCCTTCGCCCATACCATTTGTAGCTTTTTTACATTAAGAGCCCTACTACAAGTACATGTAAGATTGTTCGTGGGTCGATTCAGTTTTAAAATTTTTTGGTATTTAATAAATGGACCCGTCGGGTCCAAATATAATTATGGAACCGTTCGGGTTCGGTTCGGTTTGGTTCCTTTCGATTTCATACCATAATTAAATTTTTTAACATTTATAACAACACTATATAAATATAACTAATGACATTTCATTCGTAACTTTTACAAATTAACGTAGCCCAATTCAAATATATATATATATATATATATATATATATATATATATATATACTAGCTGTCAAATAACATTAATTCAATGCATACAAATACCAAAAAGTAGATATTAATATTAAAATGGCGGTGATCCATATTAAAAATTGAGGCTCAAAGCTTAAAATTATGAAATGATTTGATTTATTTAATTAATTTGTTAATTTATTTAGAAAAAAATAAAATAATTTAATTAATTCAATAAAAAAATAAAATAAATTATTTAGTTTCGGTTCTTGGTCGAGACTCGACTCATACCCATCGGTTCTCGATTCGGGTACCCATTCGGGTATTTAACTTACGAAGAACCGCTCGATTCGGTTCGCTTCGATTCGAAATTTTTGGACACCCCTAAGTCTAAGGGCCTGATTTACAGGCCCCTGCCAGGTTAGATACATTTGGGGGTGGGGCCACATATTTTTTTTATTGTAGAGGTGGGCCCCGGCTCGGTAGTGAGTGGCCTGTAAGGCCCCGGTAAAATTCAGCCCTGTACTTGGGGGCATAAACCTTACATTAACCATGCTTGGCTACCAGAAGGAGGTTCACGGGATGGGGGGTGGTTGGTTCACATATCCTCACAAATGCAAGGGGGGTGAGTTTTTTTTTTTTTTTTTTATCATTTTTATTACAGTTGGCCCCATCCTTGTGTGTATTGGTAAAACTTCTATGAAACGCTATTCTGTACATTTGACTCTTATCTTTTTACATTAGTCCATATCCAGATTAACAAAGGAAAAAAAATACTTCACTACAACGGTTTCAATATACACTTTCAAAAATAAGAAACTTGTGAAAAAGTGTAAAAATTAGGTATTAAGTTTGTTATCATCTGATAACAATTTTTGTGACTTATTAATTAATTAAATATGCTAAATTTTTTTATCAATCACAAATTACTAAATTAATGGACACAACTTAATTTTCAGTCAAAATTTATTTATCGATCATAAATTATCAAATTAATTAGTTACAACTTATTTTTCGATCACATATTTATCAAAATTGGTAAATGCATTGTTGGAACTGGGTTCGAATGACAAGCAGCTCTAGATTCAGGAGCTCTTGCTATAGCCGAACGTGAAGGAAAGATCATGATTACAAATTATCAATTTAATTGATCACAATTATCTAATTAATTAGTCACAAGTTACCGTTCATATCCTCCACCCAAAACGTTTTGTCACCGTCGTAGATCCACCAACACTACTACCTACCCTAATTACCATTCAGAATTTTTGTAGGCATTTTATTAATAAGATAAGTTGCTGGGAATATTGCTTCACCTATAGTTATTTAGGAATTTTAGTTGAAAACATGAAGGACCTAGCTATCTCCAAAAGATGCATGTTTGTCCTTTATGCCACTCCATTTTGTTGTGAGGGTAACACTACAAGAACTTTGATAAATTATTCTATTTTAAAAATTTTTTAAAAAAATCCTAATATCTTACTGAAATACTCATTTCCATTATAACTCATAAAATGTTTAATTTTCACATGAAATTGAGTTTGAATCATAATGTGAAAGTCTCTAATAACTTGTTTTGTTTCAGACTTATTTTTACGCAAACAAACTCGATTTATTCTTGTATGATCATCTATAAGAGTCATAAAACATAACTTTTTTTTCCAACAAGTTTGCTAATCCTAGTTGGTCCCCATAATCACTGTGTATGATAGAAAAAGGTTTAGACGGTTTATGAGATTTTAAAGGAAAAGATGCTCGATGTCATGTTTTGCTAACTCACAAACTTCACATTGAAATGAAAGAGGATCTTTATTGCTAAATGAACTCGGAAACAAACAAGTTTGGTTATGTCATACCACATGATATTTTCCGTCATATGTATTGTCCTGATACATTGCTAGATGTCAATTTGGGATGATGGATGTGAATTGGTGATAAATTAAAAAGGGGTGTTTTAATTTATCGATTTTGATTAGATCAAAATAATAACTCACTTCGTTAGGTATCGTGATTGGGAACCTAATGGGTCACACACAAAATGAGAACTGGAAGAATTAGATTTACCAATTAATTAATTGCCAAGTGTTGGATAATTAATTGTATTAATTAACTCGTGGACCAAGTTTTATTAATTGGATTAATTAAATATTGGACTTGGTTAAGTTAAACGATGGGCCAAACTCGTTTGGACTTATATTAATAGACTGCTATGGTTTGTAAAAATATGTAAAAAAAAAAAATTATTCTTGCTAGCACGAGAAAAGTAAAAACCTTCTCTCAATCTTGTTCTCTGTGTGAATTTTCATTCGATGTTGGACAGCTGTGGATTGCAGATCGTGATTGTTCGTATTTCAAGAATCAGCAAAAGAGTTTGCAAAATTTATGAAAGACATTATTCTAAACACAATTTATATCTAAACACAAAACAAATTCATGATGAGAATTGAAAAATAATTTATTTTTCGCTGCGCATGTTAACTAAATTCCTAACATAATCTACATGAGCCAATAACAGAAGGGGAAAACAAATTCTGATCCTAAATGATAGGAGCAGAAACTAGACTAATTCAAAAGTCCATGCATTTGGAATTTACTCAAAACATAAAAATAAAATAACAAAAAACCTAATAATCGCCCGGTGCTTTTGACGTTAGTATGAAGTACTATCTATCATGTCATCAAATCTATTAAATTTTAAAATACAAGCCGAGAGAGTTACGAATGGAACAAAATTTGATGTTCAATAGCAACTCGGTGAATTTTTGGTGAATTTTTGAAGTTTAGCGATAACTCGAAAACAACTCTCAAAACTTTTAGAGCGTATTTGATTGGTTTTATTTTTCTTGAAACATGACGTTTTTTAATCCAAATTCCTACTTTTGAGATGCTTGATTGACATTTTTTCCATAAAAAATATTTTCTTAAAGTCGGTCACGTAATCAAGTTTTTTCTAAAAAAACAAGTAAAATATTTTCTTTAGGAAGAGAGATTTCTATTTTCTGACAATTCACACACGCGATCTCTCTCTCTCTCTCATCGACCCCTCCCCCTGTCTACCCACCAATAAAAGATAAATAAGAATAATATTTTCACGCAAAGAAATTCTAAGCAAAATTTAATAGCAACTGAAAAACTTTTTCTTGAAACTGAGGATGAAAAATTTTACGGGGATGCAAAAACCTCCCCCTAACAGTAACTCGGATTGATTAATATGACCTGATAACTAACAGAGTCACCGTAATAATGCTTAGGAATCTTTCTGAGGCAGTTGGGACAGCAGTAAGCAAAGATAGCACATTTGTTCTAGTTTCAGAATTCATTGCTAGAAGATTTAAAACTAATGGCATAAAGGTGAAAAGGCAGGCATAACTGAAATTCTCCTGGCTCAGAGGTGAAAACATTTGGGTTGCACTAAATATCCTAAACAATGATTCTACTGGCTCACTTGGAAGGAGTAAAGATCAAAATTCTCATGGAACAATAATGTACAAGGTTGTCTTTAGGACCATAACAGGAGGATAACGACTTTTCTTGAACAGGATGGGAAGCCAAAAATAGGCGGTCGAGATTATAACTATGTAGGAGCGTACAAGATTGATACCTACACCTAATTCCACGGGTCCGGTAAAATCCTAGAATTCACAGTTTCTTGCCTTCGAAATAAAATCAAGATTCATAAAAATTGCTGCCATAAGAAATAAAAGCCTCACAATACACCATATTGATTGGAAGTTCTCAGGCAATAAAGCATGTACAAGAAGATATGCAGAGCTTCATCTTTTCTTTTTACAGCATTTCAAAGGCCAAAATTCAAGAAAATGGCAAGTACTAGGAGTTCGATAAAACATATTAATTGTTCATCCATAAGTTTAAAACAAACAAAGTAGTGCCCCTGCAATCTCTGTATTTAGATTCCGTAATGGTGTTGTTTCTGCATCATTAGAATGAACCGTCGAGAGAGAGCTTTCCCGGTTTACTTCCACCTGCAAAGAACAATGATTCAACGTTCCATTAGTCACAACCGTGCTTCATTACGCTGAAAACAAAATCATCCACGCAACTGAAAAAAGAACTCACAGGATAGCATTGGGAGTTCAGAGCTTTTCAGCACACGCAGTCTCTTCACAGTTGATACAAACATGCTGCAAACAAAATATACAAAAAAAAAAAAAAAACAAAAATGGTGTTTTAGCAGTCTAATTCTATCGAAAGCCGAGTCATGAAGTTCCAAGTGAGCTTGATTGTAATAAGCACTATACTCTTATACTACATACAATCACTAGTGAGATTTTTGCAAGACAGATCGGGGACTGTCACTAGTGAGATTTTTGCAAGACAGATCGGGGAAACTGCCATAAGCATTCGCATTTAGGTGACTTTGATTCATTAACGAAAAATTATAATTTCGGGAGTATGTTGAATAATAAAACCGCAATTAATAAAAAATATCGGGAAGGGAATTTTGGTACAGAACGCAAACCTGGAAGAACGAAAGACCGAACAAATGCCATCCTTTCTATTCCGAAAACTCCAGAACCGAGTGGCAGAATATTAAAAAAGAACTAGACAAAAATAAAATTGCATCAGATTCAAGGAGGTAAGATGCTTACTCCCAAGGGACATCCCCAACAAGCATCCTGTCCCCTTCATTATCTTCATAAACAAGGGTATATTCCCCACTTCCATCCAACAAACCACTTGTCACTTTCTCTTCCTCTAACTTGTTTTCGATACCATTCGTCAAAGAATCGCTTTGAGCTACAAAGATAAATGAAAAACAAGTGAACCAGTCAGATTTTTAAAGAAATATGCATCTACATTTAGATTTAGAGGATGTATGGCTAAGCCTACAAAAAAAGGTAAGTTTTAAGCGGATTACTTATTCTTTTCTCACTATTATTACATTTTTTGAAAGCAACTCTTACGACCAAAGGTAATATATTACTAATATATGAGTTTATTTACCTAAAGGTGAACCTTTCGAGAGTAGTTAAACATGATTAATCAAAAAAGATAAACACGTGATCCACACATAAATTCATCATGCACCTGACAAGGCTTGGTTATGTTTAGCATCAATATGAGATATGCGACAATTCAACTTTCGCTCAGTCAAAGCAGTATTATAAATCATTTGCTGGATAGTAACCTGCAAGTAGGCCTCTGAAGAGTTCATCAACGGCTGAGGAGAGTTTTTCATAGCTATTGAACGCTTTAAGATCCACTTTCCTTCCAATGGGAACACCATCCATGTTTATCTTCACAAATCTACTTTTGGGGCAATTTTCAATAGGTTTTTTGCTGAAATCTTTGTCCGGGACCACAGTCTGTGACTCAGAGGATAATTTAGAAGAATTGCCATTTGCAAGATTCTTCCTAAACGAACGAATAGGAGGCCATCCCACCACTGGAGCAGGAGCAGTTCTATTATTTTTTTTACAAATGAGGCACCACAATAGAACAAAGATTAGTTAATGGCCAAATAAAAATTACATTCACTCTTTATAGCAAAGCCTAGCAAATCAAAATTATACTTAAATTATCAAGAACCAATACAGATGATTATGTCTTGTCAACACAATTCAATAACATGATGAGTTTGTCCATGAAGACTGATCAAAACGAATACAATTTTCGGTGTTTTTTCCCCCTTTTTGCTTTCCATTGGTATCTTGATTTCACTTGGTGGAGAAGGTAATTTAAGGAATCTAAGTAGGACACAACCAATTTTTACATAAAGTTAAGCAGAGGCACCCATAAATCTAATCGGCAAAAACTACAGCATGCAGAAAAACTGACCTCCTTACAGGGTTATTACCATATTAAATGAATATTCACAGGACAACTGCAGGAAGTAACTTAATTATTTATTAACATGAAATATTAATATTTGTACAGACAGACACATAGTTGAGAGAAACATCCTTGGACAAATGCACGATAGAAAGGATAAGGATCGAGAATACATAAATACAAGGCAGGCAAACATACAAAAATCTAAAAAGCATCGCCAGATTGATTTACATCTACATGCATGGAGCAGGGATGGGAATTTCTGGGATGTGTGCATATTCAAAGATCTGTATTTTCTGCTTAATTTTTTTGAAGTACTAAAACAACAAAAAGCTGAGGTACCTTTTCTGAGCATTGCTGCTGTTAGGCACTGCCTTATTTGCAGGTGAAAATGCCTTCTTTTCTGCACCCTGCAACTCTACTATTCTACACGATTTCTTTTCCATAAGGGGAAAAAATGAAGCCTTTGTTTGGTGTTGCCATGGAGTGGTGGCACTGGTAGTGGTTGCGCCGGCAGTGGTGTTAGGGAAGAAGCCTAAAGAGAGAAGAGACTCATTTTTGGGACCATTAATTTGTTTGAATGTCCAATCTCCACCAGGTGGACCAAGTCTTAACTCAAGCTTTTTCTCCTCTGAAAGTCCATGGTTTGTTTCTTCTGCGCTTTTCACAAGCCATTCCTTCTCTTTTGGAATCAAATCAAGCAACTGAGGACATCCCACATCTTTTCTTGAATAGCCCTCCATTTATTGGTGAATTAAATCAGACTCTCTTTCAAGTTTCAGCTCAAGGAGGAGTAATCAATTAGGAAGTTCTTGCTGCAAAAAAAAAAAAAAAAAGTGGAAACACGAACCCAAAATGCTTATTTAGCAGTAACTGCATCATAATGCACAAAATATAAAGATTAAGCTAAGGAAAAGGGCAAAGATCAGTGCATGTGCTTAAAGTTTTACCTTGAAATGCTTAACCAAAGCTTAGATTGATAAAAACCCACATGTTCAAAATCATGAAAACGCAAGCTTCTCTCCTCCAAACCCACAAAACTCAAGAAATGAACACAAGAATCAAAGCTAATGAGCAACCCTTAAAGAGTCTTAAAAGGGAGTTGTTATTTTTCAATATAAAAGCTATAAAACTCGCAAAAGAAACAGAAATATAAAACAACAAGCACTAAAGAAACCCCACCAAGAACAAAGATAAACCCTAAGGAAAAAAAAGGCAGGCCCAGGGGGGGTATTATAGCTCCAGGATTGTGATCTTTGCTTTAATGCCTTATTTTTTGGCACGCTGAGAGAGTGCTATCTTGTCAAGTTCTCTCTCTTATACATACATAAATATATATACACACACTCACTGTGTCTCTATACTGTACAGTCTATACCCTACTAGAGTTTGTTTTTGTTTTGTTTTAGGCCTTTGTTATGTTGTGAAGAGATGAGATGAGAGAGAGAATTAATGCAAGAGAATAGAATCAGAGAGATTCTTTTCACTCGAAGAACCCCAAAACAGGAAACAGAACTAGCACGCAACCATTTCTTCACCAGTAATATGTTGTTTGCCTCAAGAAGCAAAGCTTCCAGGAATAAATAGTAAGTAAATACTTTGTTTTTCATTATTTTTAAAATATATATTTTTCTTATTTTCAATTACAAATTTCTTAATAAAATAATATTACACGTAAATTTAAAAAAAATTATATTTTTAACCACACATTCTCCATCAAATCATTATTTAAAATATATTTTTGTAAAAAAAATAAGAGGCTCAAAACCGGCACTCCCTCCAATAGGAGGGTACAATGTACCCCCTAATGTACAAAAAGAATGGTCCTAAAAATATATACACGACGTTTTTATAAATGTATGCCTTGGAATTAGTACATTACACACCAAAAACATTAAACATCTCTTTTAAATTTTAACCCTTGTTTGAGCCTCATGATTTGGTAAATAATACATTTTGAAATAGTAATATTATTTTATTGAAAAATATATTGTAGAAAAAAAATAATATATATATATATATCTGTGTGTGTGTGAGAGAGAGAGAGAGAGAGACGGAATCAAACAATGGCTTATGTTTTTTAGAAAAAAAAAAATGGAATTATTTGGCTAAAATAATGGTTCCCTAATTTTGATCACTGGATTCAAAATTGCAATAAATAACTTAAATAGCAACTGAATGTCAAGTACTTTGACTTTTAAAATCTTTAGTCAAGTAGCATGATTTATTTATCTCGAACTTATTTAATTCTAAGGTCCTGTTTGATTATGATTATTTTCCATGATTTTCAAGTTCTTGATTTTGGCATGTTTGAACAACCAAATTTTCTAGGGAAAAGTTTTTCCAAGCAAGCCCTCAACGCGCCTATTTTCCTTGGTTTTGGGGAATTACTTTTCCCACCATTGTTTTGGTGGGAAAAACAATTCCATGTTATTTTTTTTTTTTTACTTTTTGGTAATGGAAATAAATTTTATAAATCAAAAATTCACTATTCAAAACATTATTTTTCTCAAATAATTTCTATCAAACGGGGGATAAGATTTAGCTAAAAATCAATTTTAGTAGATTTTGATAAAATTAATAAATTACGTAATTAAAAATCTGATAAAAAAATGTAATTCTATGATTGAAAATGAGTTTTAAAAAATATCATCTTAACAAGGGCTAATTGTATCAATTGATATTCTGAAATTCCAAAAGGACATCACATCCTAATTTTTATTAAACTCTATAATAATACAAGGAAAAACATGGGTTCAACTCATTTACTTTCTAGTCGGTATGGTTTTGGTTCCCAAACTACAAAAGTATAGTTTTGGGTCCCCGACCTATTAAATAAGTGAAATCATGTCATGGAATCTATTAATTTTGACCGTAAACCCCGTGTGAAAATAACTTAGAATCAGTTAATCAAGTTCTCCACATTAAATCTTTGATGATTTTATCCCCCAACTTTGAGTCACTTGTTAATTTTATATGGTTATAGCATTCACGTTTGACAGTTATCATTATAATGAAGATTCAGATTGACATATTGACCAGACTAAAATGCTCACTTTTGAATGTTGGGGATCTAAAACCACATAAATTGAGATGTAAGGGAGATCAACCGTAATTATATCTAGACAAAATGAAATCATGAAAAAAAAAAAATGTTTGGGCAATTTTCTTTGGTGGTTTATTTGCAATTTTTAAAAGTTAATGAGGACGATTTCATGACGTAAGAAGATTTCGAACACGTGAGAGAGGCTTGGACTTTGTGGTCTGCTTGTCCTGGTTACCGGTGGAATGTCTTTGAGACTCCACACACCTATAGCCCAGCCTTCCTAATGCACTGTATACCACGTGTCAAACTGCAAGTTTTTTTTATTAGTGGGGACCGTTATTTTTACAGCTGGAGATAACGGCGCGTGGGTGGCTCGTTACTCTTGGGATTTTGGCAAAATTATTACGAGTAATGCTATTCATTCCCAGTGAATTATGAACACAATTTAAGTGGCGTTAATATGACATTAAATGATATGTAAAATTAAGTCATTTAATTTCACCTTTTATTTAACATATTATTTAGAGCCACTTAAACTGTATTTGTAACTCTATTGGGATGAATAACATTACTCAATAGTCTCAATTATTATAGTTTACGTAGTTCTACATGCGCCGTTAGCGCATGATTTCTCGAGATAAGAATTTTTTTTTATTTAACTCATGTTTAGTATACATTAAAATTTTCACTTTCATTCTTCTACTCATTTTCAATCACACATTCTTCAATAAAATAATATTTTTCATCACTTCAATAACTTTTCATTTTTTTTTCAACCACACATTCTCTATCAATCTACTATTTCAAAATATATTCTTCCAAAATAATGTGGTTCACACCTTTTTAGCTTATGTTTGTCTCATATCCTTTCGAAATTCTTTTTTTTTTTTCACATATAAGGGTGTGTTTGAGCCACATTATTTTGGAAGAATGTATTTTGTAATAGTAGATTGATTAATAATGTGTGGTTGAAAAAGAAGGAAAAGTTATTAATGTGATGGAAAATATTATTTTATTGAAAAATGTGTGGTTGAAAATGAGTAAGAGAATGTTAACGAAAATTTTAATGTGTATCAAACATGGGCTAAATTTTCAATCATATATTCAGATAATAAAATATTCTGCAAGTAAATCTAATTATTATTATTTTTACTTTTTAACCACATTCTCAAAAAATTTATTATTAAAAATAATATTTTTCCAAAACAATGACCAGAGCTTAATAAACCTGAATACAAAAATATTATTGAGTCATTGTTTGAACTTCATTTTAGGTTAAAATGTATTTTGAAATAGCGATTTTTTAAAAATATATGATTAAAAAAATAAGAAAAACACGATTTAAGAGTAAACTTATTTTGTGTGAGAATGTATGGTCGAAAATAAATTTTGCAAAAATGTATTTACCCCATGTTTTGTACACATTAAAATTTTTATTATCATTTTTCTACTCATTTTCAACCACACGTTCTTCGATAAAATAATATTTTTCATCACGTTAATAACTTTTCCTTTTTTTCAACCTCACATTCTCCATCAATTTACTATTTCAGAATGCATTCTTCTAAAATAATGTGACCGAAACACACCCTTAGTAAAAAATGAAGCCCAAACATAGGCTGAATGAAATCCTAACCATTGGGTTCTCCAATATATTATACGGAATAAAATAAGCTGATAACTTCATAATTTAAAATTTCAATTTTTAAAAATTTATTTTTAATCATATAGTCACTTAATAAAATAATTTAATACGTGAAATCAAAACTTTTATCTATTTTAATACCGCACAAGTCTAAAAGATTCTATTTGTAAAATTTTGCTATTATTTCTATTTCTACTTCTACTTCTTGTTAAAAGAATTTTTTTCTTGAAACTAAAACTAATTTTCTAAAACAACTTCTTTTTCCGAAAAATATTTTTGAGGAAGATACAATGGTATTATAAAACTAACAAGACAGGTTCAAATGCAATTTTTTATTTTCAAAATCTCAATTTGACTTCTCAAAAGACATCATGTCTAGGCATCGGATGGATCGATCCAGGTAAAGAAACACGAACCAAAACTATCAATTTCGATTTCATTTTTATCTATAATAATTTTTTTTACAAAAAATTGTAAGTTGACAATACATATTATTTTCCCAATATTTGAATAGAAATTGATGAATAAAAGAAATATTTTAACACTTTCTTAATTCAGTGCAAATATGTGAGCAAATAACATTCAATATCTAACGTAGTAGTGTCTAACTCTGACGGTGGCTCTATGTGCGGTGCCTCGAGAAAAGCTTGTGACATCGACAGCACATAAGGTGCGATTAAAAGTGACTATAAATGAAAGTGATATGATTCATTTATTCAATGAATTTGCTTAATTAGAGTACTTCTTGGGCCAATAACTAGTTGGGCCTTGTAAATTCAACTTGATGGGTCGGGACGATTGGGACATAGTGAATAAGTTTTTTAAAAATAAGACTTTTAAGATATGACAAATTCGATTTCAAAATCAGCTGTCCAAGGTTTTGATTCAAGAATCCAGAACCGACTCATATCCAGTGGGTTTCAATTCTCGATTTTTCGAATTTTAGGTTCGATTTTAATTTCAATTTCAGTTAAAATGTCCACTCCTAAAAAAACATGTCAAATGGACTTTACATCTGAACAGTGCTTTTGATAATGTTTCAATTTTTTCTTCTCATACCATCTAGTTCAAGACATCAATAGGAAATAAATTTTTATATACATTATCTATTTTAATTTACGTGGCAACCCATGACATTTGAATAAAATGAGAGCTTTTCTAATTCCATAGCTCCACAAAGAGCTGAACCACCTTGCCAAAAGAATGATGTCCGAAGCAATGTCGAGTCCTAGGCGATGGAAGATAATTTGATAAAAAAATCATTGAGTCACGTGATTTGCATAGGGAGTTAGGGTCATATCACTCACTTTATATACACACACTCAAAACAAATAAATAATAATTAAGAATGTTTTGCTCTGCGCTAGACGTGTGAAACGGATCATGTCAGTGCCATGCAAATTTTTTTATAGATTTAAGACAGACCCAGGCTACAAAAGATGTTGTATCCAAGAATCGACGATTTGATATCCCATCTAAACTTCACCTATATATAGTAGTGATATCATATCAGTACTTGATTTTGATGAAGTTGGAATTTTTTTTTGTTTTTTGTTTTTTTGATACCCAGGTATCCCAATTAACACTAGACTATTTCCTGGACCGCCCATCACCGGTGCCTCAACTCTGGGCGGAGGTAAATCGCGGGTTATGCCCAATCAAGCCAGTGTCCATGCAAGCTTTATACTTCTGGCCCCAAGGGAGCCCTCCTACAACCGGTTATTACAACACCAAGCTGCTACACTACATGGTTTGGGTATTACAACACTTGGCTGCTCCTTCCGTGATTTGAACTCCCCACCCTGGGGTTGCAGCCCAGCCTTGTACTGTCTTTGCCATCTCGGATGTGCCCCGGGGCACGGAGTTGGAATTTTTAATTGCAGAAACAAATTTCAATCATAAATTTAATAATATTAAAAAAAAAATTTAAAAAAATCTCGAATATTAGTAGGGGCCTAGGACTTCACTGATGTCATATTTGGCAGTGAATATAATCTAAATTAATTGGGTGGTGCTAGTGGTATATCACCACTTACACAAGTGTGTCCATAATGGACACCCGGCACCCTCCTATTGGTGGGGTGCCAGGGCCCCACGACACCCCACCAATAGGAGGGCGTCGGGTGTCCATTATGGACACCCTTGTGTGAGTGGTGATGTACCACTAGAATAATTCAAATTAATTTTAACCATATATTTTATTGGACTTACAATTTTTCAACATGCATTTCATCAATTTTATCAAAAACTACTAAAAAATTAATTCTAATCCCTACCAAATGGGGGAAATCTCACTTGACTCTATCGTTGCACATAGAAGTAGGAGAGTTGGCAAAGCACGAGGTCTTCAATTTAGCATTCACGTAATTCAAGGCTCAACGCTTATAATCAAGGTCGTACTTGCGTTTAGCGAGGCCTGAAACGAACTTTAGAATTTGGGCTCCTAAATCGTAGCAAGTAATCAAATTTTCTCATTTATAAGAATTTTACGGAACTAAATTTGTTGACCTAAATTTAACAATAAAACAAAAAACAAAATATTTAAATTTTTTATATAGCAATGAAATAATAATGTATAAATGTTTTAAATGATCACTTAAATACAACTCGTCTTGCAATTTTAAAGACAAAATTATCAATTAATTTTGAATAGTCAAATTGTTCAACAATTTTTTTTCAATGGATAACATGGACAATATAGTTGATTGGAGATAATTCTTGATCAATTTTTACTTGAAAAAACTTCTTTCTGCCGATGCAATTGTAATCGGTATGGTTAGCAAAATCTTGTATGCAATGCAAGCATTTGAGAACCAACAATTCATTATATTCAAGTAATGTGGCACATCAATTGCTCTTTTTGTTTCTCTAGATAAATAGCACTTTAAGATTATCAACTCTAAACATAAGTCATCACCAATAATGTTTGAATGTCCATTATATCTCAAATACTACTCAAAATTCTCACAAGATTTCAACAAACTTTCAACATGTGTGCTCTTTAACCTCTCCAAACTAAACAAAAACTCAAATATATCTCTATAATGTTTAAATTGTTCAAAATGAGTTTGAAATGAAGATCAAGTTTCATTAGAGAAATTTATTAACTCTACATACTTGGGCTTGAGGAAGTGGTCTCTTAGGCTTCACCTCAAGTCCGGCTCTATTTACAGTAGAAAAAATTGAAAATAAATTGCACAAAGCTTGACTCCTCCAAAACGCGTACTTTGTTCAAGATTTGTACTTTCAAGAAGTTAATATACATGTAAAATTGAACATTGGGCAAGGAAATAAAAATTCAACAATGCAAAGTGTACACCTAACTTGACAGCCCCCTCACAATCGGGAGGTGCTTTTTTTTTTTTTTGTGGAAACGGGACCCCTCTATTTGTGAGGGGGATGTATTCAAACTTGGTGTACAAGATGACAAATTCATAAAAAATTCTAAGCACGACATCGTATGTATGGCTCTACCCATGTTGTGGTAGTGGACGGACCTACGGCACTGCCCAAGTTGTGGGCATGGACAGAGCTACCGCATGTAGCATATGCCCTCGCTAGGGTTTGAAATTTTTTTAAACGTTGAATCTAGAAAAAATTAATGTTAGGCAAAATAACATTTTCAAATCATGATTTTGATACATTGTCTTGTTTAATATTTGAAATTATGTACCTAAATATATGTATTCATAAAATTGATAATCAAATCATGAAGGAGCGTATTATTAAGCTTATGTTTGGTTTTCAATTGCTTAAAATTTATTTTTAACTACACATTTATGGAATTCATAATCTTTATCAGATCTCAATCATACATTTACCAATTTTTATCAAAATTTATTAAAAAATTAATTTTTTAGCCAAATGAAACACGAGCTAAAATTCGTAGGAAAAATTAAAAAAATAAAATAAAATTTGTTACACGTGGGTTGTCATTTTTAGATAAAAGAATTTTGTAATTAAACCTTGTTCTCATAGGATCAAAATCTTAACTCCGTCCCTAATTGTAAGGTGAGCCTCAGACCCCCTCAAATCCACTCAGACGCTCTCCATTATGCAACATAACCATGTGAAAATATATAAGCAACAATTAAATCAGATACGTGTTATAAAATTAAAAGAAAATTAGAATAACGGAAAAAAAATGAAAAGAGACAAAACTCGAATGCATATAATTAGGGTTGCAATGCGATAATAGTCATTCACGAAATAATTTACAACACTCTCAATTGAATAACTAACTGTACAACATTTGTCTCGTTAAAAATCTTATTTGACAAAACTCAATGTGACAAAAATATCAAACGAGGAGACAAATGTGAAGAATAATACACCAATTGCACCAAGACTAGCCGGACTCGGTCTCTAAATCGACCACCACAATCACTAAAACACCACAAACCAACACTTCCCAATTTGGTTGCTCCAACCAATGAATAACCAACCAAGAGTTTGAGATGAGAAGAATAAAACCAGAAGGTTAACCACAAAGGCTAACTGAAGAAGAAGAAGAAGAAAGTCTCACTGCCAAGGCACACGGTCACGAAGAAAATGGAGAGCTCGACTTCTCAAGGCACTAAGCAACGGCTTTTGATTCTTTCTCATACCTAGCAATAGTTATGGGTAAGTATAAATAGGAATATGATGGACTTTTAGGTTAAAGGAGAGCTTATGCCCAATAACACATAATAGTGGGCTATCAACCGTAAGAGCCGTCCTAATTCGGGTTGGACCATGAGCAACCCTAATTAAATTAGGTTGTTTCGAATGATCCAAGTGAGCTACGTGGATAGTTCCAGTAATTGTGGTGTCGATATATATTCAGTCAATTGACCGATGCCGACTGGATAAAACAAACGAGACTTTCATCATCGCCCGGAAGGTCGTTTGACAACAAATTGCCTAACAAAAAATAATATAGTTAATTACAAAATAAAATTTAGAATAATCAAATTCTGACTCGTTGAATTTTTTAAGAGAAAATTCAATTGGACAAAACTTAAGCGAAGGAAAAAGAATGCAATTACTTCTCATAATTTCATTAGTGGAAATCTTTGTATGGAACCATCACGATCTTATGCACAATGTCTTCAGTGCCATCACCTATCTAAAACAATTCTATTGTTCCATCATGTTGTCTTATTATAGTATTCAAGTAATATCATTTTCATACATAATATTCATCGTCGTGATTGACTGCATTGAGAATGATGGTCTGGTGAAGCTATTGCTCTCTTCAGAAGCTTCTTATACAATATAGAAGTAAAAAAACCATAGATCCATATTGAGGGAAAATTTTTGTAGTTTATGAATATTCATTACGGGGATAATTTCCCGTTTAAATCTTACTAGAAAAAATCTTATGGGAAAAATTCTATTGAAAGAAAAAATATTACATTATTCTTTTAAATATGATACAAAAGTTGTATAATTAAAAACTTTATTAAGAAAATTCAATGGAACAAAATTTCAATTTAAAAAAAAAAAAGTACATTGCAAATTTACTCGAGTTATGATAGTATCACTTGACCTATGTATATCATATCGTGGACCCGTTCGGTAGGGATTAAAATCCAATTAAAATTGAAAATATTATCATTATTGGGTTCCACTCGTCTAATAAAAGTCAACAATAACGACTAGTTTTTCAATTTTAATCTGATTTTAATCTCTACCGAACGGGCCCCGTGTGTTATCAGCTTCTCAATTATTGTGGTAGATAATGAATCATGAATATATCGTCCATGATATAGTCACATATGAACACACAAACTGGCTGACGAGTTTTATGTGGATCAAAAATAAATTACATCACCATAACCAATTAGTCCCGAATCAGGAATTGTTAGAAATGTACAATAAAGCATCTATTGCACTAAGATATGATACTTCAGTGCCAATAAATTATTTATTATCATCCTAATAACAAATTTGCCACCTTTTAACTTCAAGTGGACGAATACCCATTAGGTATCAAATAAACGTATATATTCCAAAATCTTCTGAAGATTTTTTTCTATGTAAGTTGAACCATGTTCAAGAATTTAGTTGACTAAATGCTTGAACAGTAGGCCAAGTTAAAAAATTATTTTTCAAGATCTGTTGTCTTCAATTATTTCTTTTGAGTAATCAATTGTATTTGAAAACTTTTTAGGAGATCCAGTAATATTTTAAATCATCAACAAAAATAATGAAAATTTCAGATATTGATTTATGTTCAGAAACGCAAGAGCAATATGGTCATTCTTATACCATTTTTTTCAACAAAATATTCACTAAGACGATACTGCAAAAGTCCATAAAGTATATTTGTACTTTGCTGTACTAAAGTTTATTAAGGCCCTGTTTGAGCCACATTATTGTATAATGAGAATGAAAAATATAGTTATTATTGGGCTCCACATGAGATATGGAAATTCAAAATTGATAGCTTGATGTGATGGATAACGATCATATTTTTCATTTTTATGAATGAAAAATGAGAAGCAAACGGGGGCTAAAAACTTGAACTATATGCTTCAAGCATATTAGTGTAAGATCAATTAATGTGGCCCAAGTAATATTATTAAAAAAGCTAATTAAAGTGATTTATTATTTCTAAAATCCTATTGATCCATTGAGAAGTGACAATTTTATAACTGTTCATTTTGATGAAAAGTGGGTAATTTTTTTTATGGTCCATAAAATTTTTTCTTTCTGACTATACACGTGAATGAAACTCATCCAATTACTCATTCAATTACAGAGAGGTAAAGAGAGAAAACGATTTTTTGATTTTACTAATTTCTCTTTTTGCATATTTAAATCTTTCAGTTATTGCTATGGATCAATGTACTTTTTTTTTTATCAATTAAATTTATGTCTCTGTTTGAGTTACATTAAAATTCTCGTTCTCATTCTTCCACTCATTTTCAACCACACATTCTTCAATAAAATAATATTTTTCATCATATCAATAATTTTCCTTTTTTTTCAACCACACATTCTCCATCAATCTACTATTTCAAAATACATTCTTTCAAAATAATGTGGCTCAAACACACCCATATGTGAAATCATAAATTCTAAAGATTGTGGTATTATGATTAATTGCTCACAATTAGATGCTATAGAGATTTTATACAAAATTATTATCATGCATAACATATAAGTTGGTCATGATCGATATATTAGACACTATCAAGTTTCATGTCAAACAAGCAAAAGTATTGGCTTGTGACTGCCTTCTTCGTTTCGTATTCGGCTTCCAGAGTTTGAACATCTTCTTTTTGTAGTGAAAACAGGCTATTTTGAAGGTTTGAGGTAAAAATGGTTATCCATTCCAAAAAGTATCCACCACGAAAAAAATTTATTTCTTTATATATTATTTGAAACTCATGATGTTGACATTGGTAAATCATATCTTAAGACTTCATTTTATTTTCGCATAATTTTTATTAGTTTTACACATTTAGATGTTCGGGTTGCAGTCCAAAAATTTTAAATTCCTCTATTAAATTCAGTCTCGCTTGTATTGGATCATGATCAGTCATTTCTATGTTGGCATTCTTCGAAAAAAAAATCAATTCACATCTTTGCTTTCTTTTCATTTTAGGTACTTAAGCTTCTTTCGGAGATTACAAAATTATGTCGATGTACTCTCCAAGAGTATATATCTTCTCAATGAACATTCTTTACTATTTGTTCCATTTTTCTTAGAGAATTTTTATACTGAAAAAAAAAATGTCATTATGCTTCAAACATGCCATAAATTTAATAAATATGGTGTTAACAAATTGTCTTTCTAAGTCATCAATCTAAGTTAAACTTTTACAACGGGTATATGAGATTTTAGTTCATCTCTTTGGTTAGTAACTGCATTTAAATAAATTATCTTTCGAACTTTTGATTTAAACAATCTTCTATGAAAATCTAAATAACATAATTGCGCATTATTTTTATTCTTTTCAACTACTTCATTCCCTCTCCCAATAATGAGAAAATCATCTTATGAAATGACCGATGAAAAATCTTTCCGTAAAATATCACCCGATAGGTATGATAATGAATTCAAACACAATATATATTCTCAACATTTATTGAAAACGCATCTTTGCGCACTGTGGTTGAGCAATTGGAACTCATCTTTCAAAAATATTGTTAATGTACTTTAAATATGTAATTGTATTTTTGCCATATTATTTGTTTTGCTTATTCAAAAATACAATGGACAAACGAATCTTTTTACTTCATTTTAAAGAAAATTTTGGAGAGAAATTATAATCAGGAACAATTTAAGTTAATTTGAGAATAAGAATATGATAAAAATAAATTTGAGAAAGTTATGAACCTTTCATACAATTAAAATGTAATATATTTATTAAAACGCATAATGTTATTTATCATCATGATGATAAATAACATTACTCATTTGATGATAAAATATCGGTGATATGACAACTCATTATTCTTACATCCTCCCCCTTTCTCTCATATAAATTAAATCGTTCCATTTCATTATTCCACGTACACTACCATGATAGATAACATTATTTTATTAAAACTTGTGATTATATTTATCCATTACATATACAACAACAATCATGCTATGTTGGGAAGGGTTTGGCACCCCCCCCCCCCCCCCCCTAACAGCACACTCACACTATGAGAACATTTTTGGGTATTTTTTTATTCATGTCGGTCTCATGAGCAAGCGAGTGTATATAAATTAAGGAGTCAAAACATTTCCTAATAAAAGAGTATGCTATGTTGTGAGGAAGGGTTTGATACTCTCCTTGACAGTCCATTTAGCATGTGTTTGACACCCATTTTTGGAAAATTATAAATTTTGGAATAGTGATTGATGAAAGAATGTGTGGTTCAGAAGTAGTAAAAAAATTTAGATTTATGTGTAATATTTATTTTATTTGAAAAATATGATTATAATTAAGAAAGAAAAAAAAAATTATAAGTGCGAAACAGCCCCTTAGAATAGAGGGAGAGGAGCACTTTTTGAAAAAAAATTATTCACATGGATCCCACGCGGGTCCTACTCATGTCAGAGTGTAAATCAAGATGTCAAATTTTTTCTACCAAGCTCACTTCAACGGCAATTAGAGGGTGTTTGATGGCGATTAAAATTAGATTTTTAATAGATTATGATAAAAGTTTTTAAAATATGTGGTTGAAAAATTGTGGGATTCATGAAAAATATGGTTAATATTAATTATTTGACTTTGATTTAAATTAAAATCAAAATTTAATTCGAACCAAACATGGCTCAATAAGTGCGAAACTAGTGCCAGTCCACTTTAAAATCTTCGACTGTTTCGCGCGCTCAACTCGCTCAGGTATACGCAGGATCTCGAATCTTGACGTCACTGCAGTGGTGTACACATCACAATCCTACGGTATTAAATGTCTATGCGAATCCCTATCGATCGTACGCGTCTGCAAAAGAGCTCATTGATGGCGATGGTGGTGATTTGATTGGTGAGGGTTTCAAAATAGATGGGGAGCAACTCGTGATATCCATGTCAAATCAAAAGGGCATTTTAAGAAGGTTGCATGGGTAGGGTACAAGTAATGATGCCTATGGTCTCCCTCAACGTAGGTTGTAGTTTATGGGAAGTTAGACATAGCGCACTAGGCGTTTATTAAAGTTGACATTCTTTTCAGGTGTTGCTTTTAGCTTAAGGACCCGTTTGATAGGGGTATATTTTTCATGGAAAATGGATTTTTTTTATTTTTTTTTTTTCGTTTTTCAACTTTTGTAATATTTGATAAGCAAAAATTTTTCGAGAAAATATTTTCTAACTTTTCAATTTTTTCACTTTTTTGAGAAAAATAAATTCTTGATGTTTTGGTGGGTAAATATTTTTCAAATTCTTTTTTTGACAATTGGAAAAAATTCTAGACACAATGATAAAAAAAAAAATTACTTTTATTGACAATTTTTATACAAAACAAAGTCAAACGAATAATATTCGATATGATTATTTTTTTTTAATTTTTTTGGCAATTGAAACATATTCTAAACCTAAGAGTAGAAAAAATTATCATTTTAATGGACAATTTTAAAAAAAAAATGAAACCAAACGGACACCAAACTTTCAACATTTTTCTTGAAAAATTATACATATCAAACACGATTAATTACAATTCTCAGTAAAATAATTTATAGGCAAATCAATTCATTGTAAAACATTTTCTTTCCACCAATTTTTCATATTTGCAATCAAACGGATCCTAAGAGATTTTCATAATTCATTACCTACAAAATTCGTGGATTAAAAAAAAGTAGATTTTGATAGATTATATTTACAAAATAAATAGCTGCCAAGTTTTAAGTGTAAAATTTACAATTCCACTTATTTGTATCGTGTTACTAAAAATACCACTCATATAATTACGAAAAAAACTCAAATCGAAGTACTAGTGCATGTCAATTACGTAGAAGAATAATTCTTAAACAGGTAGCAACGCATATTGCACCAGAAGAAATCAATTCATAGCAAAGATTCTTTACGGATACACAATTGTCAATTTTTTATTGGTGGTTAGCAAAACAAAGAAAAAGCTGCCAATCAGGTTTTGCGAAAAAAAAAGACATGTACACATGACTTTTTCCGTGTTAAATTTATTCTCGAATTTTCCACATCAAATTACACACACACACACACAAAGAAGCATTGAAATTTGATGATAGAAGATACATTTCCTTTTGAAGAATGCAATTTCTTTCCTAAACATTTACCACATAAATTTCAAGACAAACAAGTAGAGCCCTATTGAGTTCCATATTTTTTTAAAATTTATTTTTTTTAAAACTCGTTTTTAACTGCACATTCTTTCATAAATTATTTTTACACAAAATCAAAAATTTCTCTATTTTTAATCAATCACACATTACTATTTCAAAGGCTATTTTCCTCGAAAAGTGGGTCAAACATGGCCTAAGAGATTATTATAATTCATTACCTACAAAATTCGTGGATTAAAAAAAGTAGATTTTGATAGATTATATTTACAAAATAAATAGGTGCCAAAACAATGGTGAAACAAATTCCAAAGTTTTAAGTGTAAAATTTACAATTCCACTTATTTGTATCGTGTTACTAAAAAGACCACTCATATAATTTCGAAAAAAACTTAAATCGAAATACTAGTGCATGTCAATTACGTAGAAGAATAATTCTTAAACAGGTAGCAGCGCATATTGCACTAGAAGAAGTCAATTCATGGCAAAGATTCTTTACGGATACACCATTGTCAATTTTTTATTGGCGGTTAGCAAAACAAAGAAAAGCTGCCAATCAGGTTTTGCGAAAAAAAAAGAAAGACATGTACTCATGAATTTATTCTCAATTTTTCCATATCAAATTACACACACACAAAGAAGCATTGAAATTTGATGATAGAAGATACATTTCCTTTTGTAGAATGCAATTTCTTTCCTAAACATTTACCACATAAATTTCAAGACAAACAAGTAGAGCCCTATTGAGTTCCATATTTTTTTAAAATTTATTTTTTTTAAAATTCGTTTTTAACTGCACATTCTTTCATAAATTATTTTTCCACATAAAATCAAAATTTTCTCTATTTTTAATCAATCACACATTACTATTTCAAAGGCTATTTTTCTCGAAAATAGGGTCAAACATGGCCTATTTTTGGTATGTCCCACCATTGATTTAAGACTTGTGTGGAGCTACCTCTAATGTTCAATCTTTCACTTTGTGCATTATTATCACCCAAAAGCCTTTTGTTTTGCTTCTCTTTTTCATGGACTCACTCATTGCCTCCATCACTATCCTATAAAGATACAAATAATTGCATATGCATTGTCTTGTTCGTTGTTCTAGTTATTCCACTTGTTACCAAATGATAAGTATTGACACAATGATTTAATTGAGGACTAAAATACTCGTCTTTAATAAAAATGTGATTTTAGTTAGTTTATTAATATTTTCGATAAGTATATGATTCAAACTCTTAATTCCGACATACCATACAATGTGCAGTTATTTTTATGAGTAGTAAGTTTGAAAATTTGTAGTTTTTGTCCTAAAAGGTTGACATTAGGGTGGAATTAAGCTGTGCTTTAGCACTTAGGTCCCATCTTCGATTTTTTCAACTAAATCGAGTTTTCTTGATGGTTCATGTCACAGAAAAAAGAAATTCCTATTGAAAATTAATGTGTATTTTTTTATGGTTTCACCTGATAACACATCAAACGCTTTGAAAATTGAAACTTGGAGACCGAAATACAAAAATACTAAATGTTAAATCGAGTCTACAAGTTTTTCTTTCACGTGTTGTATTTCTAATTGGAAATAGGTGAAGGACAGCCAAGCTATGTTTGGCTTTACTTAAAAGACGGTGAAAAGAGCTTTTTTCCCTTATCTTTTGACATTGAGACCTTTCGTACATGAAAATAAATTTTTTTTTTCCCTGAGTTTTTAACAAAATGAAACACGCCACATATCATACCAGTCTATGAAACGCAAATGCCCTTTTGTTCCAATTTTTTGAAAATTAATTTTCAACCACGAATTCTCTTAGGGCCTGTTTGATTCCGTGAAAAAATGGAAACGAAATTCCATCTTCCACTTTTGGCATGTTTGATAGATCAAATTTTCTTGGCAAATTCATTTTCTTGGTTTTGGCTCACATTGTTGGTTTTCCATGCTTTCGAGAGTTTATATATATATATATATTTTTAATTTTTGACAATGGAAATAAATTATATCCCCAATTGTAACAAATTATATCATTTTATTGGACAATCTTCATGTAAAATAAAGCTAAACGAACACCAAAAGATCCAAAATTTAAATATTTTTCACGTGAAAAATTATATTAATCAAACACAATTAATTGACAATTCTAGGTAATTCAATTTTCTGAAATTCATTTCCTTTCCACTCAAATTCCATTCTTATAATCAAACGGTCCCTTAATAAAATAATCTCTCACTTTCTTTTTTCTTTTCGGCGATTGAGTGATTCTTTGAAAAGGGTGTTTGGACACATGATGCAATGTATCTATAAAGGACTGCCTCCAGAAAAAAAAAAATCATTTTAGCCTGTATTTTTTTTAAAACTTTCCTTATAAATGAATTATTAAAATTGATCTCACCCATAACTAGAACTTATAAAGTCTTACTTACCTTTATTTTATTCAAGACTGATATTTTATGCATAATTAGAAGTGGAGTTAATCATTTCTAATGATTCTTAAAATCTCAATGAGTATTGTTCTAAAGTTCTGACATGGAAGTTGTAAAGTACAAAATATACATAAAATATTGTGGAAAGCATCTTACAAGCATTCGAACCCATCCTAGATCGATCGGATACTTAAAAAGTAGATTGATTCGGTAATGATTTAGTTGCTTTATATGAAATGATTATGCGTATCGAATTTTAAAGGAACGGAGATTGTAGTCTTGTACGACTTGCATTAATAGAGTTCAACTATACATATTTGCGAAGTATAAAACTAAGATTATAGTATAATGATGAAAGGAACATTTTGCCTTTACCTTAATAAACGGAATGGCCTATGTTCTCAAATTATTCTCTTCTAAAGCATAGTTCTAATTTTAGTTTTAATAGTAAAAGAGGGATTATGGTTGAAATTAGTTTAATAGTTGGGCCCTTTGATTCTCCAAGTAGCAATTATTTGTTTTAGTTTATAAAGTTGACAACACGACATTCACTTAATTATTTTGAATCACCTACCAAAATAGAACCAACCTATTATTATTATTAGAAGTTACATATCTTACCCCATTTTATTTCAAAATTGACATTTTTTTTTCACATTTTTATCCTATAAATACTGTATTTTAGTTAGTAAGAGTGAAATGTCATAAACAACTTCACTCCTAAATCATCCATTCAAAATCAAAATCAAAACTATGATAACCCAAAAAACTTCAAAACATCCCAAAGATTTCTCATCTTCATATCTCATACCCTTTTACTCCAAGTTTTGAGTATCAATTCCAATATATTCTCTCTACAATTCAGAGATTATAATAATTTTGAGTCAAATATAAAACCCGATAGGAGTCTTAGGATATCATGATTGGCGTGACAAAATATAGTATATATAAATTATCGAAGTACCAAATGTAACATATTTCAGCATACAATACAATTTCACAAAACGTGACAAAATATAGTATATATAAGTTATATTGTAGCAACACAACGTTTCACGGGTAATATTTTCTTAGCACAGAAAGGGGACACCGTGCGGCAGTAGTCTACTCCGCTAGACTACATTCCGCATTCTCTCGGTCGCGTCAGGACGAAAGTAAAATTTGATCACAATTTAAAAAAAGCTTGCAACATGAAATTGAAATGCATTGGAAATAACTTGATCATTGATTGCTAAAAAACTGAACATTACAATAGACGAAAGCAGGAAATTACAATGGCTAGTGTAGGGGGAAAACACTAGTAAGCTTGAAAATGTTTGAAAGACCAATACCCCCTATAATAGACTTAACAACAAAAATCCAAATGATGGGAGTAGACATCATTTGGCTCTAGAATCATACTTTTTCTTTTCTATTTTCTAACTATTTTACGAATTAAATAAATATTTACAACACGGGGTTTAAACAAAGTTGCAGCCCGTGACATTCTCCCCCATTTTCTTTGGTGACGTCCTCGAAGCCATTGTGTATTCTTCTCGCTGTTGCATCCGCTCCATTTGACCAAGTACTCTTGAAGATATTTTATAGAAGCTCCAGTAGTTCGGTGGCCAAAAATCTGTTTAGCGTCCTTCTTTACTGATTTCTTCAATTTGAACGCAGGCTGCTTCAGATTTGTAGACTTTCTATACTGTTTCTGATCAATATCTGCAGTATGAGGGAGTAACGGTTGCTAGCTAGTAGAAATTTCAAAAGGACTCTTATTAGGAGAAGAGCTCTTTTGAACATTGAGACGCATCCAAGCCACATCTGTAAATTTCACCCGAATTTCATGCGAAGCAGAGGTAAAGTGTTGAAAATAGTCTCCCAGCATAGAATTGAACAGCTCGTCTGTCCGTCTGATCTTCGGTGAATACTAGCATCCATGCTCAAAGTTGAACCAAGAAGTTTGAACAACTCGGTCCAAAATATGCCAATAAATCGAGAATCTCGATCATTGACGATAGGCGATCCCCAGTATTTGATAATAGGCTTGAAGAAGAGTTGAGCTGTCTCTTCGGCTGATACATACTTGGGCGCTGTGTTGACCATCGAATCTTTAGATAAACAATCCATCCCGATGATGATAGTGCCAAAGTCTTCAACTATTGGCAATCCACTAATATAGTTCGTCGATCCACTCTCGACTGTTCATTCAGGATGGAAAGGGGCTCCAGTGAGCCTGCATGTTGTGGTAGTGCGGAAGTGTGCTCCACGATAGTCCCACTTCCCAACACTTCTCTCTTTTGTTTACGAAGCTCTTCAAGCTCCGGTTGAGCCATACGGCATGGTGCCTTAGTGGGAAGTTTGACACTCGAAACAAGTCCAATCCCACAATCAATTGCCCTCATCGTTGGCAATTTTCTTTGTAACTCATCTGACATGATGTCTTCAACTTCCTCAGGTCTTGTGATAGGCGTTGGAATAGAGCCATTAGTTTCTTCGATATTCTCTATTCGAAGAGAACACAAGAATGAAGGTTCATTCCTCTTGAAACCCTTACTATATTGCATGACCGAGACGCATTTCTCGCCAGTTTTCCCAACCTGTGTGGGAATAATGAATGGTTTGCTCTCCATCATTATTAGTGAGTCAGAATGCGGCAACACTGCTGTCTTTGTATCCCGCAGATATTCCAATCCGAAAATCAGCTTGAAATCATCTATCTGAACTACCGATAAATTTGTCCTTCCTTCGAATGGACTTACTTTGATCGGTACCGATTGTGCTATTCCCGCTATTGGTTGAGCAGCAGAGTTGATCGCTTTGACTTTTCCCTTACCTCTCTCCAGAGCAAGTCCAAGCCGCTCTACTTCGGAACTTGCGAGGTAGTTGTGCGTGGCACCAGTGTCCACCATAGCCCTGATTGGCTTTCCATTGATCCTCACATCAATGTACATTAGGCCTTTCGCCTTACAAGTGCGAGCCTTCGATTCTTCCATCTTCGGCTCTTTCGAGGGACCGACGTCCCATCTAGTATTTCGGTGTAATAATGTATTACACCAATGCGAGAATGCACCAATTACATCCTCGTCCCCTTCAGAGTCGGTGTCACCATGACGGCTAGCTTGTGGGGTATTTTGTTTGGAACTCGAGCCACCACTTGCTAGTTGACAGTAGGCATTCACCATCCGTTTTTTAGGACACTCTGCAACCCGATGAAGTCCTTCACATAGAAAGCACTTCAATCTAGGAGCAACATCAGATCTGCCCTCCTTTGCTTTCCCATGATTCCAGTCATTACTGGAACTGCCGTTATAGTTTTCTTGACGGCTATTTTGGCGGTTGCCTTGATAGGGTCCTCCCCTATTCTGAGAGTAACGATCTCCCCCATTTGAGTTCGACCTGGGTCTGAAAAGTCTCCTTCCACCTTCAGCCGCTTGACTATTTCCTGAATGTCGATCCTCTTTTGACTCAGGTTGATACTCACTTGCACATTCGGCAGCTCCCATAGCCGCGCTCAAATCAGTGACCTTCTGTCTCTGAAGTTCCGTGCGCATCCACGGTTTCAACCATTCCATGAAGATGAATAGCTCATCCTTCTCTGACATATCTCTGATATTCAGCATATGCCCCGAGAAGGCCTTCACATACTCCCTGATGGAGCTTTTGTGTTTCAGTTCTCGTAAGGCTTGACGTGCCTCGTATTCCACATTTTCTGGGAAAAACTGAGATCTGATAGCTTCCTTGAGAAGATCCCAAGAATCAATTCGGACCCTGTTGGCCTGAATATCCACGTACTTCGTTTGCCACCATAGCTTTGCATCTCCACCTAGATACATGGTAGCTGTCGTGACCTTTCTCGCTTCGTCCTTGATCGAAGCCGCAAGAAAGTATTGTTCCATATCGAACAAGAAGTTCTCAACTTCTTTAGCATCGCGTGTACCTCCGTAGGTATATGGTTCTGGAATTCTGAGCCTATGCACCGGCTCATGTGCGATGGCTTGTCCGTTGCCAATGGCGTGTTGAAGCACTAGTAACTGAGTTCTCAACGCTCCCATCTCATCCTACAACTCAGGTATGATAGCAACAGCTTCAATCATAGCTGCGCATGCCTCTTGGCATTCATCCAGTTGGATGCGTAATTCTCGATTTTCGTCTGTGCCGCCTCAGCCTTATCCCCGAGGTTTTCCATGGCAAAACACAACCTAGTGTTTGTCATCTCAAGCGCCTCCAAAAGCTGTCGGGTGTTCCTCTTTTGAACATCTACCACATCCGTGGTGTTCGAGGAATTTGGATAAGTTTCCATAGCTTTCTTAACGAGATCTTGAGCCGCAGCTCTGATACCAACTTTCACGGGTAACCTTTTCTTAGCACAGAAAGGGGACACCGTGCGGCAGTAGTCTGCTCCGCTAGACTACCTTCCGCCTTCTCTCGGTCGCGTCGGGGCGAAAGTAAAATTTGATCACAATTTAAAGAAAGCTTACAACATGAAATTGAAATGCATTGGAAATAACCTGATCATTGATTGCTAAAAAGCTGAACATTACAATAGACGAAAGCAGAAAATTACAATGGCTAGTGCAGAGGGAAAACACTAGTAAGCTTGAAAATGTTTAAAAGACCAATACCACCTATAATAGATTTAGCAACAAAAACCTAAATGATGAGAGTAGACATCATTTGGCTCTAGAATCATACTTTTTCTTTTCTATTTTCTAACTATTTTACGAATTAAATAAATATTTACAACACGGGGCTTAAACAAAACTGCAGCTCGTGACACAACGCCTTACAAATATATTGCCTTACATTTCGAAATAAAAATTAACATAAGACTATAAATTGCCAGACATGAATTTTCATTATTTAGTATTATGAAGCAATCGGAAATAAAAATCTCAAAATAATAAAAAAAGATTTTGGAATTATACCTCCAAATGCACATGGATGTTATTTAATAATCCAATTGTTTCTATAATGAATCCTACATTTTAGGAGCTATTTAATGACTTGGAGATATCTGAGTATCTTGATTGCAATCGGTTACCTATATTATCATGTTACATGTACACCATCTTCTATATCATTTTTACATTATACCATATAACCACACGCCATTGGATAATTTAATTTTTTTTACAATTTTTTCACCCAATCAACGCTTGCCAGCACGGACAATGTCAACAATCATGAATCCTGTCAAGAAAAGAGGGTACATGTATCATTTTCCTTATGTTAACAATCATGCTACATGTAATTTAGTAATTTTATGTTACAATATATAGTATTTCAGGAATTATCTTTCTATATTGGGTTATACATGAAAATTTCCGCTATAGTCAAGCTTTGATACCCAATATGGATTAATTGGGCTATCATCCCCGTAAGAGAACCAATTCATTATTTAAAAATTATAGCAATTGACATAAATGGCACTAAAGTTTAATTTAGTGATCTGCAGCACTATCTTGTGTAATCTTCCTTTTGTAACACCGCTTTATGTGTTACAAGTGGTCAAGGAGACTAGTGTGTGAATTGTGATTGACACCAACATTATCCAATCGGATTTTTCGTTATTTTGTTAATGAATCTAAAATTTAATTTCAGTATTTTGATTGATGTTACCCGTGTCTTATTACGATTATATGATTGGTTTTCAATAACATTAACTGTCAAACTGTTTGAATTTTTTTCGTATGACCCTAATAGAAATAGTCCATTTCAAATCCTTGGACACCCGTCTAAATTGAAAAACAAAAAATATAGTTTCATGAAGTCGGACGTGTGAAGACCCCATGGTGATTTAACATAAACTTCAACAATTATTTGCAAGATAATTAAAAGCACTTATGTGAATCTTCGTGATTGTTTTACCATGTTCGATAAACTTCGATTTTTTGTAATTAAATCAATGAAAGCTCGCTGAATTTATTCGAGGGATTACTTACGAACTAGAAATTGTATCTCATTACTCACTTACCTATAAAAATCTTATCCGTTGTGGGTCCCATCACATGATTTAGCACTAAACCCTTCGACCTCAACAAAAAAAACAATTGACGCAAAACACAAATTTGCATCTTTAGCCACACACGATTTTGAATACAAAAGCCCAACTTGTGAAAACCCTAAATCAAAGCTAATTTATCTACACTCTCTTCAATAGAAACCCTAATCAGTTCCCATAAAAAAACAAATAATGATAAATATAATATCGGAAACAAACACAAATCAGATAGAACAATTTTCATCGAGTAATGTGAAAAATGTTAAATCAAATTAGATCCATTGAGTAATGTGATTACAGATTACTACACAATCATGATATTTCATCTCACTTTCAATAATTAATCAGTGCTCGTTTAACAAAAATCCCTCAAAATTTATTTTTCTTCAAACTCATTTTCAATCACTCACTCCGAATAAAATAATTTTGTACATTGATCCATAACTTTTTTCTACTTTTTATTACCAAAAAAGAAAAAAAGAATTTTTTTTTTTGATAAAGTGTGTTTTGTGCACTTATTCGATCCAAATTACTAAAATTTTATGTATTCAAAGTGTTAGATTTTACTCAACTTGGGTTAATTTCTCTTTTTTCAATTTTGAAAGATGAATTGATGATGGATGCAAGGTTTGGGGACTAATGTGCACACGAGAAGAAATTGAAGGACCAAAATAGAAGTAATTCAAAGTGGATGATCAAATACGAGGAAAGAATGAAGAAAAAGACCAAATAAAAAAATTGGGAAGTTATATTATAAGTGGCACTTGCCCAGTAATATGGACCAGGCAACTGCCCGACCTTGAAAAAAGAAAACGAATAACATGGCAACTACCCGGTTTTAAACTGGGCAATTGCCTAGTCATTCGCGGCCATAATTTATTTTTTTTTTCGTTCAAAATTCTACTCAAACAAGAATACTTCTTTTAAGGCCATTATTTGTACAATTTTTAGAGACTTTTGGGACTCCTTGAAAAATAGTATAAATACAATTTATCAACTCTAAACTAAAGGGATGAATATGCAATTCCATCGATCTCATATTTATCATAAAAATCCATTTTTTGGAGCAAAAACTAGGATCTTCATTGGAGAGTTTATCCAGGTTAAAGATCAAGCGTGAAAACGGAGATATACCATTTGATTTTCTTTTTCCCCGGATTACGAATTCCATCTTTTATATTAGTTTATTTTTGTCTTTTTATCATGTTAGACTAGATTATTTTTGTACTAGGGTTATGATGAACCTCGTATTATGAATCTTAGACTTTTGAATCTTGTTTTTGATATCAAACCACGTTTTCAATTCTTGAATGATTGACAATGATTTAATTTTCTCTAAAATTATATTCACAGTACTTGTATGAGTTTTGTGGTTCATTTTACTTTTAAAAGATTGAAAATAAGTTACATATAATGTCAATTATCGTAGAGTTTGATAGACAATAGAAATATACCGCTATTGAGATTGGTAGAAAAAATATGTTTAATCATATGTGAGAATATGTTTAATTTTATTCTAGTGAGATTGTTAAATAATTTAGGAATATTGATTTTCATAATTAAATCTTGTTGTCAAATCCATAAGGTTCGGGTTACATATGATTAATATATGTAAGGGAATTCAGATCCTAGTACGCCTTTTATCATCATATTTTAATAAAACTTGCATATAATTATAATTCTGCATTGATTTTAATTAATTTAAGTCTGGTACTCGTACGTAATTTAAGTGATTACAATTTAGTTATAGAAAAATCATAAATTTCAATTGTTTTGATTAAAGCTATGTTAATTCAAACTTGAACTAGTACAATCTTTGTGGGTACAATACATGAACTCTAAATTCATTTTACTACTTATTAACGAATCGTGCACTTGTGATATTTCAAACGAAAGAATATTTTCGCAACAATTTTCACAAAATTTATTCTCAAAAAATCTACATCAAAATGTGTCCTTAATTAAATAAAGAATTTAAAATCCACAAAAGGAACAGTGAAAAGAAAGAAATTATTAAATAAATTGAACTCGCCAACAGTCATGTATTTATATCCATATTTGCACACAGTGAAAAATAAAATTTTAACAGTCATGACGGTAATAATTAGAGCATCTTTGAGACTCATTTTTTTTTTTTTTTTTAAGTAACTGTCCTTCGAAAAAATAAAAAAAAAGGACGAGCCGCTCGTCTAAAACGAGCCGAGCAGGCTCGGCTCGTGCTCGGGCTCGTTTTTTGACGAGCCCGAGCGGCTCGTGGGTCGCTACAGTACGAGCCGAGCGGGCGAGCCGACGAGCTACTCGGCTCGATTGCCACCTCTACTTTAATACGATAGTCACGAGAATGCCAAAATTTACTTTCTTATTAAATATTTGACATGCATATAATTTGAGTTTAATTCTAAGAAAGGGTAAGTTAAAAGTTAATACGTTTTGAGTATCTAAGATAAATGTCTAAATATGTCAAATGTAAAAGTAAAATAAATGAAATGTACAATTTGAAAATAATTTGTTTGCTATAAATGAATCTGAATTTGCAGATGATAATAGAATTATTAGTTTGGTCGATCTAAGAGTTCGATTTTTCTATTTCTTTAGCATGATTTATCTTGCACTTGTCACAAACCCTCGAGATAAGATAATTTTTTTTTTTTAATTCCACGTTCTAAATTTTAAAGTCTTAAATTGTCACGTTGCTTTTTATAACAACAGTACATAGTCATTTTCTTCTAAAATTTTAGTCTGGCTTAAATTTTTTTTTAGTTCGATCCTGAATCCACCTCTACTAGTCGTGAACTCCATTTCAAAACTATCACACGCCAATGTGTTGCTGTCATTTTTCTCAACATTCCACATTGCCAATTTCTATGGAGTGGATACCCAATTTCATAGCGTCAAATAGATAACGAGTAAAAAATTCACTTTTGAATGTTGAGTTGTCAGTCCTAATTTTTCCTAAAAATTGAAAATTTCTACAGGTTAAGATGGTATTCAAATGAAAATTATAATATACTTGATGAAAAACTCAAGCCTCGAACCACATACAGAAACTTTTATTTCACATATACGACGACGGTAATGGTTGAATATTTTTCCATGGCATATGATAACCGTGCTTGAACAGAACTGAAGAGAAACTGCTATAATTAAAACTTAAAAAGCTTTATTTAGATACAAAGATTCAGCAAACTATTGCTGAATGAACTTCTCTTATTTGCAAAGTGAAGCCAAGACGCGTCGAGGTGAAGCGAATGGCCTTCGAGAGTGAAGAACAGCCAAATTATCGATCAATAACACATCGCCTTCCTGCCACGGTATGACAACACTTTCATCTTCTAAAATTCTCACAGTCATAGATATTATGAGACGGTAATGGTTTTCCATCCCCAAAAGTGACTGCCTTGACTGGATCATTTCGTGCATCTTCCCAGCCTGTATAAGCAGCAACCATGCTGTTGAACCAAATCTTGCGCTGCCTTGTTCTGTCAAATTTGATAGCCGGGATAGGACCCATTATGGTTTTCACTCCATCCTCTGTCCATTCCAGCTTCATGTTTAACTTAGCAGCCCTGACAAGTGTTCAGTTAGTCTTCTATTATTTGATTATTTTCCAGTTAAACATTTTACAATTTAGTCACCTATGGTTGTCTGGATCGTCAACTAAAGTTTGCGAACAGAGAAGCCCGTTATGCGCAGGATAATGTAATGATAGAAAAGGAAATAAAAACTAGATTGGAATGATAAGTGAATGTTATCTTTTGCGATTAAGTAACACAAAAATTCAATAAAAGTTTTACCATTGAAAAGGCTTTTACTAGAAGTCTAAAACCAAGCTAAATGCTGAGAAAGTACAAGTCACCAAAACTGAATAATTTCTAAGATAAAGAGATGAAGAGTACAAACCTTTCCTCGGCAACACTCTTCTCTTTAGTCAAGAACGTCGACTTCCACCCACGGCCAATTGGGGACGAAGGGTCGTCCTCTTCTCCCAGTACTCGAGTATATATTAAACCTTGCTCTTCCAAATTTTGAACGAAGTCCGGGTACTTCTCTTTCATACTCTCATATACAACATGACTTAGAACAATAGGGGTTTCTCCCCCGTTATCAGGCTCCACTTCACAAAAGAAAAACAGTTTGGAAGGATACTCGGGAACCTGTTGCAGACGCGCAGTGAAGTCCAGTTCAAGTTGTAGGTCAACATGGAAAGTGAATGACCAATGAATAATGTCGCAGGCATGAAGTTTACCTACTAATTTCCCAATCAAATCAGTATTGATGGAAGATGGATTCACAACATGATTTCCATAACTATCATATTTCGTGAAATTTGTGTAAACGTCTTTGGAACATATAGATTTTAGTTGATCTTTCACTATTATCTATGTCTAAAATCAAAAAATTTAATGAATGAAACTCTATTTCTTCAATTTAACTAGGGGTGTCCAAAATATCCGAACCGAACCGGATCGAACCGAACCGAGCGGTTCTTCATAAGTTAAAGACCCGAACGGGTACCCGAATCGAGAACCGAAAGGTTTGGGCCGGGTCTCGGGTCTAGACCAAGAACCAAAGAACCGAATGAGATCCGAAACTAAATAATTTTTTAATATTTTTTTATTGAATTAATTAAATTATTTTATTTTTTCTAAATAAATAAATAAAATCATTTCATAATTTTTTAACTCCTAAAACAATTGAAGCCTTAATTTGTACATAAAACTAGCTAAGAGAAGATTCTAGACTCTTGAAAGTTTTCCAAGATGGAATTTGCATTGAAGAAACAAAGTTCTATGAGAGCATTGAGACATGTAATAGATATATATTATATTTTTTTTATCAAATCTTATTAGTTGAATATTTTTTAGTTTATTTGTTTGTTAATTGTGCTTTTTTAATTCTTGTAGAGTTTTTTGTCATGGCAAGTCAAGCAGTAGCAGTTGGTATTTGTATGCATTGAATTAATGTTATTCGACAGCTAGTTATTTTTATATTTTTGAATTTGGTTACGTTAATTTGTAAAAGTTACAAATGAAATGTAATTAGTTATATTTATGTAGTGTTGCTGTAAATGTTAAAAAATTTAATTATGGTATGTAACCGAATCGAACGGAACCGAACGGAACGGAACGGAACCGAACCCGAACGGTTCTATAATTATATTTGGACCCGATGGGTCCATTTATTAAATACCCGAAAATTCCGGAACCAAACCGAACCGAACCGACCCACGGACACCCCTAAATTTAAGAACTCACACGTCTTAGATCTGAGCCCTTTCTAAACAAACATAGCGAGCGATAGCACGTAGGATTCCACCATGTAAATTGCAGCAACAGTCACAAAGCAAATAACGAAGGGATTTTCAGTTAAATAGAACATTATAGATAATTGTCATGGCCCCATTTATGACCACTACCAATCTGTGATCAAACTAACAGCACGCCCTGTTAGTTCTTCGAGCTCAAATAACTCAATTTCTTCCCATGAACTATTTGTGTCAATGGATTAGTCCGAACCAAAACTGTAGATGAGGGGCATATACTGAAAAAAAGATTCATATGTTGTTGTTATTGGAATTGAAGTTACTAAACTCTGAGGAGTCGGTATCAATTTATGCAGAATTGTCTACATACAGCTCCTTGCACCACATTTTCTATACGAACCAGCCTTTAATTAGGAATAATTTGTGATACAACAATCAACGCTGCAGCTAAATTTCCAGTTGTTGATTAAATGCAGCCAATTTCTCAAATTTTACAAATCCACTGTGAAAATTCAACTATTTCCTACTTATATATATACACGAATTCAAGAATTATGGACTACTATTACAAGATTATGGAGTACTCCCACAAAACATATGCATATAAAACGAAGAAAAAGCCTCAAATCATGCACATGCTTGTAATTTCTGAGCCGTAATCTCAATACGAGAGCAATATTAAGAAAAACAAAATCAAACAGACCTGAGCCATCTCGTGATGGAAAGGGATTTTTTGATCGGGCGGGGATTCATTGGCAGTGAAAACCCGGCCAACAACGTTAGTCCTAGGAGCTGCGCCGCCCACATACGGCAGTTCCTCGTACCCAAACGCGTCAACGACGTCGTTGAAGTCAGCAGCAGTGGATACAGAAAAATCCCTAAAAAGAATAGCCCCGTGTTGATGCAAAACAGAGTCTAGCCATGGCTTTTGATCTTTAACGGCATCAGTTAAACTTTGAAATTCTACTGAATTTCTCGAGCCGGGAGATAATACTATTGGAAAAACAAGCCCATCAAAGATTTTATGCTGAGGAATCTTGATTTCTGTGAAGAAATTTTGAGCCATTTTTCCTTGTCAAGATCCTTTTTTTCTTCATTTTTACCGTTTAGTTGGATTCTTTAGATAATCGGGCAAAGCAAAATGTTACTATCATTTTGATTTGTGTGGGTATTTCTTGTTTTTATGTGAATTTTGTTTTGAGATACGAAGTCATAGTCGTTATCCGTGAGCGCACACAGAGTAAATCTCGCTCAAATCACACATGAGAGATAAACTATATTAGGCAAGTCCGGTGTGGCGGGCTCGACCGAAAAAGTTTGGACAAGCCCGGTGTGGCGGGCTCGACCGAAAAAGTATTGACAGAGGATTCGAACCCGTGATCTTTGATTTTCGCGTTCACCTGCTCCACTAACTCGACTACCCCCGAAAGGATGCATTTTGATTTATTTACTTGGACGTAAAGAAGTCTTGGTTCAATTGACTACAACGACTATACTTGGCTGAATGGTGACAGAACTTTGAGACTTGCTGCATATGAAGCGATAAAATAAGACAATTACTATTTTTTCCCGCAGTTATTAATTCTATAGGTGTGTTTGATGAATATTATCTAAAAAAGAATGTATTTTAAATAGTGATATGATGAAAAATATATGATTAAAAAGTAAGGAAAAGTTATTGATATGATGAAAAATATTATTTTATTGAAAAATGTATGATTGAAAATGAATTTTGAAAAAAATATATTTTTAAAGAATGTGTGTCAAACAGGAACACATATATATTCTTTTAACAAAAGTTATATTTTATTTTTAACACGTAAATTTTCTTAAATAAATATATATCATTTTAAACCAATATTTATTTTCAATAAATTCTTTTCGACATTCATATAAAATTTTAAGAGTGTGTTCGATTGGTATGGAAAATATTTTCTAAACAAAAAAAATGATTTCCTTATTTTGAGAAAAACAAAAACCTACTAAAAAAATTGTTTTCCTTAAAAATAAGGAAAATTAGACATATTTTCAAAAATTGGAAAATATTTTCGATGGAAGAGTATAGTAATTAAACACTCCAAAGTAGGAATTTAGGTGAAAAGTTGACATTTTCAATATAAAATAAATGCAATCAGACGTACCATAATATTCATAAAATATCATCTTCAACTAAAGTCAAAACAATAATGAAAGAGACAATTAAAACAAATACATATAGACATTAAAATATATGAAGAGTTTGTAAAAGTAAGGATTGCCTTTTATTGTGGGTTTCATGATTTTAATATATGAAGGATGCTTAATTTGTGTTTGAGTTATTTGATAACGTGCCTTTTGAATGGTATCAATAAGAAATTTCATTTAGCTCTTGTTTGATCCCCATTTTTCTCAAAATGTATTCTTCTTTCATTTATTTTCAACAACACATTTTTCAATAAAATAATATTACACGCAACCAAAAAACTTTTCATTCATTTTTAATCACACATTCTTCACCAATCTAATATTCCAAAATACATTCTACACCAAAATAAGGCTCAAATAGGCCAATTATTTGAGTTTTCTGTTGGGATTATTTTTTCTTTTTTTGATTTTCTTGAATTGAAAAACATTGATGGATATCTTTTTTGCTATGACTATCAAAAAAAGAATTTGAGTTTTCTACTGTGATTATGAGTGTGTTTGATGTACATGTTTTAGGAGAGAGCGTATTTTTTTTGTGATGTGATGGTTCATATGTGGTTGAAAAAGAAAGAAAAGTTATTAATGTGATGGAAAATATTATTTCATTGAAAAATCTTCTAGGATTATCAAAACAAGTGAAAAAAACTGATAATGCATATTGATGGTAATGATTAAAAAATATAAAAAACATATGAAGGAATTATGATAGGGTTACATATATAAAAATGGTGTCAATATATATATATATATATATATATATATATATATATATATATATATATATATATATATATATATATATATATCCCTTAACTTTACTCATGATTACTATTTGTTCACTTAAAATTAAATGATTATAACGCAATGCTCACTGAAAGAATATTGTTATTCAACCTCACTGAGGTTGAACCCCAGTCCATCACCACAGCCAATTCCATTTGTACACGTGGACAAATATTTTTACGTAACAGATAAAAAAATGAAATTGCATACAAAATGTGTGAATCGTCATTAGAAATATTTATTTTGTAAATAAAAAAAGTGAATTGAAAATATTTCTTCAATGTGTAATCTCCATCTTCTCCAACTCACCTTCCTGCCAATTCCAATTCTAGGTTCATAATTCACATCCCCAATTCCAATCATGGGTTCATAAATCACATTCTTCCCCAAAATGAAAGAATTTTGATTTCTTGGTCTTATCAACAAAATTGTTGAGTTGAAATGGATTCTACCGTGCCATGTCCCCAATTAATTAAAATTTCCACTCTTCACAAGCGAAATGCAACTGCCAAAATTGGGGATTTTTAATTTCGAGTTCATGCCAACACCTAGTTTTGGTATAACAAGTGTTGCCCTAACAACATGAAAGCTCCTTTGCAGATGCAAAGTATACGTATTACACTTGAATCCTTAGAGGAAGATTTGCAACATAGAGAATTAAGAAAAAGCTAGGAAGAGGGTAGCCATTGTTGAGAATTTACATAATCATGCAGAGCAGAAAGTAAAATATTTTCAATTCCTATGCAATGATCTGCTTTGTGTTTAGATAGAAACTGTGATCAAAATTATACATTTGATGAATTCTATAAACTCCTTTACTAATTCTCGAGCACGAACAATCACGAGTTAAAATTCACAGTTGTCCAGCCCCCAATGATATCCACACAGAGAACAAGAATGATGACTAAAGTTTTCTTTTTTTTGTGCTAGTAAGAATAATGAATTTTTCTCATACATTTTCCAAACTCTAGCAGCCTATAAATATAAGTCCAAACGGGCTTGACCCATCTCTTAACTTTAACCCGGTCCAATATTTAATTAATCAAATTAATTAATTATGATTTATGAATTAATTAATCCAATTAATTCGGGTCTATTCATAAGCAACCAAATTAATTAATTATCTAATACTTGTCAAATAATTAATTGGTAAATCTCATTCTTCTGGTTCTCTTTTGTGTGTGATCCATTAGATTCCCAATCACGATACCTAACGATGTGAATTATTATTTTGATCTAATCAAAATTGTTAAATTAAAATACCCATTTTAATTTATCATCAATTCACATATGTCGTTACAGATTGACATCTAGCAATGTGTCGGACAATACATGGGACAAAAAATATCACGTGGTATGACAAAACTAAACTTATTCGTTTACCGTGAAACTATAATCCATTCGTCAATATGATCCGATCAATTATGAGATATGTATATGTGTCAATTTCAATTATCGATCATATCTTTCATCTCACTGTTAAGTCAAACCTTGGCCAAGGATTTCATTATCTACTTAACGGATAAATTGTATATCATAATCTCTTACTATCTAAGAGTGACAAATCATCTATTGATCATTCACAACCTTCATATGATTCTTAACATACTCGAACGATGTCGTATTAGCGACCATTGGCAGATCAACATCCAACATCACTAAAGTATGACTGTTTTCATATAAGGCACTATGATGACCTCAACTTAAATGACTAATTCCACTACCGAACGTTAGAGATTAACCACTGACACTCAGATAATTATCCATGCGGAATCTCCAAGGGGTCTCCAATGTTTTGTTCTATAACAAAACATCCACGTGTTCATTCAAGTATCACAACACTTTAGCTTGTGAGATCAGTTTCTTACTTCACAAGTAAGAAATGTCACACGCGATGGTCTATCCATAATAATGATATCTACATTTCGTCATTACATACGACCACAAACGATTTAAGATTCAGTCATGTATAATTTGTGTCTCACAATCACAACTTTTTCTGATTAACAAATCACGAAAACTTGAATCTACGGATTCTATTATTTAATTTATTAGAATATTAATTCAATTAAATAATAGATCTTGCTATAAATATGCATCGATTATATATATATATTAAAAGTGTTTATGTCCAAAATTAATTAGACTTAGAGCATAACACTTACTTCCATGACAAAGAAACAAAAGTGCCTTAGCAAAAAGAAGATTACACAACCCAACTTATATACTGTAATATTTTCTAGAGCTTCAAAAACTTTTCCAACAAGATAAAAAAGTTGATGCATTCTTCATTGCACTTGGTGGTGCAAATGAAATTGACCCTCTTATTACCCTTCTATTATTTGCCTTAGTAGCCTTATTTCTTGCATTTTTTAGGCCATCAATCTCCTACAAATCCTCAACCATGATTTCAAGTTGCAATTTCTTTGTCCGAGTTTACACAAAAGCTTTAGTCTTCCACTTTTCAATCATCTAGGTGCTGGCATGAACTGAAATTTGGAGAAGGTGATGGTGGTTGTTGCTCTTCATTTCTTGGATTTATTTTTGTTAGGTTTGACTCAATTGTCATTTTCAAGGAAGGAGATTCTTGTAAACCGAATTTGGGAAGAAGATGCAATGTTTTTTGGGATTCAAGGCATTTGATTTGGGGAAAATTGGTTTTTGGAGGAAAAAACATGTTCAAAATTAAAGAAAATCTGTGTTGGGTTTGAATTGTGTTCCACAACGTGTGGAAGTTAACAATGTTAATAAACCACATAAGCTTTCCATTACATAAGTGTACTTTTCGATTAATTATGGATAATGGATCTGAAATGTATGATGGGTGGGTAAACATTTAAATAGATGAGTGAGCAGTTAATTTTTTTTTTGTTTTAATTCAGTGAGCAAGTAGTAATCTAGATAATGTTGAGTGGCTATTGAATTCATTAACTCGGATGAAAATAATATTTTTTAAAATTTTAAAATTTTATTTGGGATGGATATAAAGTGGGATATATATATAACAATGATAGATGTAAATAGCGTCTCCATAAAATAAATATATTGATTACATCAATATTAATATAACAATATCAAAGGAATGTTTCGATTGATATCAAGGAGGACAGGGTGGGCGAGCAAGTTAGTCAAATTTAAAGGATGGAATAAAACATATAATCTTGGAGTCCTTTGCTCAAACTGATAGAGAGATCATCCTTGTAGTCCCATTATTATAGGTAAATCTAATCATCTTATCCTACACTACGAAAAGAATTGAATTTATTATGTGAAAAGTGGGTATCGAATTCTTGTTAGTGAATCTTTGAGCTCGGAGGGATCGAGCTCATGCAGTCTAATGGTGTTGGTCTCAAAATCGAAGTTTTACAACACAAACAAGAAACCATAGAAAGTAATTGCAGAATCGAAAAGAATACAAAGGAATTTTCGTCCCTTTTGGGCCCGGATGTTCAGCTTAAAGCATACTCACCCGTTGAGCATCCACTACATAGATATAGCTTGAATCCACTAAGAATCACAAAGTACAGTAAAAAAATGTATGAAGAAATTCTCTAGCCTCTCATATATAAGTTTTCACTCCACTACACTGGTGTATACACAATACACTCAAGAATATCACTAAGCTATTACGAAGATCATAACCAAAAGATCTCAAGAACTAAAACCAGAGAGAAAATGCCTGAGAGAGAAGAACAAGAGAAAACCTTAGAATATGAAGGAACCACTCAATCGAAGAGTCCAAAAAATAGGGCTATAAAAGTAACCCTCCAAATTACTTCATCCAACGGTCCAAGATATGCCAAGTGTAAAGCCAAGATTACACCATTAATTAGAATATCAAATCAGTGGCCCAAACAACACATCAAAGCCTAACACAAAAATAGAGAGGCAGCCCAAACTAACAATCTCCACCTTGCCGAACTATTCTAAGTATTCTTTTGTGGATTCAAACTCAATTTACTAGTTTCATTAGCTCTAACATACCTATAAAAGAAAAACAATCAGATTTGGTAAAACAAAAAAACTAAAGTAACTATAAAACTTAAAAGAGTTCATTACCTTCAGACCATATTCAACATTTTCAAACAGTTCCTGAATTTATTCAAAGGTAAAACCTTAGTGCCAAAATCAAAAGGATTGAATTCAGTTGGAGTTTTGATTAAACTAATCAGACATTTTCAAACATATTTCTAACAAAATGAAATTTAATGTCAACATGTTTGGTCATGGAAAACATGATTTCTACTTAAGTGAATAACATTTTGATTGTCGGTATATATCATAACCACTTCATTTACAAAACCAAATTCATTTAAAAGACCTCTTAACCACAGTCATTCTTTAACAACATCACAAGCTGCAATATATTCGACTTCTGTGGAAGAGAGTGCAACAATCTTTTGTAATTGTGATTTCCAACTAACACAACCATCATAAAGAGTAAAAACATAAGAAGCTGTATATCTTCTTTTATCTAAACCATCTGCAAAGTCAGAATATGTATATCCCTTTAAAGCAATACCTTCATTACATCTTTGAAACTTTAAGCCCAAATCAGTTGAACTCTTTAAATACCTTATCATCCATTTAATAGCCAACCAATGTGTTTCACCAGGATTAGCCATAAATCTATTAAGAATACTTATTCCATGAGCTAGGTCAGGTCTGGTGCATATCATAAGGTGCATAATAGAGCCAACAACATTAGCATAAGGTATTTTACACATTCTATCATGTTCATCAACAGTTTTAGGAAATTGCTCACTAGAAAGTTTAAAATGGTTTGCAATAGGTAGAGTTACAGATTTGCAGTCAGCCATAGCAAACTTTTCAATTACTTTCTTTACATAAGAATTTTGATTCACATACAAAACACAGTTTTTCCTAACTCTTTTGATTTCTATTCCTAAATTTTTCTTAGCATGTCCTAGACCTTTCATTTCAAATTCAGTTTTAAGTTTATTTTTAACAAAATCAATTTCAGATCTATTTTGACAGGCAAGAAGTATATCATCAATATATAACAAGAGATAAACAGATTCAAGTCCTCATGACCCTTTGAAGAAAAAAACAAGAATCAAAACTACTTTTAGAAAATCCCAAGTTCTGAACATAAGAGTAGAATCTTTTATACCATTGCCTTATAGTCTGTTTTAGGCCATAAAGAGATTTCTTTAACAAACAAACATGTTTAGGTTTTAATTTTAATTCAATACTAATTGGCTGATGCATATAAATGGTTTCTTCAAGATCACCATTTAAGAAAGCAGTCTTAACATCAAGATGGTCTATAAAGTGAGCTGTAAAGGCAAGTAAGATTCTGAAAGATGTATACTTTGCAACAGGTGAAAAAATTTCATTGTAGTTAATACCCTCTCTCTGTGTAAAACCTTTTGCTACAAGTCTGGCTTTATATCTTTTTCCCAAGGCATTGGCTTCATCTTCTTTAATCTTATAAACCCATTTACAGTCAACAATCTTTTGATCTTCAGGTTTATCAACAAGGACCCATGTCTTGTTTTTAAGTAAAGAATCCATTTCTTCTGCATGGCTTCCAACTAAAGTTTAGAATCTTTGTTGTAAATAGCCTCATCAAATGTTACAGGTTCAGTATTAACAGATTCCAATTCAGAATAGAAAGTAACAAATTCATCATTGTTAATTCTTGTAGAGGGTATCTTATTTCTTCTACCCTTATCCCTGACCAATTGATAATTTTCCAGAGAAGTATCTTGAAAAATTTCTTCAGTTTCAGATTGAGTAGACTCCACCTCAATCAAATTTTCAAGTTCATTTTGACATTGTTCTTGATTTTCTAGCACTGTTGCTTTAACAAAGGTAGGATGTTCAATGTTCTGACTTGAAGGGGATTTACAGATAAACCGACTCTCATAAAAAACAACATTTCTACTGATAATGACTATATAACCATTTTTATCTTTTACCCAAAGTCTATAACCCTTAGTTTCTTCTCCATAACCCAGAAATCACATTTTTGAGACCTGGGTTCCAGTTTGCCTACATTTTGATGAGCATAAGCAGCACAACCAAAAACCCTAAGTTTGAAATAGTTTGGAGACTCTCCAGACCATAAGTGTTCATGGATTTGAAAATCAATAGCACTTGAAGGAATTCTATTTATCAGATAAGTAGCAGTTTTTAGGGCTTCTCCCCAAATTTTTTTTGGAAGATTAGAATCAAGTAACATACATCTCACATTTTCCAATAAGATTCTATTCATTCTGTCAGCACTACCATTTTGCTAAGGAGTGTATGTTACGGTTCTATATTTTAAAGTCCCACATTCTGTACAAAAAGAATCAAATTCATGATTACAGAATTCCAAAACATTATCTGTTCTAAGTGCATTTACCTTCTTATTAGTTTGATTTTCAATCATAAGTTTCCATTGCCTGAAATTTTGAAAAGTATCATATTTGTTTTTCAGAAGAAAAGCCCAAATGTTTCTTGAAAAATCATTCACAATAAGTAAAATTTGAAGCCACTAAGGTATTTACAGAAGCAGACCCCCACATGTCTGCATGTATTTACTTAAGAATAGAAGTGGATTTGTGAATTCCAGTTTTGAAAGGCAATTTATTTTATTTTCCAACAACACAATCTTCACAAAATTTAAGACTTTCAATATTATCCTTTTCAAAGCATTTCAGTTTATTCGAAATCATCAATCCCTTTTCACTATTATGGCCTAGTCTCCTATGCTAAATTAAGGCTTTATCAACATGAGTCTTCACAGCTGCAGAGTTGTTACCAACTAGAGGTTCGACTTGCAATATAAAGATCCCATTGGATCTAGGAGAAGAAATAATCTCTTTTGAGTTAAGACTTATTTTGGTAAGACCTTTGTGAATTTTTATCTCATATGCATCATCCATTGTCCCAAAGAGATCAAGTTTCTTTGAAGATCATGAACATATCTTGTTTGAAACAATTCAAGGATTTGATTATTTTCTAGTAAAAGTTTAAGGTTACCAGTCCCTTTAATTTGACAAATCATATTGTTTCCCATTTGAACTTGAACACCACTAAGATCATTAAAGTCAGTAAACCACTCTTTAACATGACACATATGGAAAGAACATCCAGAGTCAAAGACCTATTCATTCAGCCTTACAGTCATCCATTCTTGCTTGGAGCTCCTTAATCTCTACGACCAGCTTTATCATCAAAGAATCTTCAATCATAATCTCAGAAGAAATTTTGTTTAAATGAACCTTGGCATTCTCAAACTCTTGGAACAAAGACTCATTTTCATTTGAGGTACGAAGATACTGAGCCTGTTTGGTTTTCAACTCGACATTTCTGGCCATCAAGGAGCTGATTTCTAAATGAGTAATCTTTAACATCAGCTTGAAATCAGTCGAGATCCTGAGCGAGGAAAGCTCAATCGCTTGAGCCATCTTTACACTCAACTGCTCAAACTTATCCTTATGGCCAAAAGCACTGGCTCAGTTGACATCTATGTCCATGAAAGCAACATACTCAAGCAATCATTGCTTGAGGACATTTATATTTTCTTCAGACGAGGAAACAGATGAAGCAGAAAGACGACTAGCTGAAAAGGAGCCAGAGGTAACGATTACTTTCGCATGTTCCCAAGAGGTAAGTAGGTCCTGGACGGAGCGTAAAATGACGTCAGCATCCTACAAAGAAAATGTAAGTAGTTAGCATTCCCATTACATTAAATAAAGTGAAGATGAAAGGTGAGGCAAAAGATACCGCGTCAACAGCTTTAATGGAAAAAAATTCAGAAAATGGGGATCTTGAGTACAGGGAAACAACTGGCCCACCGTAGTTTACCCTACAGAATCAGCATCATTAAATGATGGGCCCACGTAAAACTTGTTGAGGTCAGAGTTGGCCGATGAAAGGGAACGAGAGATATATATGGTCTAGTAAGAAGTTCTTGATAGTCGTCGAAACTAAGGGAGTTATCTGAAGTCGCCATTGATCAAAAGTTTCAATTTTCTCAAGGGTATTAGAGTGCAAGTGCTGGAATGGAGAAGTAAGAAGATGAATAGTAGTTTTATAGAGGCGTAACGTGGGTATAATGGTGCGAAGAAATGGCATGTTCTTTAATTTATAAGAGTGGCATGATGTTTCACTTATTGGGATGTATAAGGTCACCGCCAAACAAGGTAATAATTGGGATTCTTTCCCTCTTTTAGGATCTCAAGTATTGTGGGAAGATATAAAGAATGAATATAGGATAAAATTAATAATCGATATTAATTTTGTCATATTGGAGGGTAATTATTGACGCATAAAAATGAGACCCAATTAAATGGCTCAAGGAGTGAAACCCCAGTTAGGAAATCTAAAGGACAGGCCCAAGTGAGACCATGTAAAAGGCCCAAAATAGAGTTATGTAGCAGAGGCCCATCATCGCCCAAGTATACAAGACGCCCAAGCTCTGGGCGAATACATCACTTTATGAATATTCAGGGTGACGGTGCTATTATCGCCCAAGCCTATGAAACGCCTAGGATTTGGGCAAATTGTTATCTTAAGCGGCAGTTACTAAGGCAGTTAAAGGGTAATCTCATCATGTCCCATGATCTAGGAAATCTTGGTTACAAGCATTTCAATGGTAAAAGTAATGACAACAATTAGAGCGGTAGTTCCATGACAAGTCAACAGTGATGAAAAATGTGGGTAGTTACGGACGACTAGCAGTTTTCAGGCGATTCCACAACAACAACAACAACTGTCAGAGGAGTATGAAAGAGAAGAAAGGCATAGAAAAAAGACCCCGAATCAAACACTCTCGAACAGAGAATACGTAATTTTCATTTCCTTTACTTTTATCGCATTTAACTTTCAACTGTTCTGTGTGCTTGCGCCCCTTGGAGGCATTTCGCTTCTCGCCGATTGCTTCATCAATAAATCACCCATTTTTGGGTTTTATCTAAAGAGGTATGTTCTTTACACAATCGTTTGAACCATCTCTTAATTATTAGCGAGGCCTGACTTTCCGCACAAAACAAAAATTAACTAAAGAAAATAATATAACATTTGCTGCAAAGGTCAATCATGAGATAAAAAGCTATAGGATGAGGTCCAAATTAAAAGGGTTAAACAGTAAAGTTCTGTTAAAGACCTTGAAAGCGCAAAGAATGAGCTTACTTTGCTTCGTAATTAAGTGGAGAACTATAAAAGAAAGATTGTCATAGCAGTGTCTAGCTTGGTGGAGAACTATAAAAAAGTTATTGATATTATTAGAGGTTTGAGTGGAATTTGAGTTTCCCTGAGGCTCAAGAGGAAGACGAAGATGGAAATTGCTATTTCGATATTCTCAGATAATTGGTGAGGCTTCAACTACTCTTCCACCTCCATCTGTCGAAATCATGCCTATTAAGGATCAAACGAACATAGCCTCGAACAAAATGAATCCATTTCTGTTGCTGAAACAACACCGGCCTCTATGAGTGATGTTACTTCTCTGCCTCCCACCAAATCAATTCTAACTATTGAGGCCACACTACAACAAAATTAGTCATTTGCAACACTAAAAAGGCAACATTTGTTGATAAATGTTGCTAAAAGGGTCTTTTGGCAACATTTTAGTAAGTGAATGTTGCCATTGGATAGTATAAATAAGTTTTGGCAACGTTTTACATAAAAATATTGCGATAGACCTCTTTTCGTAACGTTTATTGAGTGCTGCGGAAAGTTTTATTTTTCACAATGTTTGGTGAATGTTGCCAAAAAAATCACTTTTTGCAACGTTTGTTAAGTGTTGCGAAAAGTTTTTTTTTTCCAAATAAATTGGTTCAAATTGTAGAAGCCCGAAAACTAAGCCCAAGCCCTAGCTATGATGCCATTGGAAGTTCTGCTAAGTACATATCTATATATTTCACACTCTCGCGCTCAACTACTTTCTCTCTCTAGGGTTGATGGCGCGGTGGGAACATACATGTTCGATCTCATAAGATTCACTTGTTTTTATATGGAGGCTAGGAATTAATTTATAATTACTACAATAGATACGTATTATATATTTGATTGTGTTTGTGTGCTAGTGAGAGAGTTATATTTGTTAATAGGGAGATATGAGTGGAAATTATGTGGATAAAAAATTATTATTATGAGATGGTAAGGTATGGTAAATATGTTGACTGTAATTATAGTTATTCAGGCATGAATTCCGGATCTCTTATGACCACTGCAATGTAGATCTCTTCTTATTTTTTTGGTGTTTTACTAGTATTCCCCTCGGAAATAGCTTTGTGAACCCGCTATTATGCATCTGGCTTTTGTATTCGGCACATAAATTTATCGATTTGATTTTCACTTCATTAATTAATTTGTTTCTGTATTATTAGTTTTGCTGTGGATTTAGGTATATGTTTTTTGGTAATGGGGGGATTGGTTTTTAATGATTTAAGTCATTTGACTATCATTAGTGGATATAGTTGATCTATAGGTTTTATTTGAACAGTCAAAATGGTACTGTAGTTCTGATTTATTTGATGATTGAATACAATTTTTTGTTTTTAATTTGTTCGAGTTTTGATTATGGGAATGATTGTATAACTGGTGCATATGTTTGTGCTTTTGTTTCTAGAAAAGTTGGATTGGCATTTTTTTTTATCTTTTAAGGACTTAGTTATTACCAAATCCAATCTAATTTGTGCTTGTCTTAGGGTGTTTCTCTTTGAGCACTTGATCTCATTTGTACTTGGTTTCTTCTGTCATTTTTTTTTCATGTTTCTGGATTAGGAGTTTAGAAAGTGGGAGTTCATTAGGTTTCCACCATTTGGCCAGATTTATCGACCTGCTTTTTAGCAGTTTTTGGCTCCTTCAGGTGTTTAAATGACAATAATTGTTCTTACTAAAACAAAAATTGGATGGCCTACCATTTATGGTGTTGTTTACTTAGTCATTTTTTCATGGTTAATTATATAACATGGTTTCTGTTTTGACATATTTGCTTCTTGGAGATGACTTGGATTGGATAGTATCCTATTATATTCTATTTGTTATGGCTATGCCTTGATTTTTATATTGCAAATGGACAGCCAGTTATGCTATTTTTTCTACATCGTGCTCCAAGTCTGATGGTTCTGGAAGGCGGATGAAAGATGTTACCTACCCTACCTGTACAGTCCATTTGCAGGTTCAAATAATAATGCTTGCATTTTTGTAAATTGCCACATTGCTTTCTTTAGAATTTCATCGTGTTGTATGAAATTGGTGCAAGTTCAAGTTCCCAGTTCAGGCTCAGAGACCATAGAGTGTAGGGTTTGCCAGCATCCTTTCCTTCTTAGTTCTCACTTATCCATGTGGGATTGATTGTTGGCATCAAAAAATCAACTCTACGTGGATTACATTGATTATAAGTGTGTTTATCATTTTTAATGTTTGACCTTATAAATAGGACAAAATTTGAATTTTAAGCTTCTGCGGTCAAGGATGACGACGACGATGATGTGGATTTGTTTGGTGAGGAGACTGAGGAAGAGAAGAAAGTTGATGTAAAACGTGCTACAGCCGTAAAGGCATCTGAAAAGAAGAAATAGAGTAACTTCTGTGCTCCGTTTATGATCGAGTTTTTTCATTACTATTTTATTTCATTTTGAAACTCCTTTTTTATTTAAGTGGTGTTGTATCACATTTTAATGTTCAAGTGTATGGATTCAAAAATTTGAAATGAAATTATCAATTTTTATGCAATTCCTAAATTTGTTCATAAGGTATATTTTCAATTTTGCCAATCAATTTCATCCATCCTTTGTTTCCCTATTATCTGTTGATACTCTTCCATCGGGCTCTCTAGTCCATTCCACGGTGTTCAACACATCGTTGGATGGTGATCTAGGTGCGATACGCACTGGATCCCTACATACTGGCCGACAGATATTGTTGTGCATTGTGTGTACAAATCTGTGGCCAGTCCGCATACCTCTTCTTTACTTATGGAGAAGGCTTGGTTTTTGTACGCCCTGTTGCACGACGACTCTATTGATCTGTCCACTTTCATATGTTAGCAGATTTTGCATGCCTTTCATATCACGGGGACTCGGGTGGGACTTCCTTATGCATGTCTTATTTATCGCCTTATGACAGCACTTGCCATTAGTTTTCCTGAGGGGGTTCCTCGAAGGGTTTTTCGGTTAATTGGCCACACTACTATTGCTCAGAGTAAGTCACATGCTTCTTCTGAACTAGTTAATCCAACTATGCTAGCTGATCATTTTGATGACCTTATCTCTATTGATCCCTTTAATTTTCCTCATACTTCTATGCCCACTGATATTCCCTTGACATACACGTCTGTTCCTCCTTCTACTGAGTCTGTTCCACCTTCTGCGTCTGTTCCCATTAACCCATCTCTTGCACTTATGGGACAGATGACTGTGCTGATTGAGCAGCAGGCTCGAATGATGGCAGAGCTTACACAACTGTAGACTACAGTTGATCGACACACTATTGAGTTTACTACGCTTCGTGGTGTTGTCGGATATATTCAGTGAGGGATTCGTTGGATTCATCGCTACTAGGATGATGATGCAGCTTCAGAGGAGATGACTAATTCTGATGGTGCTGACGATGTTGCTTAGCTTTTAGGTTATCCCATGTCATTTTGTGACAAAAAAAGGGAGTAGATGTTCGTGTAAAACTCGCAAGCGTACGGGATCATTGACAAGTAATAAAATTGATGAGTTAAGAGTTATCATCCCACAGGGAATAAGAATCAATTTTAGTGTATTCGATCTGTCTAAATTCACAAAAGTAGTAAAAAATGGTCTATTTATATTTAACTATGTTATATAACAATGAAAGCAATAAAAATGATTTTAAATCAAATGAGGGTGAGTGTATTGAATTTTCGACTCCACTAATCAATTCTTAGTTTCAATTCTTAACTAGTGATAATTAACTTAATTTATGCAATTGCGTCGATCGATAATTCCATTTTTATTTACTATTCTTTCCCAAGACATAATAAACATATGTTTGCCACGAGACGATCATATTCCTAGTCTGAATTCATATGACAAACATGCATTGACGTTTAAGATTATCATATATGATCGCACACGTCATAAATATTATTCTTAATATTTATTGTTTGTGTGTTCCATAAACAATGTTCTACTTACAGTAAGTTTTCCAACACTATGAATAAGCAACTAATCATCTTAATGGTGCGCAAACATTAAAATAATATACTTAAGCATTTTTATGAAATCACAACGTAAGAATTAAACTAAAATCACAATCTCAAAGTAAACACTAAAAATTAATTAGCTTCATCATCAATCCAATACAAAGAAATTTAGTCTAGCATGTTATCAAAATTAAACACATAGAGATGGAACGACATCACCTCTAAATTTGAGGAACGTGAGTAATTTCAGTTTTTCATCGCGAACGTGGCCAGCTTTTCTTCCGCTTTCTGTGTGTGCATGTAATATATTTCAGCCCGCTATTATGTATTACTCCTCCAGCAGCTCAATGTGTATAGATATTCTCAAATTCAGCACTATGTTTTCTCTATTTCAAACCAATTTGCCGCCCAATCTTCTGTTTTCTCTTTTCTGTGCACAAATCTACCTTTTATATATATATATATAATTTAGCAACAAAACTTTAGCAATATTCAGCCATCCCTTTTGTTTTGTCCCCCAATTTGCTGGCACTTCTGTAATTATATAAATTAATTGATCCCTCAATTCTTGTCCCCCCAAAGCTGTCGGCAAGTGGGTTTATAAATAAGAATTGATGCCTTAATTCTTGTTCCACAATCTGTCAGCAATCTCACAGAAAATGCTTCCAATTCTTCTTCTCTAGTATTATATTTTGCCAGCTTATATGAAATTATGCCCAAAATATAATCCCCCAAACTGTCAGCTTTCCTCCTTTTTCTCAATTAATTCCAGCAGCTACTCCTCTTGTATATATAAATAGAAAAATATACCCACCTCACCAATAATGCTTTTCTTCTCAATTTTTGAAGTTGCCGACTCCTCTTCTCTAAATCATGAAACTGCCAGCCTCCTCCCTCCCCAAGTTGCCGTGTGTGTGTGTGTATATATATATATATATATATATATATATATAACCTAAGTCATCAATGGTTTGGTCCAATTAGGAGTCCAAAAGCCTAATTAATTTTGTATTTCTCCAAGTCATCCAATCCTTCGAATAAATGCAATTTAGTCCTTCAACTTCTATAGTGTAGACTTTGATCTCCGTACTTTGGATTTTTCCATTTTTCGACACCTTTAGCTTCTTTTCTCCAACTTTTCATCAAACGTTGAGTTTTACCTACAAGATGTAATATAATACAATTTAGTTTGTATTTTGTCAAAAGAACAATAAAATTATATAGTTTCAAGCCTCGAATAAATGTAGAAAATACACTTATCAGTGGATATAGATTTTGTTGATGGAGTAGATATTTTCTGCTTTAACATGATGTATATGTTTCTATCTACTCGATGTATCTTTTTAATTATGATTCTATGATAAATATATTTTCAATTTTGCTAGATTAAGTTTGATGTTTTGTAGTATCAATGTTTCGTTTTGGTATGTTGGATTCCATTGATATTACGTCTTAATTTAGCATATGATATAAAACTGAAAAGATCCATTATGAATTATAAACTTCCTAAATCACTTATACACTGTGAACTGTTTGAACTGATGCATTATGACTTGTAAATTGCCAAAATCACTAATACACTGTGAATTACTTGAATTGTTTTTATATTTAATATTGTTTCACGTACATTTTACACTGAGTATTTGAGTTATCTACTTCAGGAAACATATATTGAAAAATGATATGCGGAACTTGTCCGAGACAGTTATTGATTGTGTCGATTTTTTAGTCTGTAATTTTACTTTATTACTGCCTTGGCTTTATATTGTAATTTTGTCATAGAATGCCAAATGAGGAGCTTGTTAGGTATTTAATGTAATTGACAAGTTTGTGAACAAAAAGGACTAAAGTTGATATGTTGTAAAAGTCAAGGAGTAGTGTGTAATTAGTGAAAGCTGCGATATTTTAGGTCTAGGGTTCGAGAATGGAAAAGAAAAAAAACGACGTGGAATTTTGCTAGATTGTCGCTAAGTCTTGGCTCGAGCATCAGAAATAGAAACTTTATCGCCCGCCTGTCGTCTCACATTCGCTCGAGCGACAACCTGTCACTCAACTATTGCTAGCTCTTCGCTCGAGCGACAGTGCTTTCTGAGAAGTTTTTAATTCATTTTTTAAAGACTTTTTGTCCGGCTTATTCATTCCCTAACTTACATATAAATATCCAAACGTCACAGAACGTGTCTTCTAAGGTTGTAATTAAGCCAACTCTTAGTTTATCATATTCTTTTCATCTTTGGAGATTTCAACCTTCATTATTCATTGTCAATTTTGTTCTTGGTGGTGAGAAAAACATCATATCCTAAATCAAATACCAAACTATTGTTTCCTTCATATCTGTCAGAGTTTTTGAAAATTAAGGGAATGTAACTAGAGTTCCAGTCATTGAAGATCGTGGTATTCTTCGTGAATCCACATGAGATAGACGATTTTACAAAGTTGGGAGTTGCTACAGGAGAGCGCAGTCTAGGATAGCTTTGGAAACTGCAGCTGGGAGTTGGTGCAGGAGAACAGAACTTAGGAGAGCTGTTGGAATTGTAGTTATGAGGTCAGATAGTACGTGTCGTCGTCTAGTCTAAAGGATTGTAAGTTATAAATCGTTTATAGTGGATTGTTGACTAGAAAAGTACCCGGAGTTTTCACCTAGTTGGGTTTCTCCATGATCAATTCTTGTGTTAATTTATTGCTTATTTAACTACGGTATTTCAATATAGGAATAATTGAATTGCATTATTATTGATTAACCATCTAGAAATATAATTAATTGTTAATTGTTGTTATTTAATTGTTAAGTAATTTTAATTCCGCATTATCATCTATTCACCCCCTTTAATTGTTGTAGTGTCAAACTACGTAATTTCACTTTTGATATTTAAGTTTCCTCTATAATATTATTTATTGGCTCGCATGTGATGTTAAGAATTTTATTATGGTTTTGCATCTAATCACATTAGTCAGCTAGCTTGCATTGTCATAATTGACTCAGGTAATTAGCTTGTCAGAATGAGCTACATTTGTTGTCTGAAATTAATAAAGTACGATCTAAAGATTATGCAACTTTTTTCCAATAGTTCTTTCATTGAACAAGAAATCGTTACATCCATTATAATTTTTCAATAATGACGAGATCATCCTCGCTTGACTAGGAAAATCTTCCATACACACAATATATTTTCCCAACAAGAAACGTTGTTATTCGGTGGAACAAACTTCACCGCAAATACATGTTGAAATAACGAAGTTCAACCCAACTAATATCTAGAGGGAGGTTAATAGATATAATACACGGAATTAAAAATTAACAACCAAAAATTGCAACAAGTCACAAGTTATTGAATCTAGATGAATTGTAAAGCAACTAATCCCTATTAAACAATCAAGCAATAGTAATAAAACTAGAAAGTAAAGGACACCAAGAATTGTTTATGAAGAAAAACCTTTGAAGAGCTATTCAAGAAAAAAAAAAGCCTCTGGACAAACTTGCTAGTAAATAATCCACTAGAAAAGAATAAATTTATAGGATAGGTTCAGACTCAACTAAACCATAGTAGACTCTAGCCAACGACTCGTAATCGCCAAAGAACTCTCTAGTTATGCACTCTAGCACCAGCTCCATGGTCTCTGGATTCTTTTTTCCTCGTGAATCACCAAGAATGAACCCGTTCTTCACAAATTGGATCTCCGATCACCCTCTTGGATCTTCACAACTCTAACAGATAACTAGAAGAAGTTAATTTAGAGTTTTTATTTTCGAGAATTTTGATGCTTTGATCTTGTGGTTGAGTTTAGAAAAGTTTGGTCTAAGCTATTGATATTCAAAAAAATTTCTTTTGAAAGAAAATAGGCTCAACCAATAATAGGAATGTAATCTGACTTGGGTATTTATAAGATGAAGTGTTCGAGGTTGTTAAGGGTAATAAAATAAGTAGAAAATCGTGAATAGAGTTTGGCTGAATACTGGTCCCATTGAACTGAGTTCTCGCAGACAGCGAATGGTGGATTAATCGCTCGAGCACTCTTCTCCCTGGTATCGAGCGGTGGGCTCACTACTACAACCACTCAAGTGCTTCTTTCATGGACTTCGAGCATTTTTCTGGTGACTTGATCTTCTTGAGATGACTTAAACTCATTCCAAATATAATCCCTACCCCCACACTTTTAATCCTAATTATAACTCGATAAATTGAAGTTTTGTAAACGGACTTCGTCTATATATTTTGGAACTAAACAGGTGTATTATTCAACATGTTTCTCAAAATGGGTGAAACAAACTTGCTAACATAAGAACCAATCGGCAGAATGAGACTCGCCTATATGAGAACTGAAATAGGTGGAAAGAACGTCAACATAAGAGAGCTTTTGCATTTTCAAGTTTGTCTTAATCAATTCACAATCTTTACCAATTTTACAATTTGCTGGCAGGAGAATCTTTCAGCTTTTCAACCGCTGCAGCTTTGAAAATACACTTTGCTAGGAGAGGATCGTGTGTGCTTACATTTTTAGACTTTCTTTCTATAATTTTCACCAAATTTTCCACCAACATAGTAGTGTTAATCACATTGGTTCATGGTTTCTTAACACACTGAAATAATATTCTCATACAACTTGTTTGTTAGGCAATTTGTTGTCAAATGACTTTCCTGAACGATAATGAAAGTCTCGTTCTTTTATCCAGTCAGCATCGGCCTATTGACTGAATATCGATACTATAGTTACTTGAACTTTTCACGTAACCCACTTGGGCCATTCGAAGCAGCCTAATTGAATTAGGGTTGCTCATGGCCCAACCCAAATAACCCGGATGGCTTCTATGGTATTAGTCCACTTACCTATTTCCTTGTTGGGCCTATCTTTTAACTAATAGTTTAAACCTAAACTTAAAACTATTAATACCCCTACCCACTACTGTTGGAGGTGTGAGAAAAAAGGGATTAAGGTGCCGTGTCTTTGAGTGAACAGATTCTTCTCTCTACCTTTGTAGTTTTCGGCTTTGTGCTCCGTTTGAGTGATCTGTTCTTCTTAAGTTTCCTCTGTGGATTAAATACTTTAGACCTTGATCTCTTCTTCATCTTGTCAAGCTCTTTGTAGGCTAAAGATAGGAGCAACCGGTTAGAGGAAAAGGTGTTGGTTTGCGGTGGTTTAGTAACTGTGGTGGTCGATAAAGACTAATCTTGGTATTCCTTGGTGCACTGGTGGTGATTTCTACCTGACATATGGTATCAGAGCTTTGTGGGTGAGGTGAAATCAGTTGAAAATCGAAGAGAGAAAGATACGAGTGGTGCTCGTGACACGTTCGGGTTTCTCTCAAAATTTCAGCCACTGTTTTTCAATTCCGGCCAAACTACACACCTGATCGAAAAATTGAGGATAGACCTATTCCCAACAGGCCGGGGCGCATCTTATGGTGGTGACGATGTCCTTTTCTGGGGACGGTGTCCTTTTTTCGACGGCGGGGTTTGGTGATTTTCGGCCAATTTTTCTTGGACAATTTGTTTATTTTTCATTCATGAACGTACTGATAGTGTTGTTTTAGTGTTTCAAGATTTGTAGGAAACTTTGGATGAATTTTCCATTTTGATGACAGAGACAGATTCGAGGTTGCTACTATAAAAAAATTTACTAAATTACTTTAGGCCATAAATTGCGGCCTAAAGCAGTAGATTTGCAACTCTCGAATATTACGGATTCAGACAAGGCCGCTCTGGTAAATTGGCTCATCCTTTTTTTAATTTCAGCACTAGCGCATCATCGTGTGGGGTGACAATATGATTGGGGTTACCATGTGGGGTAACCATTGTTTGTGCTTGAAATTAGGAATTAATTTCTCTTTCTTTGCTACGTGATTGAAATTTGCTCTTTTGATTAATTGCAGCATATTATCGTTTGTGATATATTGTGAGTGAAATTGTTTTGTTATTATCTCTCTAGTTGCATTTGATAAGTCTCTAGAATACCTAGACCTTACCCGTTTGAAAGTTCCCTTGATCTAAGATCGTGATTCTTACGAAACCCTGAGAATCTAAAACGATGAATATTTGCGAACCTAGGTCTGATTTATGTGGCTTAATTGTGACTTTGTGTTTCTTATTTAAAAATGACAATACACAATTTTAATTCGGGATCTTTACTGGAAAAGATGATTTTTCTATTTGGCAACAAAAAATGAGAGGTATTTTGGCTCAACAAAAAGTTTCAAAAGTCATTTATGGCAGTTTTCCCGTTAATTTTTCAAAAGAACAAAAAGAATAGGTTGATGAACGTGCTTACACCTCTATTATTTTACACTTGGTTGACGTTTTAAGAAAAGTGGGTAAACTGGAAACCACTGAAGAACTTTGGAAAAAAAATGGAAGATCTGTATTTGCACAAATCTATTCCCAACAAGCTTTACTTACTTGAGCGTTTTTTCAGTTTCAAAATGGATTCTTCAAAAGAATTTGATGACAATTTGGATGTGTTTAACAAATTTGTTCAAGATATTGTTAACTGTGGTGAGTTGGTGACTGAAACTTACGAGGCTATTATTTTGCTAAATTCTATACCTGATACTTATCGTGAAGTCAAAATGCTATTAAGTATGGTAGAGACAGTTTGACACCCGAAATTGTCGTTGACTCCCTTAGAAGTAAGGAGATGAAGATGAGAGTTGAAAAACATAATAAGAAAAGCGATGAGATTCACATGATGATGGGTAGAACTCAGTCTAGGTAAAATAGTCATGATGATTACCAAAGTAGTGGCGAGTCGAGTAATGATGGACGTAGAAGGAAGAGCATGAGTAGACCTAGATCCAAATCTAGGACTAAGAAAACGAAATGCTATGGTTGTGGGAACACAAGGCATTTTATAACGGATTGCTATAAAGAGAAAAACAAGAAAAATGGGGGAGATAGAGATGAGGTGAATGTGTTATCTTCTGTTTTTTATGATTGTGATGGTAAAGTCTGTATGATTACAAGTCCTGATGTTTCTCCTGTTGAATTGAACTTAACTGTCAATTCTCGTTTTCATGAGTGTATTCTTGATTCTAGTGCATCTTTTTACGTGACATCGCATAAAGATTGGTTTGAAAATTTGAATGAATCGAATGATGGGCATGTTGTGTTCTGTGACGATATGCTTACAGTTTTGTTAGCATGGGTGATATTACTGTAAAGTTTGATAATAGCTTTGTGCATACTTTAAAAGATGTTAGATATATCCCTGAATTGTCTATAAACTTAATTTTAGTAGGACGACTTGAGAAATCTGATGTCACTGGTAAAATTGGAAATGAAATTTTGAAATTGATTAAGGGTGCACTTGTCTCCATTACGGGTATTAGAAAAAATAATATTTACATAACCACTGGGGAAGTGATGAGAGGCTTAAACTCCTCTATCTCTTCTGGTAAGTCGGATCACACACAAAAATGGCACAATAGACTAGCACATGTGAATATTAAGAGGATTAAGCTTTTTAATGAAAAGTGTGCTTTTGAAAATGACTGTGTCTGATTTGTCTTTTTGTGACCATTGTGTGCTTGGTAAACATCAAAAAACTACTTTCTCCTCAAGTGTTCATAAAACTAAATGCATGCTTGAATATGTGCATTCAGACATGTGGGGTCCATCTAGTACTCCCACTTCGGGTGGGAATAGGTATTTCTTGTCTATTATCGATTACTATACTAGGAAAGTGTGAGTTTATCTTTTGAATGATAAATTCAACACTTTTGATAGATTTAAAATTGGAAAAGACAAGTTGAAAATCAAATTGGTAAGAAGATCAAGTTTTTGAGAACCGATAATGGCCTAGAGTTTTGTAACACTGATTTTGATAATATGTACAAGGAAAGTGAAATAACAAGGTATAAAACAGTTCCTTACACTCCCCAACAAAATGTGGGTAGCGGAAATGATGAATAGAACCATACTTGATAAAATGCGTTGCGTGATGTTAAGTTCTGGAGCCCCAAAGTCCTTTTGGGATGATGCTGTTATGACTGCTTGCTATTTGATTAATTTGACTCCATCTGCTGTATTGAATGGTGACACTCCACATGAAAAATGGTTTAGTAAACTAAGTGATTACTCCATGCTTAGAACTTTTGGCTGCACTGTATTTTCTCATCAGAGTGAGGGAAAGTTTGAACCGAGAGCTAGAAAATATATTTTTCTAGGTTACCTTGAAGGTGTCAAGGGGTATAGGTTATGGGATAGAAGCCAGAAGGGAGTTAAAATCATTATGAGTAGAGATGTCACATTCAATGAGAGCGAAATGCCATGTTTGAAAACTGAATCTGAACATGTGAGTGAGGAAATTCAAGGTGAAGAGAGTGGTCAGCTGAAGGTGGAGTTAAGGAAACCTAGCACATCCATCTCTGTTACACAGAGTGAGGTGGAGACTCATGAACAACAATCTGATGTTGAGAACAGAGAAGAAGTAGTAGTAGAAGAGCACCCTGAAGAAAAGAATCCTCTAGAAGACTATAACTTAGCTAAGGATAGAGAGATGAGACAGACTAGAGCACCTGTGAGATTTGGTTATGAATCCGAGTTAGCTTTTGCTCTTGCGAGTTATGAAGAGCTAATTGATAGGGAACCAAAGACCTTTGAAGAGGCAATGAAGAGTGAACAATCTGAAGAGTGGTTTAAGGTAATGAAAGATGAGATGAGTTCTCTGGAGAAGAATCAAACTTGGGAGTTAGTACCAAAACCTAAGAATAAATCTATTATTGACTGTAAGTGGGTTTTTAAGGTTAAGGAGAGTACTAGGGCATCTGAACCCTTAAGGTTTAAGGCTATGTTAGTTGCTACGGGATACACTCAGAAGGAGGGAGTTGATTACAACGAGATTTTTTCACTAGTTGTTAAGTACACTACTATTAGGGTCATACTTGCATTGGTTGCACACTTTGATGGGAACTTGAACAACTTGATGTAAAAACTACTTTTTTACATGGTAAACTTGATGAGCAAATCTTTATGAATCAACCAAAAGTTTTTAAAGATAAATTGAAACCTGATTATGCGTGTTTTTTGAAAAGATCCCTATATGGCTTAAAACAATCGCCTAGATAGTGGTATAAATGTTTTGACTCTTTTGTACTATCTATAGGGTTCCATCGTAGTAATTTGATCATTGCCTTTATTTCAAACATAATGATGCTAGTAATGACTATGTGTTCTTATTGCTATATGTGGATGATATGCTCTTAGTTGGTTCATCACCTAAATGGATAAGTGATATAAAAACAAGTTTGAATGGTGAATTTGACATGAAAGACTTAGGCAATGCTAAAAGGATCCTAGGTATGGAAATTGAAAGAGATAGGTCAAATTCTATCTTGTTTTTGCATCAATCATCTTATATTTCTAAAGTGTTAAAGAAATTTGGCATACATGGTTGGAAACCTGTTACTTTACCTTTAGCCAATCATTTTGTATTATCTAAAGATGAAATTCCATGTAATGAAAAGGAGGTAGAATACATGAGTAGAATTCCATATTCAAATGTGATTGGTTTTGTTATCTATTTGATAGTTTGCACTAGGCCTGATTTAGCTTTCGTTGTGAGTACTCTTAATAGGTATATGTCTAATCCTGGTCCTTAGCATTAGGAAGCTTTAAAATGGTTGTTAAGGTATTTAAAAGGTACATGTAATATAGGTCTAAAGTTTGGTGTCAATAATGATGGTGTTAAACTGAAGGGATATGTTGATGCTGGGGATAAGGATAACAGGAAATCCACTTCTACTTATATGTTTACTTTGTCTAACTCTTGTGTTAGTTGGAAATCACAGCTACAACACATAGTTGCATTATCCACGACAAAATCTGAATACATTGTTACTACTGAAGCTATTAAAGAAACTTTATGGTTTAGAGGTTTACATGAACTACATGTTCTAAATGAATATGTAGTAGTATATTCAGATAGTCAGTCTTCTATACATCTATGTAAGAATCCTATTTTTCACGAACGCACCAAGCACATTGATGTTAGACTACATTTCATTAGAGATATTGTGTCTCAAGAAGTTGTAAGGCTTGAGAAAATGCATATACAATATAATCATTCAGACATGGGTACTAAGGTGTTACCGTTGATGAAGTTTAGAAGTTGCAAATATTTTCTAAACATCGGTGGAGGTAAATGATTTCCAATTTTATTGGTCTTACCTTCCTAGATTATTACTAATGCTTAGTAATTTCTTTCTTTGCATGTCTTTTGACACCAATGTGGAGATTTGTTAGGCAATTTGTTATCAAATGACCTCCCTGGACGATGATGAAAGTCTCGTACTTTTATCCAGTCGGCATCAACCTATTGACTGAATATCGATACCACGGTTACTTGAACTTTCCACGTAACCCACTTGGGCAATTCGAAGCAGCCTAATTGAATTAGGGTTGCTCATGGCCTAACGCAAATAACTCGGATGGCTTTTATGGTATTAGTCCACTTACCTATTTCCTTGTTGGGCTTAATACCCCTACCCACTACTGTTGGAGGTGTGCAAAAAAATAGATTAAGGCGCCGTGTCTTTGAGTGAACATATTCTTCTCTCTACCTTTGTGGTTTTCGGCTTTGTGCTCCGTTTGAGTGATCTGTTCTTCTTAAGTTTCCTCTGTGGATTAAATACTTTAGACCTTGATCTCTTCTTCATCTTGTCAAGCTCTTTGTAGGCTAAAGATAGGAGCAACCGGTTAGAGGAGAAGGTGTTGGTTTGTGGTAGTTTGGTAAATGTGGTGGTCGATAGAGACTAAGTCCGATATTCCTTGGCGCACTGGTGGCGATTTCTACTTCACACTCTGGATTGCTTTGATGCAGGCTAATTCATTAGGAGTTTTGAATTTAATATGTAGATGGTGAACTAATACTATTGCCTTAAGCTATTTCAAAGCGGACCTTCCTAAGCTCCCACTGTAAACGAATCTGCTATCAATGAATAAAAATCCATGTATCCTTGGAACACTATGGGTTCTTCTCCAAGTTCCACCACTAGATTTATCTATTCGTGTGGGACTATACTATCTCTGATGAAACCATATAGACGATCTGGCATGGGGGCCCAAGTGTCATGCAATGAGAATGCTTAGCTCCCTATTTGGTACGGCAAGCACGCTAATAGCTAGGCGCGAGGCCTATCTTACCAATAGTGCACTAATGATATATGATCATATGCAGATATTCTCCCTTATATCCTACTCATAGCATACGTGTATACCAGTTGTTCGGGCTTGCCGGCCAAAGAATGAGGGGAGGGCGGCCTTGAGGGGTTGAACCTCGGGAGCCAAACCTGCGAACCATGAAACCAAGGGTGGTTCATTTGCATATGATCAAATGCGTTCTCAAATAGGATATTCACAGAACTTTCATTATCCACAAGTCTTAGATTGAGACTTTGACGGGCAATTATTGCTTGTATAACTAAGACATTGCAATGGGGAAAAATGACTCCAACCCTCATCATCAACATTAAACTCAATTGAATGAGATTTATTTTTAGGATTACTTCCAACCCAATAACTTTCCAATCCAGGTTTTTTTGCAGCTCGCGCATAATTCCTTTACAAGTTCATTGTTTCTCTATCTATAAAAAGTCCTCGGATAATTGCATTGATCTCCCTTATCGGTGGTTAATGATTTGGAGTATTTGTCGGTGCATGCATTGGTTCCACGTTCCTTGGACCTGGTCCTCGACCCCGTCCTTTTGTCTAATATGTAAGGAGGTTTTTGGTTGTTAGGAGCCTCACGTACTTTCGCTGTTGACTTCGTTGTTTTGCCATTTTGATGATTTCATAACATTTGTCTGTCTCACGATATCTTGTTTGATGTATCTTCAAGAATTTTGGTTGAGAACCCCATGAGATGGAGAATAGGCTTCACTTGTTACCTATGAAAGAGCAAGTGATACAATATGTACTCTCCTTCTATGTTTGTCAAAACACAATTATTGCTACTTCAACAGCCTTCGTCCATGCATCGGACCTTCCATTGTCTTTTAATGTCTTTATTCACCCTTACTCTATCTTATTCATTTTGTCTGCAATTTCTTCTGTTAGGATTTCGGTTTGAATGAGATTTATGTACTGATGATAGGTGGTGGAGTGGTTTTTGTTGTGGACGTCTATTTAGAAATGTGTTTCCATCAGTAATCCATTCCACAAAGCGTCTTATATCTTCCTTGTCGGATATGGTTTCAAAAGCAATGAGCTCAACATTGAAGCGAGCAAAGTAGCTCTTCAGAGTTTTTCCATCCTCTTACCTTATATCCGGTGGTGGGTGCCTTGCCAAGTCGACTTCCGACAAAGGCTATGAGGAAGCCTGCTTCAACTATGGTCAGTCCTTGATTAATCCTAGAGGCAGTTTGATATACCATTTTTTAACCAATAAATTTCAAGTTGTAGGAATAGTATTTGAGTGCGGGACTTGCCTATTTTAGCTTCATTTGTGTCATATACTCATTCAAGCCCGCTATACTCTTCTATATTTGGCTGAACAAAATTATCCGAAATGGGATTTCTTTGATCTCCTTTCAGTCCTTTGAAAATGAGAAACTCTCTTCATCTTCATCTAACTCATAAGATCTCGCTTGTTTATCTTCATACTCCTCATGGTGTGGAGCGGAGTAAGAAGATTTAAGCAAACTCTCTACTTTCCTATCATCATGGCGATAGATATTGATGCTATAAAAAATCGCACATGTTGAATTCCGGAGCTTGACGACTTAGAAAGAGCACGAACGAGATCTTCCAATACATGAAACAAAGGCATCGATGTGTGTCCTCGTCGCCCCTCCGATGCTTAAGTTAGAAAGAGAATATAGATAAAATATATGCTGGAATATATGTGAAAAAGACGTACCTAAATAATGATCTCATACCCCATATTTATAGAGCTAGGTAGTAGTCGGTTCCTAGTAGGACTCGTCACCTTATTTTTAGGAATAACTTATGGTAGGAGTTAGTGTTGGATTAAAACTAAAACTCTCGCCTTATCTAATCCATAGTATGTTTTAGGACATACTCCTTTCAGTCCTAGGATTTCTTGGATATTGGTAATTGGATAGAGTTGGAGTCCTTACGGGGCAAGGACTATCAATGTTCGATTATAGAGTACCTTGCGAAGTTGATCAAGGCAAATGCCCGACCACATACATCCCGAGGACTATTGTTGTGATTTTGCAGGTATTCATGGGTTCTGAGCTCGAGGTATCCCTAAGACTATCAACCCCAAGGACATGGTTTCTATAATTGAGGATTGGGAACTCTGGCAGTCCTCATGCTCGAGGTGCCTATAATGACCACATTAAATACTATTATACTTTCTTTCGTGGGAGCTTACCTCTTCCCCTAGCTTGTCAAACACGCTTTGAGATCCAATGGCTTGACAACTTTTTCGTCGCTTGTGAAGCAAACTGTTCTATGTATTGGATACTCAAATATTGCGGTTACTGTTGAACGTATGGGGAAAACTTACATTAGGCTCGGGATGGTTTTTTCTATAGTCCAAGTGAAAGTCTACTTTTGAAATTACTGTCGTCGTCCATAGGGAAGCCTTCTCAGCTGTTAAAGCTCTTTGGCTTTTGTCATCTCATGTATGGTCCTTGCGATGAAGATCTTCCTCAGATAGCAGTAGCAGTGACGCTTCGTCGAGGAGCCAACTATAAGCAGTTTACTGGAGATTCTTCCGTTGCCGCTTTAGATTTATATCAAAGTCCTTGTGATTATCATGAAGGAATTTCAATTCTGACCTCCAACGCTTCTACTTGGACGAATTCACCTCCGTCTGACTCAATTTTTGACAACTTTTTCATGGTCTTGACATTGTACAAACAATGAGATCGTAGTTGCTTTCGTTTCGATTTTTCACAAACGACATCAATTTGTTGAACTCGAAAATAAGATTAACAAATTCCTTTTACCTAGTCAAGACTTCCCCCTATTAAACTCGCTAATTCTATGCTCCAAGCAAGAGGTAAAAGATAAATGATTATTTGAAGATATTCAGATTATACATTTCTTTTTTTGTTCCCTACTATACCTATTTAATATTTATAAATCTCTAATCAAGTCCTGGAGATAATTAGGACCTTTATGTCCATGACACATAGCAATCATTAATTTGTCAACATTTAACCGAGTCTCTTAATTTTTTATGTTTCATTCACCAATCAACACATTTCTCATTTATTAGTTGTAAAATCATGTTTTACATTTGAACTCGCGTACGCTTTGATAACAGTTTCTAATGACGTGAACTAACCGGCGAAATCTTAGGTATATTTACTCACTGCCTATGCTCGATATTGATTATAAGACATCCCATCTCGCACGTGATTTGATTGACTTTGAGAACAGATCAAACTTGTGAAAAGAAAAGATCAACAATTACTAATCAATTAAACCCACTCTACTGGAAAAATGAGCGGGTGGCTAAAGGAGCTCTAATGCTTCTCTCAGATTGTACTGTAGTTCGAGAATGTAATATGATAAGACCATACTATACTAATTTAAAAAGGGGTAGGCAGCGCAACACCTTTTCGTTTAAAAGGGGAAACAAACAAGTAGATTACTCGGGAAACTCTCTAGACAACAACTCAATATAAGCCAAGAGGTTAAAAAATTTGTTTACAACAAAATCAAGTATTCTCTACGAAGAGGATCTGTTTAACCCACTACTGCCAACCATATATCATAAAACGTGTTGTCATTTAAGTTACACCAAGGACCCAAAGGGATTATGTTTTTTCAGTAAACTACTGAAGTAGACTTTGACAGAGGAAGAGAAAGGGGTAAGGAAAGAGAAAGAAGCCAGAATAAGAACGAGAGGAGACCAAGGAAGAGAATATATGCAATTAGAAAAACGAGATACTTGTAATCCCTAAACAATAGTTAGGTTATCTGGATTGAAAAGTAGGTTCACCATATTGCGAGCTTCTTACACATCACGAAATGAACCTATCAAAATACCAAATTCCAGTAGAAGAGACTATAGAAAGAATAGAATTTAGTTTTGCACCAAACATTCTGAAGGATAGAGCCTTGAACCTGGCATATGTTCAACACGATGCACATCATCATTTTACTTTTATTTTCCAAACAAAAATTCAGTCGTCACACACTCGGAACAAACTGGCCTTCATCCTCAACATTCATATTTTCAACATTACAATTAACCAGTAATCATGTTTCCATACAGCACAATCCAAACTTCTGGGTGCCAATATAAGTCTAAGAGGTCCATATTAATAAACCAATGCCCAAGATCTCAACTTCATTTTGTGGCAAGAAGCAAAACAGATTCGGATATAAATTTTGGTTTGTACCAATTTCTATCACACATTTACGTCACTACTTACATCACATGGTAAACTCTTACAGGAGAAGTGATAATAAGTAAATTTGAGACTTTGTGCGTCCTAAATTTTGGAAAGGGCAAAACAAATTTTGAGAAAGCACATCAACTCACTCGAATAAAGTATAAGATATGAACTATACTGCGTGTGATTTACCATCTCTACCATCATATTATCTAAATAGACTAAATTACTCTTACCACAGATAAGAAAGCAAATAAGCAATAATTAAATATTTCGCAGGATGTACCAAAAAATATCCCATCTCAACTAGTCACTTTCAAAATTCAGACGAAAACTCTAAACAAGGAAAATGTTTATTAAACAACAATACAAAAAATAAAAACCCGCCTTACATTCTCACTCAGAACACAAACTCCGATACTATCTTTAAACCAATTCAAGAATGCAAACAGAGACTGTAACAAAAATGCTAACGCATTAATCACCCTTCCTTCTGAAGGAGCAGCCCTCTGTGAGCCGTGCACGACCTCCAGTCGGCTGACACAGCACGGTCTGGCAGTTCCCACACACCACTACAGTTTGAGAGTGGCTGAACACCGTGGTTCTGCAAATAAACACGCATATACATATGAAAAAAAATTCTTTCTGTCTCAAAAAAGAAACTTGAATGGATAACTAGAAAAACCAAAGCACTTACATATTAAAGCAACCCTGACACTTGACGTCCTACAATCGAAATACAAAAAAGATAAATAAACAACGCATAAGCACGAGATAATTAGCAAAACCCGAAAAAAAAAACAATTAGATCGAGATGCGTACCATGAAGAAGGAGTTGGGGGACTGAACGAGACGCTTGAGCTTGTGCTTTCTCTTCTCAAGCTCAGCCGGTGGATTCAGCAAATCAACGTCGTTTGGAAGAACCTGAAAACACAAATTAGTTTACAGTTAATTATACACAAAATCAAACCAAATTCTGTTAAAACAACCACATCTTGATTTCTCACCATCTTGGAATTGAAGAGAGATTGAGCAGTTGTAAAAAGTCTTGAACGGGGAGAGATCTGGAGCGCGATGAAGGGAATACTCGAGCGCCGATGTAAGTGGTTACTGGGAATGAATATTAGGGTTTTTGCAGTGCTTATATGTGAATAGCCAACTGTTGTAGGCCGTTGGATTTTAGCAATTTAAATCAAGCCTTCTATTTAACTCTGTCGAGGTTTCTAGGGCAAGGGGTGTTCATGTCCATTCACTTTTATAACAATCTATAATATAATTTTAAGTGGAAATTATAAGAAATGTCTACTTTCCTCTAGCCACTTGTGAAAATGGCAACTTTCAAAAATCCTTACAAAAATGGCCATTTTGGTATATTTTAGACAAAAATACCCAATGGTCAACAATTTATGATTTCATTCAAGGACAATAAAATGAACATTTTTGCAAAAAAAAATATTGGCTGATGAAATCTTGACACGTAACCTGTTCCATTTATTGCAAATGATAAGATGTCAAATCACAATTAATGTTATTTTTTGCATTGACACAGAAATATCGAGAACGACATTTCAAGTGTAGAGAAATGTCATGTTTGGAATGAAATGTCTTTCTAGACATTTAATATGTCGAGAATGACGTTTTGAAATGTCGAGAACATTTAATATTTTGATTTGACGTATGTACTTTTGAAATATAAAATGGGATTCAAATGTCGAGAATCACATTTTAAATGTCGAGAACGACATTTTAAATGTCGAGAACGTTTAATATTGTGAATTGACGTGTGTACTTTTGAAATATAAAACATGATTCAAATGTTGAGAATGACATTTGAAATGTAGAGAATACGTAGAGATTTAAATGTCCTTTTTTTTATTAAGGGTATAATAGACAGTTTAGTATTAAATTTGAAAATTGGACACTTTTCAAGTCACACCCTTAATTATGGTCATTCGTGAAAATATCCTTATAATTAAGGCTATGTTTGATATGCATTAAATTCCTTGGAACTAGAAATTTTTTTTTTTCATTTCCCACCAAATGTGTTGTTTGACGTGCCAAAAATTACTTGGAAAATGTTCTTTCTCCCCAAGGCTCAAGCACCTATTTTCATGGTTTTTGGGGGTGGGATTTGATTTTCCAGTTGACTGCACGTATTTTTTTTTTAGCAATGAAAACAAATTTCATAACCAAGTGTAAAAAAAAAAAAAAAATTCACTTTCATGGACAATTTTGATACAAACGAAGGTCAAACGAACACTAAATTTTGATTAAAAATGATTTTTTAGGAAACTTTTTTTTTCACTTTTTGGCAATGGAAACAAATTTTATAATCAAGTGTGGAAAAAATTATTACTTTAATGGACAATTTTGATGCAAACGGAGGTCAAACGAACACAAAATTTTAAAAAAATTCAGGTGGAAGATTATACAAATCAAACACACTTAATTAACAATTCCCTGGAAAACAATTTCTAGATAATTACTTTCCCTGAAATTCATTTTCTTTTCATCAATTTTCCACCCTCGCAATCAAGCGGACCCTACGAGATTGTTCGAGTCTATTTTTAACCAAAAACAAATGTATTTTAAAATAGTGATTTGATGAAAAATATGTAGTTAAAAATAAGAAAAATTTTGAATTTACGTGTAATATTAGTTTATCGAAAAATGTGTGATTTAAAATAAGATTGAAAAAATGTATTTTTGGAAAAATAATGGGAACGAATATGGGCCAAATATCACATCAAGTAAAAATCATTTTTTGGATGATTATAATCCTACTACAATTTAATTATTTTAATAATAATTTACGTTTCATTTTTCATTATGCATTTTACTTACAAATCATAATAAATATTACGAAATCCTTGTTCATATACGTATTCACTGTTTTTAATTCTCAATTAATTAATATTCGCAGTTTAATTAATATTAATTAGAATTTCACATTCACGTTCGCATCCATGTTCAATTAATTAACATTCACATTTATTTAATTAATATTAATTAAAATTTCACATTAAAAATGTAGTTCATTATTAACTTCTATGTATGTTAGTTATGATCCAGTTCACTTAACTAAAAATTAAATTATATTTATTTAGTATAAATGATTTATCATTCATTGTCATATATATATTCTTTGGTATTAATTCTAAATTAATTAACATTCACGTTAATTTATGTATTGTATTTGATATTCATCTTCATTTATGCATTTGATTGTATTTCTAATACTCACATTCAAGTATACATTTCACTATTTACGTTCATGTATAGTAATTAACATTTATTTTCAAGTACTAGCATTTCTCTCATATTTAGATCAAAAAAATAAATGAAAGGTCAAATATTACTTTCACATCACTTATAAAGCATTTAAGAAAAATGTGCAACGCAGGTTCAACTCTAACTAGTAATTAAGAAAGGGGCAGTTATATTGAAATATTATTTTCAGGTAGTTGCTACCACAATTTATTTTTGTTCCACCACATTTTAAATCAACTACAATTAATATATATTTTTAATAAATAAACCACATCAATTTGACTAATATAGCCTACCTTATTAAAAATGAATAATGTTAATTTAGTTGTCATATGTGGCATATACGTGACAGTTAATGATTTAATGCATGAAAAAATAAAAAATAAAAACTATCAGGTTTGTCGACATCTGACATCCGAAGTCATTAAGTATATTTTGTTGTATGCATTAAGATTATGCTAAGTAAGCTCGGATTGCGTTATTGTTGAGGTTTGATGTGACATAATAATTGAAGATTCCTTACATATTGTACAAACAGTCAACCAACAGTGTGACATATGGAAAGTCTTACATCAGTGCCCACCAATTCCGCCATTCACATGCCTTAACTCCATTCCCTAAGTAGATCATGAATTATTGGGGACCACATGTAAGGTTAACTCATAATAACCAGACAAGCTGAGCTCATTAACCAATCAAAACATGTCAATAATGTATTTTCTCAACTAGGTACTGTAGCTGATAAGGCAGGAAAATGAAAAATGCATGTAAACATTTCCCTATGAAAGGAAGGATGTGAGCCTTGATAAAAGAAGAAGGATGAAAGAATCCAAGAAATACTTCATATTTCAAATATCTCCTTCAAGAAGAGGGGAAAAAGAAGAAGAAAAAAAAGAGAGGGGGGGGGGGAACATTTGTAGTTACAATTGTGATTTGCAAATCACTATTAATAAAAATTCTCATTTACCGTTTAAGTTGACTTGAATTTTATTCATACAATTATCAACGTCAACAACATTAATGTACTAAATCACTAACCGCCACATATATGTTACGTAGGGCAACTATATATATATTAGAGAGTTTCGCCGTACAATATATAACCCGGGACTGGCTGAAATTAATGAATTACCATGGTTGCCGCCGGCTAATAGGGCGAGCAGCGTAATGGAGTCCCCGAGACGGACAACGTGAGTGAGAGCCCAGACCATAGCGGCAAGGGTTACGGAAGAGGCCAAACCAACCCAGATGCATCACAAGGAGATACGGTTGTGTATATATATATATATATATATATATATACCACATCGTTTTTACTTGCACCTCATTAAATCCCTTGGATATCCAAACGCTTTTTAACAAACACCACAAAGAGGTCGGAGAGAACAAACGCGTTTCAACTTGCTCAATACGCAAAATATATGAAATCCACTCCTTTTAATGGAATTGATTGAATTTGCATTTGAGAAGCCTCTTAAAGGGGTGCCTTCTTACTTCTTTATTGATTATATTGATATAAGTATTTTTTCTGAACATATAAAAATCAACTCAATTTTTCTTCATCATCATCATCGTCGTCGTCATCATCATCTTCTTCTTCTTCAAGATAAAATTGTCGATGGAAGAAGTCGTGGTGGTTGTGGTAGGAGTTATCGACGGAGAAGGAAAATGAGAAGGGGCTTAGAAATTAATTTCCTTCAATTGTTGACGTGTTTTTTATCTCATTAAATTGGTGTTTTCCTTTAGATAGTTAATATCATGCCCATTGTTGAAAAGAAAGTTATTTGTTGTGTATAACACAAAAATCGTCGTCCAGAGAAAAGTTGTGCACTGTCAACGAAAACAATCAAAAGCTTATCTTGTAGTTTGCATATATGCTTCGAAGAGTAGGTTCTTGTTGTAACCTTACAATCTCAGTACTCAAAAATGAAAATTGGAACATCTTTTATTTGCAAGTTTCACATAAGATAATGTTCCAAAAGATTATTGGGGAATTTTTGAGAAATTTGATCACATCGTGTGGACTGTGTTTTTGAATGGTTGCATTATTCATTTAGATGGATAAAATACTTTTACGGTGTTTGATTGCCGTCGTGATTATGGTGTCTTTAAAAATATGTTTATGTTGAAAATGTATATGAAATTGTGGGTAATTAAGTAATTCTTCTTAAGATCATTTAAGTAAATAAAAATAATGATTAAAATCATGGTATAGTAAATAAATTTTGTTGTTGTAATAAGATCATCCTTAAGAAAAGTGTTTGAAAATGTAGTATATTAAACAAAAATCTAAATTCTCATATTTTATTAAGCCCATGTTTGACAGAAATTAAAATTCATATTTTAATCTAAATCAAAGTAACAATTAATTTTAACTATACATTTTATAAGACCATAACTTTTCAACTACACATTGCATTAACTTTGATCAAATTCTACTAAAAATTCAATTTTAATGCCCATCAAACACAGGCTAAGTTGTTTTCTTTCTTCTATTTTTTATGTACCCCACAATATTACATATAAAACCCAAAAATTAACAATAAAAAAAACCCAAATTTACATGTTGAAATTCGCATCTTATGTATGTCGTATATATAGATGTGTAAAAGAAATTGGAAAGTTTGGGGCCGTTTGGTTTGGCCCCTGTGTGGTACAACTATAATCGAAGTCGTACATGTACATAGTTGACTCAGCGAATACGATCTCAACTACAAAGTAATGCAAGTTCGCGATCATTGGGATGTACAGATGTGTACAACCCGTCCAAGACTTTTCTCATCTCAAACCGAGCCGTCTCACACACTCTTTCATGTAATGGGGTAATGTGTACCAATTTGATCCGCCAAAGATCATGTTATGCTCAACGTGGATGGCACTAAAATACCTGCAGCTCATGATAACTCGGTCAGAAACATCAAATGATTTTCGGTGTCTTCAAGTCCGATCACGCAATAGTTCCATAGCGATATCGAGATGCTATAGTAGGAAAAACAAAGAAGATACGAATAACAACATAAGAGGCACTTATGTTGTCGGCGAGCCACGTTCTATTCTTCAATATATCATCGAACCATTTATTTGCATTTGATATCGGAATATCTCCTATCATGTAGGTCACTATGAAATAATAAAAGGAAAAATGTTAGAAAACACATAGATAAGTAAGTTTACTTTAGGAAAATTTCATAAAATACTTACCCAAATCCAATCTTGCTGAACTAACCATCGAACGCTTTCTTCTTCGCCGGGTCAACTTTACGGAAGAGGTTGGGCAACATACTGTCCACAAACGTTCTTTTCTTTGCCTCAATATGTATGGAAAAACAACGTATTGTGACGACAATCTCGTCTTCTTGCTGACCATCTGCTCTAGCACGTCAACAACATGCTTCTTACACTTTCTTACCTCCATTACCCTCCTCTAGCATATTTGTCACGTATTTCTCACCTATGACATCATCTGTCAAATCGGGTGTCTATGACATCATCTATCAAATCGGGTGTCCTCTCTATCATCTCCTCAGAATTAGGTCCTCCTCCTCCACCACCCCCTTTGGCACTGGGACCTCCATCACTCTCTGTCACGACCAGGGACACATCTTCCATCCTGAGGAACTCCACCACCTCCATCACCATCGAGGCCACCCGCTCCGTAACGGGGACCTCCACCCCTGTGGTCACGGAAGCTCTACCTCCTCCCTCACTGACGACACAAATCCAAAAAGTGCATTGAAGGCAACATTTAATATTTACGACAGATTGTCATACACAGTGTGATGGGTGGGGTCATACCTTCCATCCAAGAACCACCAATCCCTCTATTAATAGCGTCGTCAGTCCCTCCGACACTCCATCAGTCATACCTCGATCATAACCTTAAGAGCCTTATAAATCACCTCACAGCATTACGACATCGGTATAAAGGTCTTCTATATCCCGTCGCAGCACTCCTATCTCTTCTCGTATCACTCCTAACTCCGTCATGAAATCATGTCTCAACTCTCGTTGCATTGCTTCCATCTCCTCTCCTAGAACTCTTAACTCCACTGCAGAATCACATCTTAGCTCTCGTCGCATCTTTCCCGGCCCCTCTCTAATAAGACCAGTCAAATGTGCAAAGAAATCATTGGATTAATAGGTCTAAATGGGTATAGACGATCCACGTAGGAGATGGCTGGATGCAGGAGAGGAAGATTTCCTCCGAGAAGGTGATCTAAGCGGTGGCGGTGGCTAATGGGTTGAGGTAATCTAATCGATGAAGGAGATATCCAGAGTGGAGGCGATCGTCGTTCCACTGGATGACACTCTATACAAATAAAAAGATTAACAATTAATATCTATTCAGGTATATTATAAGTTAGATCAACTCAAGATATTAAATAAACATACCTTATCTCTATCCGGAACGGACTCGAACAATGGATCATCTTCAATAGGTGGAATGGATAATCCACGCACGTACATCTGATCCTCTCATCCATTGAAGCAGTCAACTCAATGTGGACTTCGAGCTAACATATCGACATTTCAACTTGTTAATGATTATGTATCGAGCCGAGTAATATATATACAATATAAATTGAAAACATATAATGCTCACCTGAGGATCGTCAAGGATAGATGTTAAATCTCTGGCCAATGACTTTTGGTGTGCTCACTGGTGAAGCATTCGCGAGCAATTTGCCTTCTTTCTGATCAACCACTTGCTACCCAAAGTGGGGATAGCCTCATACACCCATTATTGCAACACTTACAGTTATTATGCTTATATATTTAATAAAAAAATTTAACATTCATTAGGTTAAACATTTACATACAAAGCCAACGGAAAGCCATATACATCATACTTGCGCTCGGCCTTCTCCGATTTGGGCTTCAAATGCACCTTTCTGAAGGTGTGTAGCCAATCGATATAGCATCTCCTATCCCATGGAAAGTTGTTGAAGGCGTCAATATAATCAACAACATTCAATGAAAAAAGGTTGATCGATATTTTAAAGTGTCAATACCTCAATACATTCTCCACTATGAACACCAACATTCTCCACTATGAACACCAACCCCAACCCCAACCCCAACTTCAACTTGTTCAACATGTGATCGCATTTCCTGAATGTGTCCTTAGAGGTGTTAATTTGGTTCGTCGCTCAGTCAGCCCGTGGCTCGGAAGAACAGAGTCGAGATTTACATAGAGCCTCATTTTGGGATGTTGGCTCGAGCCTGAGCCAGCCCGTATGGCTCTACGGGGCCATATGAGCCGGCCCGTGACAAGTTGAGCCATTAAAAATAAATAAAAACTGCAAAACGTTTTAGAAAAAAATAAATAAAATGGAGGTCAAATCTGGCAGCATAGTTGTATAGCTACCTGTTGAGGCAGCTACACGTAGATGCCATTGTTATGGGTAGTGTGTAGTTGTATTGTGTTAATACTATCAGTATTAACAGTGTTATATCACTTCAATTTTTGAATTTCAAATTTAAATTTGGTTGAAACAGATATATTTTTTGGATTTAAACATAATAGTGTTGATAAATATTTATATTCAAAAGTATGTGATAATCATGTTGTACTCATTTGTTTATACGTTGATGATATGTTGATTGTAAGCAATCAAATGTAAGATATAAATGAAACAACAAGGTTTCTATCTTCCACAATTAAAATGAAAGATCTTTGTCAAGTGGATACAATACTAGGTATCAAAGTCACCAAGACTAGTGGTGGTTATATATTGAGTCAATCACATTATATTGAAATGTGATTAATTCTTGAACTTAAATAAGCTAACACTCCATTCGATCCAAATTCATAACTTGTAAAGAATGATGGAAGAGCTATAGCACAACTTGAGTATGCAAGTGATATCAGGAGTCTAATGTATACTATGCAATATACAAGACCTGACATAACATTTGCAATTAGTAAATTTAGTCAGTTTACTAGCAATATAAATAAAGAACATTGGAATGCTATCACGAGGGTTTTTGGTTATTTGAAGAAAATCAAGGATCTAAGTCTCTAGTTTCTAAATTTCTGGCAATATTAGAAGGATTTATCGATACTAGTTAGATATCTAGTGTTTGTGAGAATAAACCAACCTCAAGTTGGGTATTTACCATTGGAGGAATTGCGGTCTCTTGAAAATTCAAGAAACAAACATGTATTACTCACTCAACTAAGGAATCTGAATTTGTGGGATTTGAAAAACACAAGTTTGACCCTAATAATACATAGAGGGGGGTGAATAAGTATTTAATGCGGAATAAAAAATAATTACAAATTAAAAGCAACAAATCACTTTTAATTCTTATCTAGATAGTTAATTATGCAAATCAAATTATCCTACGTTGAATTACCGCAGTTTGCATATCATAAACATTAAACAACAAAGCAGTAAAGAACATACAAATTGTTCACAGAGAAATTCAATTGGGAAAAACTTGGGCGCTTTGCCAGTCAATCCACTATAAAAGATTATGTACTTACAGTCTACCGACTAGACGACAACACGAACTATTTGATCTCCTGACTGCAATTCTAACAGCTCTCCTGAATCATGTGCTTCTCTGCACTAATTCCAGCTGCAATAACCAACGCTCACTTTGAACTCCGCTATCCTACAACAGCCATTAGCTTGGTAGAATCTTCTATCTCACGTGGATCACGAAGAACAACCCGCTCTTCACAGACTGGAACTCCAATCGCCTTCCTCGATCTTCAGTACCTCTGACAGATATGTAGGAAGTTTGATTTTTGGTATTTGGATATTGAAACTGATATTTTTCTGACTACCAAGAATGAATATCAAAGAAACATGAAGGTTGGAAGTTTCAAGGATGAAAGAAAATTGACAGCATAATGTTTTCTTATTATTCAACCTTAGAATTCTCGTTCTGTAGTTTTAGGATATTTATAGGTAGGGTAGAAAATAGATAGGCCATAAAAAAAACCTTTAAAACGCGAAATAAAATATTTCCATATAAAGCTGTCGCTCGAGCGAAAGGCCAACAACAATTGATCGACAGGGTGTCGCTCGAGCGAAGGAGGAGCGACGGTCTAGCGACAATGTTTCTACTTTTGTAGCTCGAGCCAACCCTTGGCGACAGTCCAGTGAAAATCCGTGCCATTTTCCTCCTTGTTCCAAACTCGAAACCCTAGACCTTATAACCAACTTTTAAGCAATTTGCACATTACTCATTGAACTATAACACTTTATCAATATAACTTTCTTTGTTCACATAATTTTGCCAATTACAAAATCAACTAAAACCTAACATGATTGATTGAAACCGAGAAAAAAGCTAAATGGCTTAGGAATTTAATGTATGAAATTATATTAACAGCATATCTTGTGTAATAGCCAAACCACTTTAGCTTGATCATACAATGAAGTGTATAATGGTAAATCTGACATATGAGTCTAAAACATGATTACGTGAGAAAATTAATCAAAGATGAAATAATTTCACTCACTTATATGAAGTCAAATGAGAATTTTGTTGATCCGTTCACTAAATCGCTTATAAGGGAATTAGTGTAAACAACAATTAGTAAGATAAGGTTAAAACTCCATAGTTAAATCAACCAATGACGTCACCTTACCTGACTATACTAACAAATATACTTCGGGTTCAAAGGGTAACAATAAGTCATTCGATAAGTGGATAGATTCAACACTTATTTTTTCTTTTAAACCCTATTCTAGGTTAGAAGTGCTAGTTGGAAGGGTTGAGTTTCTATAAATCTTGATAAAGCTCAGATCGATGGATCAAGTATTTATAAAAGTGACAAAGATACTGCAAGAACTTTAATTATATAAATTTCGAGTTGGTGTCGTTTCAATATAAAGTTGAAGTTTCTCTCTTAAAAGTTTATAAATACGAGAAACTCAAGACTATTAAAGCACTGAAAGAGATTGTGTGGAACTTGGAACACTTGATACTTATGTGTATGATTTCACCGATATTATCACAAGAAATAATAGGTTCAAAGGTTTCATACTACCTAGGATTTCGATGATTACTTTGTGAGATTTATACTAAGGTTGAATTTAAATAAAAAGATATTCATACTTTATGCATAAGCGTCATTAAACTTGAGTTTGTTCTCATTTTATATTTGAATAATTGATGGATTTTTGGATATTGTTCAAATTAACAATGATGAAAGCGAAAACAAAATGAGAACAAAAAACAGTAAAGGTCGGTGGCCATCCGGTCTTGTGTTGCAATTACAGTGGTCATTTTGTTAAATTGGATGGGCACTCGGGGCTGACCAATACAAAAAAATTGCACGTTGGAGTTTTGAATTTTGGTGTCATTTTGAACACACTTTTTGTATATATAGTGATTGTGATTATATATATATATATATATATATATATATATATATGTATACACACACACACACGTGATTTTCATGATTGAAAACATAGGAGTGTTCGGTAGATATTAAAATCCAATTAAAACTGAAAATATAGCCGTTATTGGGTCCCACTTGTCTAATAAAAGTCAACAATAACGGTTAATTTTTCAATTTTAATTCGATTTTAATCTCTACCAAACACACTCCATAACACAAACCTCAGCTTGATTCCCTTACATCCAAAATTTAAGATCAAACCATTTTTTTTTTTTATAATTTTGTTCTTTAGTTCCTTTTTCCAAGTTTCGTTTGCTTGATTCAAATTGGATTAAGGTTTGTTTACTCCTATAAATTATTTGCCATAAAAGTCTTCAAACACTTATCCCGATGATGACAAATATTGTTTGAGGACAACGATTCATAATCGTGCTCAAACCTTCCATATTGGCCATTTTTTGCTGTTGGTTTAATTTTCGTTCTTCGTCTACTTTTTTCAAAATATGTTACACCGATCTCCACCAAGTCAAGAGTGATTGGGCACCACTATGCACCCTATTGTACTTGAGTAATCCACCAATTAATTGCTTGCATTGCATTGCATTGCATGCATATAGATTATTTTTAGGGAGTGTTTGATACACATTATTGAGGGAATACTGTATTTTAAATAGTGATGTGATGGAAAATATGTGGTTAAAAAATAAGGAAAATCTTTGAATGTGATGAAAAATATTATTTTATTGAAAAATGTGTGGTTGAAAATGAGTTTTGAAAGAACGTGGATCAAACATGGGCTTAATTAAGAGTCTTTATTTTTCGATTAGAGAAAACTTTGAAAAAATGAAAATTAAATATTATGATCGAAGGCTATTTTCACAAACTAAATTTGTAAAGAGACTATCTCACCTAATTCACAAATTCATGGAAGCTTAATGACTCATTTAGGCCACTATTCTTGATAGGGAGTATTTAATTTCAACTCGTGTTTCCTTTTCTAGCCACATTAGGCTGATTTGTCTTGACCTACCAATATATGTGAGTGAACGTTTTATAGAATTTCGAAAATTCAAATCAACAGACAACATGATATATTTACGGTTTTGTTTTCGCGCGTTTTTGCAACCCGCCAACAATTACGAGAGAGAGAGGGGTCGACGATTGTGTAAGGAACAGACCTCTTGAGACAAAGTCCCAAAAAGGGGTGCGTATGCCAGTGAAGGATTACAATTGGGAAGTAGACAAAACGCCTCCAAGGGGCGCAAGCACACGAGTACTGAAAAAGGATTAAATTTAAACTAAGGAATAAAAATTACATGATCTCTTGTAGAGAGTTTTTGATTCGGGGCCTCTTCTTCTATGACGTTACTTCCTTTTATACTTCTTGAGCATCCTTTGGTTATCGAAAACTGCTCAGACTTGTTCCATATCCTTCGCAACCGTCCACTCTTTTAGTGAGTAACCGCTTGTTTGGGGAGTAGTTGCTTAGTAACCGTTGCCACTAGCGTTGCTGCTTCCTGGATCGTGCCGGGTTCACTTGCCAACCGCTTCCAGACCATATCCTTTAGACTTGTCTGATCCTGGGCGACTTGGGGTTCTGGGCGACAATGAGGCTGTCGTCCTGGGCGATTGTCCAGTACTACATTCGTTCGGCTCCTGGGCGTCCTATAGTTTTGGGCGATAGTATTCCTCTGCTCTTGGGCTTCCAATCTTCAGGCTTTTCCACAGGCTCCCAGTTTGGGCTTTTCTTCTTGGGCCTTTTAGTTGACTTCCATTGGGTCTTTATCTTGGATTTCCCTCCATTGGGTCTTTATCTTGGATTTCTCAATTGGACTTCCCTTTGATTTTGGGCTGCATTTTAGTGTGTCAACAATTACCCCCCAATATGGCAGAATTAATATTAACCATTAATTTTGCCATATTCATTCTGTATCTTTCCCGCAATTTTTGAACTTCCCCAGAATTTCAATCGTCGCTTGCGTTTTAGTGCCTGAAAGGTTGCGACGTTATAAACCCTTAAAACCCCAAAAGTACGCGGCATTCTTTTCATTTGCATCTCTGCGGCATTACGTCTTTCTCTCGCCATTTCACCGTCTCCATTGCGGCAATGCGTTTGGGAAGGTTGCAGGGGCAGTTCACCCTCTTACGGCCATAGACTGAAGGGCTGCTTCTCCTCGCCCACCATTGCAGCAATGCACTTAGGAAGGTTGTGGGAGCGGTTGGCCCTCTTATTCGGCCATAAACTGAAAGGCTGGCCGTACTGGTTTCACTCTTTCTGTTCCTTTCAGTCAGAAGATAATTTGTAGCGTGTCTCGCCTTGTATTTTGCCTGTGTCTTTTAATTCTTGTAAAGAATGGTTTGTAAGGAGCACTGGATACTAAATGACTTTGTTTTGAATATGCCTTGTTCTCTCTGACTTTACTTAGAACGTGATCGTCCAATTTTATTTACCGCCATCGTTCGGCATGAATACATCACAATTGCAATTTTACCACTTACGCATCTATTCTGTTTATTTTGCTATCAGAACGTGATCGTCCAATTTGTTAACTGCCATCGCTTGGCATGGTTATATTACGATTGCGATTTTATCACTCATGTGTTTATCTGTTCACTTTCCCAAAGGGATGGAACATATCTCTTCAAGTACTTACCATTAATAAATCTTATGTGCCTAGTACCATCTAAATCTTCCAAGTGATAAGCTCCATTAGGCAGTACACTCTTTACTCTATACGGCCCTTCCCAATTTGGCGACCATTTGCCATATTTTGGGTCTTTACTATCTAAAGGAAGCACTGCCCTCCAAACTAATTCGCTTGCACTAAAACACTTGGCTATAACTTTCTTGTTGTAAAATCTAGCCACCCTTTGTTTCTGGACTTGCAACCTGTCTAGCACATCTAACTTCAATTCGTCCAACTCTAGTAAGTTTTGAGTCAACGATTCTTTGTACTCATTCTCGCTTAATTCGTGCTGCTGACGCACCCTTATGGATTGCACGTTAATTTCCACGGGCAATACAGCCTCCTGCCCGTAAGTGAGTTGGAAAGGCGTAATGTTGGTGCTTGAACGGGGCGATGTTCTGTAAGCCCATAAAGCCTTGTTCAAGTATTCGTGCCAATTTCTAGCGTTTTCATCTATCATCTTCCTTATGATAGATTTCAGAGTCTTGTTAGATGATTCTGCCTGACCGTTTGACTGAGCGTAGTACGGTGTGGAGTTTACCAATTTAATTCCAAATTCGCTCAAGAATTCTTTCACCTGATCCCCATTTAGGGAAGTCCCATGATCTGTCATTAAAGTTTGCGGGATCCCAAATCTGTAGATAATATGGTCCCGGATAAACTCTATGATATTTTTCTGGGTGATTTCTTTTAGAGGCACTGCCTCGACCCACTTGGTGAAAAAATCCGTGGCGACTATAATAAAGGTGTGTTGTTTGGATGATGGAGGGTAAATCTTTCCTATCAAATCTATCGCCCAACCTTTGAACGGCCAAGGTTTGATAATGGGTGCCATGTTGCTTGCTGGTGCCCTCTGTATTGGACCGTGTTTTTGGCACGCTAAACAACTTTTTGCATATTGAACACACGATTCACCCATCTTTGGCCAAAAATATCCACTTCTAATAATTAGCCATCTCATCTTTTGGCCAGCCTGATGGGCTCCACATATCCCTTCATGCACTTCGGCCATAATTGTCTTAGCCTCTTGCAAGTTCACGCATTTTAATAACACACCATCAGAACGTTTTTTGAATAATTCTTCGTCTATTAATGCATAGTTCAATAAACGCAATTTCGTTCGTCTATCAATTCGCCCATCAAGCTCTTTGAAGGACTCTTTAATCTCATCTATCCAATCCAGTGCGACCCCATCTTCTATGCATTGAATTTCCGTTTTCCTTGCCCTCCGCTGAACAACGGGCAACATAGTTCCGTATTCGTAGGTAGATTCCCAACTTATCGCCTTTGAATAGCCAGAAGCCAACTGGGCCAACTCGTTGGCCATGTCATTGTATATTCTATTAACACATTGAAGCTCTACTTGGTCAAATTCTTCCAACAACTCTTGGGCGATTTCGTATAAACTTATGATAGAATCACTTTGGCATTTGAAGTCACCGGTCAATTGATGAATCACCAATTGAGAATCGCCCCTGACGATTACGTTCTTTACTTTCATATCTACCATCAATTCCAAGCCTACAATTAAGGCTTCGTACTCGGCTTGATTATTAGTACAGATTCTGTCCAAGGTGAATGCGAACTTATAGCAAACCCCTAAAGGATTTATCAAAGCCACTCCTACCCCTGCTCCTTTAGAAGTTTTCGATCCATCAAAATATAAAACCCATGGTTTTAATTCAAATGAATCAACCTCAAGTTCTAGTTCGTTAGGCACGTCTAGGCATGGATGATCGGCCAGAAAATTAACCAAGGCCTGATTTTTAACTGCCTTTTGGGGCACATACTTTATTTCGAATTCCGACAGTGCTAAAGTCCAAAGACCCACTCGTTGGTGTAAAATAGGGCGAGAAAACATGTATTTGAATAAATTAACTTTGGAAATTAGATAGACTGTTACAGGCCGTAAATAGGCCCTTAATTTTGTACATGTGAAGTATAATGCGAGACACAACTTCTCGATAGCAGAATAATTACATTCACATTTGGTTAACCGTCTACTTAAATAATAAATCGCCCTTTCTTCGCCAACTTGGTCTTCTTGTGCGACCATCCCCGCTATCGATTCTTGTTCAGCCGACACGTACAATTTCATCGGCCGCCCTTGGATTGGTGACACCAACACCGGTGGGCTTGTTAAGTATGTCTTCAGGCTTTCGAAAGCCTTTTGATGTTCTTCTTTCCAGACGAATTCGTCTTGATTTTTCAGCTTTAGGAGAGGCGAAAACGCTTTCGTTCGCCCTGCACAATTGGATATAAAGCGTCTTAGAAAATTGATTTGGCCTAAAAACCTTTGCAGTTCCTTTTTATTACTAGGAGCCTTAGCCTCTAAAATGGCCTTCGCTTTATTCTTATCAAGTTCAATCCCTCTTTTATGTACCAGGAATCCAAGGAAATTTCCTGCATTCACGCCAAACGCGCATTTCAAAGGGTTCAATCTTAGTTTATGCTGCCTCATTCGTTCGAATGAACATCGCAGTTGTTCAAAATGGTCTTCTTCTTTAACAGATTTGACCACTACATCATCTACATAAACTTCCACAAATTTGCCTATCATATCATGAAAAATGAGATTCATTGCTCTTTGATAAGTTGCCCCTGCATTTTTTAGTCCAAACGGCATTACTACCCACTCAAAGCACCCTAAAGACCCAGGGCATCTAAAGGCAGTTTTGTGTACATCTTCGTCGGCTATGTAGATTTGATTATATCCCGAATATCCATCCATAAAAGAGTACATCACATGTCCTGCAGTCGAGTCTACTAGAGAATCTACTGTAGGCATTGGATATTCGTCTTTGGGAGTAGCCAAGTTCAAATTCCTGAAATCTATGCATACCCTCAACTTGCCATTCTTTTTTAATACTGGCACTATATTAGATAACCACTCCACATATCTGGTCGTTCTAATAAAACCCGCTTTTAGTAATCGCTCTATTTCTTTTTTGATCTCTGGCAATACATTGGGGGCGAAACGCCTAGGAGGTTGTTTATGAGGCTTAAAATTTGGTTTAGTCGGCAACCTATGTTCTACTAAGTTCTTATCCAAACCAGGCATGTGTTCATACTCCCAAGCAAAACAGTCTTTATATTCTTTCAATAAAGCGATTAATCTGTTACTAACCTCGTGAGGCAGCATTTGGCTAACGAACGTTGGGCGATCCTCTCCTTCCTCACCAATGTTAACCTTGACCAAGGGGTCTTGAGCTTGCGCATATCCTGACTTAGGGATCTTCGTCGCTTCATCATCCACGTCGCTCAGAGAGTTTTGCTCTTCCAGGCAATCCACTTTATGAACTTCCCAATCCAAGCTCTGCTCCATTTCGGACACCATCAATTTGTCCTTCAGCATCTTTAACGCCGCTTCTTCTTTCTTCATACATTCACACTCTTTATTGAAAGCCATCAACTTGGCTCTGAAGGCCTGAACTTCGGCCTTTTGTTTTTGTTGTCGAACATTCATTTAAGGTTGTTTAGCTTCTTTTTTGCCAATTACTGGCTCTTCCAAGGCCACTATGTTTGGCCTCATTTGATTAAACATTTCAGTGAGTGAATCCATTGAGAAAGGCTCTTCGCTTTGGGCAGTAATTTGAGTTTCTTCCCCATCTTGAACAACTCTGACAGGCCCATAATTCCCTTCATACATGAACCTCTCCACTGAATTTGCTTCCGCCACAAAGGGCCTATGATCTGCCTGTACCACCTCTGCTTCCCCTTTGTCGTTCCAGAAGACTAAGCATTGATGGAGTGATGAGGGAATACATCGACTGCCATGGATCCAGTCTCTTCCTAGTAGCACGTTGTAGCTGGTAGGACCGTCTATCACGAAGAAAACAGTAGTCCTAGTGGTTGTCCCTACAGTTATGTCCAGTGGCATAACTCCTTTTGCTGAAGTTGCCCCACCATTAAAACTTGTAAGAATGACTTCCGTTGGGATCATGTCGCTTTCTGTCTTAGCAAATTTCCTCATCATCCTAGCTGGAATGGTGTTTATAGCCGCTCCATTATCAATAAGTACTTTTACTATTGGTACACCATTAACCAAGGCTTTGACATACAGTGGCCTTAAGTGTTTGGTTAACCTCATCGCTGGTTTGTTGAAGATGACTTTTTCAGCAGCGTCTATTTCCACTTCCTGCCTATTTTCTGGCGGGCTATCTCTTGGTGATAGATCAACGTGCAGCACATCGGACTGAGCTTTCTTTCCTTGGGTCCCTTCCTTCTCTTTTTCCAATATTTCTTCCTCAGTTACCCAATTTGTAGGAGGAGGCATTATTCTAGGGGGTGATCCATATTTTTCAGAGCGAGGTACCCTCTTTTTCCTTTTTGGCGTCCCATACAGCACATAGAAATCAAACGGTCGACCAGATGGTTCTCCCAATAGATCCACTTCGCGGACTCCTTCCTGGTGCAATTGTTTCAACAGGGTGTTGCGCGACACTCCCCTTTTCCGTCTCTCTGCTTCTAAATCAATCTCTTCTTCAACATCTGTCATACCATCGTTCTCGCCATCATCACACATTTCTCTGGAAGTTTGGCCTTCATCGCAGACTAGCACGCATGCGTCTTCCTCATTATCCTCTTTTTCTTTGCTTTTGAACTCATCGGCCAACAAGTAGTTGTTAGCCAGGACAGGAGGTAATGTGCCAAACTGGATAGTTAGAGGTTGGTCGGGATCATCTTCATCTTTCCTGTCTCGCTCAAACTTCGATCTACCAGATGAGCTTTCCGGCAACTCTCCCATTGATTCACCAGTGCCTGTTTCTTCGCTATCTTCAAAAACATTTTCGTTGGCTATTCTGAGCGTTTTGGGCGCTCTAGGGCGTGATTCTCCTTGCTGTTGCCTCATCATCCGCCCGTAATTACGTTGGTAACGCCTTTGTTGGGTTCTGGTCATTTCATTGAACGACACTACCCTTCCTGCATTGTTCTGGAACGAATGCCATACATTGGGCTGGCGAGGCTGCGGCCTAAATGTTCTTCTTTGACCGGCCGACCCAAACCCCCTTTCTCTATGTAATCCTCCGTACAACGGCACCCTTCGCCCCCTGACAGGCTGAGCGACTGATACGAAATCAGGCCGATGATGGAATGGCCATGTCATTGATGACCCTGTATTCGCCTTCAACTCGTGCTTACACCTGTCGCACAGAACATCTTCGCCCTGTTTGGGCTCCTTCCCTTTGATGCATTCAAAAACGCTGGGAAGCGGCTTGGATTCTTCTTCTTCGTCATCAATCACCAGTTTAAACCTTGGCAATTTGTTTTTCAAGCCAGTCGTTATCATATTCATTGCTAGTGGCCGTGGGAATGGGTCTTCATCCACCGCCATCTTCTTCTTTTCTTCGAACGTAATTCGTCCTGATTCGATAGCATTCTGCAACACATGGCGAAAAACCATACAATAATTAGTCGCATGTGACCATGCATTATGCTATTTACAGTACTTTTTACCCTTAATTTGTTCAGAGTCTGGCAATTTGTGTTTGTCGCTCAACCTTATCTGCTTATCCTTATATAATTTATCGAATATAAGATCAGCTTTGGTTATGTCGAACGAGAACGTTCGCGTTTTTCTGTTTTCACCTTTTGCAGGTTCATCTTTGCCTACTATTTTTGGCTTAACTAACATAGGACAAGTATATGCTTCTCCTTTTACTAACTCAGCCAAGCATATTTCGGTCTGGTCATAATAACCATCATCGATAGTATGAACATTGAAATTCGGGTTTTTATAATAAGTCCCTTTACTGGAATTTTTCATTTGTTCTTCCTCTCTTACCAGTCGCTCATATCTAACGACATTCGCGCTAAGTTGGAATAAATCTGGGAATTCTCTATTCTGGAATTTCTTCTTTAGATCAAAGCTTAAACAACTTTGTGCGATTTTGACAAATTCCTTTTCTGGTAATGGCACGAAGCATTTACTTCTGGCCGTTTTGAACCTTTGTAGGAAATTTTCTGCCCATTCGTTAGGCAATTGACGTAAATTCAGCCAAATCATGGCCAGTGTAACTTCAGACTCAGTTTTGTAAAATTGAGCATGGAATAATTGCTCCATTTGCTGCCAAGTTTGGACGGAGTTTGCTGGCAAATTAATGAACCAAGAAAAAGCTACCCCTGTTAAGGAACTTGAGAACAACCTCAACTTATGGTAATCATTCACCTCACCACTTTGCAACGTGAATCTCCCTACATGTTCTAGTGTAGACACTTCTCCTAGGCCGGTGAATAGTGAGAATTCCGGTACTTTGTACCATCTAGGCCATGGATATGCCCGATCTATCCAATCAGGGTATGGCTTGGTGTAAATTGGCCTAATCACCGGACGTACCCCAACTGCTATTTGATCTTGCACTATTTCCATAATTTGGTTTCTTAGCACGGCTTTAGGGTCATGCTGATTTACTGGCTGATTCGTGGGAGGTCTAGTGGTCTGCCCTTGATTGGCCATAAAAGTGCCATTATTCAGGTTGTTATGACCGGTAAACTGAGTGTTTAAACCGTCATTCGTACGCAACCCGTTCTGTCCAGTATTTGGGACATTGTCTCTCATGGTGGTACTACCCCCCAGGTTGGACGTAGTGTTACCATTATTCACGTTTATGGTTCCATTTCCCCCTGGGTTTGAAGTAGAAGGGCCGAAAGGTGGCTCCAAATTTGGGCCGGAGTTTACACTAAGAGAATTGTATGGCGAAGTATGCCCCACGATAGTCCTAGATTGGAAGTGATTATCTATAGGCATAACAGGTTGACATATTTGGCCTACCAACTTATTCATGATTTCATTCAACGTATTTAGTTGTTTAGCCATATTATCAAAATGCCTATTCTCGTTCTGGGTAAACTTCTCCATATTATGAATGTTACGTAGATTTACCTGTTCAACGACATCTGCGTGAGTTCTCCCAGCAATGCACGCATTGTGCGAGGGCTCAATTCTGTCATTGGCTCGTAGCGGCTGTGACTGATTGGACTTTGTCCATCTGTTTGTGGAGAGTGTTGTTGCTCCTCGTATCGCTCAACCACAGACTGGACTACTCCTTGACTTGCTGGTTCTTTATCGGAATTTTTATGAGGCATGATATATTTTCTCTTTTTGTATCTTCACTTACCAAACACCAACCGTCCCACTGGGCGTGCCAAATTGTTTTCGCGCATTTTTGCAACCCGCCAACAATTAAGAGAGAGAGAGGGGTCAGACGATTGTGTAAGGAACAGACCTCTTGAGACAAAGTCCCAAAAAGGGGTGCGTATGCCAGTGAAGGATTACAATTGGGAAGTAGACAAAACGCCTCCAAGGGGCGCAAGCACACGAGTACTGAAAAATGATTAAATTTAAACTAAGGAATAAAAATTACATGATCTCTTGTAGAGAGTGTTTGATTCAGGGCCTCTTCTTCTATGACGTTACTTCCTTTTATACTTCTTGAGCATCCTTTGGTTATCGAAAACTGCTCAGACTTGTTCCATATCCTTCGCAACCGTCCACTCTTTTAGTGAGTAACCGCTTGTTTGGGGAGTAGTTGCTTAGTAACCGTTGCCACTACCCTTGCTGCTTCCTGGATCGTGCCGGGTTCACTTGCCAACCGCTTCCAGACCATATCCTTTAGATTTGTCTGATCCTGGGCGACTTGGGGTTCTGGGCGACAATGAGGCTGTCGTCCTGGGCGATTGTCCAGTACTACATTCGTTCGGCTCCTGGGCGTCCTATAGTTTTGGACGATAGTATTCCTCTGCTCTTGGGCTTCCAATCTTCAAGCTTTTCCACAGGCTCCCAATTTGGGCTTTTCTTCTTGGGCCTTTTAGTTGACTTCCATTGGGTCTTTATCTTGGATTTCCCTCCATTGGGTCTTTATTTTGGATTTCTCAATTGGACTTCCCTTTGATTTTGGGTTGCATTTTAGTGTGTCAACAGGTTTATATAGTTATTATTTTGTCTCCCTGTCTCTCTTATTGTTCCTAGTTAATTTGATGGTAATAAACTTGAGTAGATGAAAGTACCATTAAAAAGAGGCCATGTGCAAGTCGATGGATAATTTAACAAAATTTTCACACCCAAATTAGTCGGACGTGTATAATGATAGTTTAGGGAATTGAATGTCAAAAATATTAATTGGGTATCCAAGTGCTACAAAGGGTGATGTTTGGGGACTGTAGATGCAAGTTACCCCAAGGAAAAATGAATTAGAAGAGCCAGCCTGGCAGTAGAGATTTAAATATAGATAGAAACAGAGATTTGCCTAGTTACCGTTGGCAGGCGCAGAGAAGACAATACCGAACAATTACAGAAAAATCGAAAATGAGATCAAAGTCATTGAGGAAGCCACTCCGAGATGTATCCAGTGCCAAAACTGCGAATAAATATCTCTCCGTTAAGTCTGCGAATAATTGCAAGAAAAACCTAGAAGGAATCGGAGACGATTCACTCGATCGCCTCCTAATCGTTCACTCCGATCTATCCTCCCTCATGCATCAGGTAATCATTAACTTAAAGTTATAATAAACTAAAATGGAATTTATTGTTTATTCTGTAACTTTATGCCAAGAACCAGGTGTTTTTGTCTTTAATATAAGTCTGGTAGTTTTATGATAACGTGTTCGTAATAAAGTGTTAATTGTTTTGAGAATTTTTTATTTAATTAATACACCGTAACTGTGAAAAGCTCATGGGGATTGAAGTATTTTGAAATTTTGAATGAATGCAATTTCATGGCTTGTTTTAGATCGAAGTAAACTGTATAAAATAATATAACGGTCCAGAAAAGAAAGAGAAAAATTATTAGTAATAATTTCTATCTCCATTCAAATTACCATAGATTGTAATATTCCTCTGTTTTCTTATAAATTACAGTTGAATTTGTGCTGTTGAGTAAGAAATTTTATTTTAGACTATGGCATGCCTTTTATTTTCGGAATTAAAAGTTGAAGGTGGCTTATGCAAAATTCAAGCGACCGTACTTCGAAAACTAACTGGCATTTCGTATTATGTCATTGCTTTCCGTTTCCCAAAAAATGTGAGAGAAAGGATAAGACATTGAGATGAAATGTTGTATTGAGGTTGAAATTAAAGTATATTTACCAAAAAAGTAGCATTCGGGAGTGATAAAGCGCTTTGCTTTGGCTGCCAATTTGTTACACAACCTGATAATCGTAGCATCGAATGACCTCAACATGGTGGTTTGAATTGATTTGTCGGATGTCACATCTGAATGCTGAAGTACTTTTGTCTCTTCGACCCTTGCATGTTTTATTTGTTTCTTTGAAGGCATAATTTGGTTTTTTGCTAGGTTCAATCACCCTCCTCCGTTTTTTCATAACATTGCTTATGATCACAAATTTGAAAATTTCTTTCGTTCTTGAAAACAGACAACATAACGCTCATTCTCTAGTCATTTGACATTTTTTTTTTCACTCTCTCATTAAACAATTTTGTTAACCATGCATACTCACCTCCCCTGAACGCTTACTTTGATCTGCAGAAATAACATTTAAACCAGTTTTCTCGTCTTCATTGTTTTTCCAAAACTATAATTAACATTCCTTTAGTGGAGTTTGACAAATCCCACACTTCACCTTTCATTAGATAATTTATCAAAATATTTCCTCCAAATTTCCGTGATCTCATTGCTTGGAAACAACACTCTCTGTTTTCCCTTTTAACACACTTGACTTGGTTTAGATTTCTACTTCTCTTCTCCCATTGTCGAGATATATTGTAAATAGCTTTCTTCCCCAACTTCTTATACGCTTCCACATAGGATTGTCAAATCACTTTAGATTCTTCTAATACTTCCTTTGCTATGTTTAAACGGTGTCAGCTGCGTTATCTCATATTATGTCTACATCCCAATTTCCTTCGTTTAAAGCTCCATCCTTCAAATTTACTTGTTTTTGCCCAACTTCAGATTTGTTACTACCCCTAAAGATAACTTGAAGTTAAACTTGTCCTGATTTTACGAGTAATAGTTTTGGAGATGATGAATGGCTTTCATAGTGTTTTTATTTCGCCTTTTCTTGGTGTATGCACCAGGGGAGGTTTAGGGTGTTTCTTTTCGACTCTTCTGAAGAGCCAATTTCATTGGTAAACATGATTTTACTGCACAATAGCTTATATTAGGACCTCTGGCAACAAGAAAGTGGTACGAGATTAAGATATTTCCTACTCTTTACAAATTATTCATCAGTGCTTTTGAATTAACAAAACCACCTTTTCCTCACTTGAAATATTAACTTTTTATCACTGTCTCTTTATTGGTTAAGACTAAACTTCAATGCCTGAGTATTAATGCTTGAGTTGCAGATTGATGAACTTGTCGTCCAAGGTCTCCAATTGCCAAGCAAGAAAGGGAAGAAAGAATTGGATTCATTTGCAGATGTCTTGTCTGAAATGCACATTTTATTGAAGGTTGATACTGTATTTGATTTTTCTGATTTTGAAACCTTCTACATTTCTTTCTTCATTTTTAAGTGAAATATGCAAATCTGCAGCCATGGGTTTCTAGATTCCAAAAGGTACTTTCAAGTCAATTGACAGGGCCCGAGAATAAGTTGGAACAGCCATTGGCAAGAAAGGAGGTTTCTGTTGTGAACGAAGATATAAGCGCCGCAGTTGAAAGCCCAGAAAAAACCAAGTGGGAGTCACTCATCTCTCCTTCACCCCTTGTGTCCTGGCGGACTGATTGCAATACTGAGGGTGGTAGACAATTGTTTCTACTCACTCCACTGCCTCAACCAAAGGCATTCTCATCCAAATGTCAGGCATCCTCTAATTCTGCATTTGAAAAGATTACATCCGATGCAATTGCCTACCCATCATCTCTTTTTAATAAAGCAGCAAAAAAGGGTGATGATCATGCGCTTGAGGATATATCACTAGAGCAAACTGAAACTGACGTTTTGGATTTTGAAATAACTAAAACAGGGTGCAACCTTGAGTCGGAGTGTGCTTCTCCAGCAAAGTTTTCTAAAGCGAACTGCTCTATGCTTGTCATGACTCCATCCTGGAAAGTGTCACCACCCAAGTCCTGCGTATTGCTTGAGCCATCATCCGAATTTCCCAAAAAGGATAATCAGCGGGTCCAAAAATCAACACCTTTTCCTATTGAAGTTCAAAATTCTAGTGCATCTGCGAATTCTGAATCCTCCAGCAGTCCAATGTCACATAATCTGGCTGTCAAGTACCCTGAGCTCTTTGGAATAAAACTAGCTCATAACTTCGGAAACAAAAAAAAGGGAGTAGAAGAATCACCAGATTTGCTCATGTCACCTCCTAAAACCTGTGTTATAATGGAACCTCGAGATGACAAATTGTTGACAAATATATCCAGTAAGTTCCTGCCTCCAAAAACTCCTCCAGTCCATAGTCGACAAGTACTCTTGTCTTTTATGAAGGAAATTGATCATCAAGATGGCCATTGTGCAGCCGGAAAAATATGCCAACAAGGTATATTTTCTTTTTGCTTTTATATAATTTGGAAAGAATTTGATCACTGGCAAAAGTGACCTCTTTCCATTGTATACCTACAGACGTTGGTAGTAGATTGGAAATGGTCGAAAGCACTCCTGTGGTGAAGGAGCCGGAGAGCTGTATTCGAGTGAGAAAGCATCCAGGTGAGAATACATTGAAGAAAGAACTGTGGACGAAGTTTGAAGCAGTGTCAACTCATGGGATTCGTTTCAATGTGGATGTTCTCCAAAAGACTGCTAAAAAAGGATTTCTCGACAGATTGGATGAGGCTTATTCTGATGAATGATTAATTTACTTGTATGATTTTGGGTTCTACTTGTACAAGTTGGGGTAGACATATTTTGAAGTATTACGGATGATCGATGATTAATCTTGTATCGACTCGGGATAATGTCATCTAAATTTTAACACATGCAAAGAAGTACCATGGTACTTATTAGGCATACAAAGTACTTAAATTTTGTCCAGTTCAATTGCACTCGCAACATTCTTTTAAATTGAGATCGAAAACGAAAGAAGCATAAACAATAATTGTACTGTTAACAAAACATATAAAATTTGATAAAATTACCTCCATGTGTCCATTATGAACAATCATTATGGAAAATGCTATGTACAGATAGCATTTCCCAAGTTAACCATGTATTATAGAACACAATGTTCCAAATATTTACAACCATTTATCAAAGTTTGCTTCCCCACCTCCACCCCCACCCCAAGAAAAAAAAAAAAAAAATGAAGAAAGAATTGCTAGGTCAAGCGTCCCATCATGTGGAGGGTTGGGCCGTGGAAAATACAAAGATACCCTTGAAAATGGCCATAATGCCCCTTAAAGCATAACTTGGGAAAAAAATTGAATAAATCTATTTGGGGTGTGTATGGTGGACAATTGATTGAGTCAAATTGACTCGATCTTTACAACAACTAGCTCGGCTTGTGCTCAAAATATAGGCTTGGCTTGGTCATAAGATCTGGGTCTCACGAGCCGAGCTATCCATGAGCTAAAATGAGTTGACTCGTGGGCCTTACGAGTCGAGTGTGCTCAACTTGTAAAAAATAATATGAGCTCAACTCGATCCATGATTCATCTCGAAACGAGTTCGAGTCACTCATGGGCCGATTCGGGACGAGCCAAGCTCATGAGAGGCTCGACCTATTTGCCACCCATAGATGTGGGTTATCGAATAAAGTCTATATTTGGCGCATATTGAAATCCAATCAAAATATCACAAAGTCAAAAAATAATTATCATTGACCCACAACTTTTCAATTAAATATTTTATCAATTTTTATCAAAATTTCATAAAAATCTAGATTATCCACACTAAACTAAACGAGTGCAGCGTTATTCACTTATTCTATATATCTCAATCACTCACTTAAGTTCAGAACCGACTTTTACAATTTACAGTTTACACACACTTTGATACTAGGTGTATGGTATGACATAGGTGTCAATTTCATTCAAAATTTAAAAGGGATGTTTTCACGAATAACCATAATTAAGAGTGTGAGTTGAAAAGTGTCCAATTTTCAAATTTAATACTAAACTGTCTATTATGCCCTTAATGAAAAAAAGGACATTTGAATCTCTATGTATTCTGGACATTTCAAATGCCATTCTCGACATTTGAATCATGTTTCATATTTCAAAAGTACACACGTCAATTCACAATATTAAACGTTCTCGAAATTTAAAATGTCATTCTCGACATTTGAATCCCGTTTTATATTTCAAAAGTACACCTGTCAAATCACAACATTAAATGTTCTCGACATTTCAAAACGTCATTCTTGACATATGTCTAGAAGGACATTTATTTCAAACATGACATTTTTCTATACTTAAAATGTCGTTCTCGACATTTTTGTGTCAATGCAAAAAATAACGTTAATTGTGATTTGACATCTTGTCATTTGTAATAAATGGAGCAGGTTATGCGTCAAGATTTCATCAGTCAATATTTTTTTTGCAAAAATGTCCATTTTATTGTCCTTGAATGGAATCATAAATTGTTGACCATGGGTATTTTGGTCTAAAATATAACAAAATGGCCATTTTTGCAATTTTTTTTGAAAGTTACCATTTTTGTAAGTGGTTAGAGGAAAGTGGACATTTTTTACAATTTCCAAATTTAAAATAGAGAAACATATCACCAAAGCGAGTGCAGGGTGACGGAAAGCAGAGTAACACAGCTCCAATTTGTCCCCACGAGCAAAAACTTGCAAGTGTGTCAAGCAGGTGAAGCTATTTCTTCCCACCTCTCATCCTTTGCACCACGTCAATTCATAGGATAAGTCTCACAATATAACAAAATAAATAAATCCGCTTCTATACGATCATTAAATTTTCGACAAACCAGACTACTGTTAGTATTTCTCAAACGCTATTTCAAGATTTGCATTCAAACTGAAAAATCTTGATGGGTTGTTTTGATTTAGCTTAATCGAGGATACAAATGATAATGTTGCCTGTTTGCTCAGCATCCACCGGCTGCTCTTATCATTCACGGGTGAGATATTTTGTTTCTGAGTTTGGAATTTCAAATTTCACGTTTCATTGCATTTATTTCATTTTGGGCTGTACATTGTTGTGAATTCTAACCCTATATAAGATTGATTAGTTAACATTATGGAATGTGATTTACGTGGCGAAATTAATATAAAATGATTTATTCATGTCATTTAATACTTGAATACTGAGACCAAAGCGATACTTCTCCAAGAAACATGCTTGTCTCAGTATGTAAATTTCTATTTTTTTCCTCCAAGAATCGAAGACAATTTAACATCTGAATTTTGTGACACGTAGCTAAGAAACCCAACTTACAGCTTTATACATACACTAACTGCTGCGAATTGTTGATTGATGGGGATTTGTATAAGTTGATGTAAAGGCTCAGAGAATGAACGCTTCAATTCTGTATCAAAATAAATTTTAATTTGAAAAAAAGAAGTAATTTGATCTAAGATTAACCAAAGAAAATGCTACATGGTTATTCCCGATATTTAACCTTGAACTTTGATTGTGCCAACCTATGCTCCTCTTATCATTCAGAAAATGTAGAAATGTTTTTACTAGCACGGAGATCTCAAAACGGGCTAAAGCAGAATTTATGTAATCTACCGTTACAAAACTTGATACTTTTATATACCCTCCGGCCTCCATATTGTTAGTAATGACAGAGTGAAAACTATATAAAAAATAAAAAAATAAAAATGTTATTACTGTTTTTCTTTGTGCATAATTACAAATTGGGAGTAGATAGTAAAAATAAAATGGTCGATGGAGCTGAAAACAATGAGTAGCTTTTGGATGTATATAGTGGAAAGGTTAGGAAGTTGAAACAAGCATTCTAGTAACAGCCATTAGCAGATATGAATTCTCCAGTCATATTATATTTTATAATGAAAATTGATTATCTAGGATAAATTGGGTGAATAGACAAGGGTATTGATGGAAAAAGAGTGTTTTCCCACATTCAGACAATTTAGTAAAAAAAAAAAATCGGATAAGATAGATTTGCTAAAGATCTACCTGAATCTTATGCATGTGAAAGTCATTTATTTTGCAGTTTCCAATCCATGGAGGGTGGAATCCCTTTTCCTCACATTGGAAGACATTTGAGGATAATTTCAATACTATAGACAGAGTAGTCCACAACTTCTCAAATGGAAGAGTTCCCTTCAAAAGAGAACCTGCTTTATGTTTCTATTCTAATTTTGTTGAAAGCAGTGAACGATCTGGCTCCATGGATTTTATTAACAGGTTGATGTATCAGAGCAAATTTGATGACATAAAACCACTAACCAATTGCAGTTATCCTGTTGGGGTAATAAACAAATCACACCTTTTAGCACCATCAAATTTGAAATTTGTAGAGAGCTCTAGTCTTGCTACTGGAGATGATCAGCTAATGGATCTTACCAGTAAAACCATTGAATATGCTGATATCTTAAATCCTGAATTAATTATACCAATAGATGGTGCAACAGATGATCCTGCGCCAGTATCTGATTCAATGAATGTGAATGTAAATTCCTTAACAGATTTGAAAACAAGTACTTCTGATATTTTTTCTAAACTGAATGAATCCATTGCTGATACGATCAATAGAGGTGAACATGCTCTGAGCAACTCATTTGATACTATCACCTCATCAGTGACGAATGCTCTTGGAAGTGCTAATGAAGCAGTTAATAATGCTATCAATAAAATCATATTGGCCATCAATAAATCTGGGGGATCTGCAGGTGATAAGTTGACAGGCTTGTCCAGTGATTTAAAGCAAACATCAGGAAAGGTGGGGGTTATTGCACTTGATGTGTTGAGGCGTACAATTGTGGTAGTTGAGGATTCTTTAGCACAAGGGGTCACTTATATTGGATATGCTTATAGTTCAACTAAGGAATCACTTCCTTCAGAATTTCAAGATGCACTTAATTTATCTGAAGAGACTGTCATAAAAGTATTGAGGCCGGTTGGGACTGCTTTTGAACAGGTATATTCCATTTTAATTTGCTTGTAAACTGTAGAAAAACATATTAAATAATATATTTGATGCCTGTGATACCTTTTTCTGTTACTAATTTTCATACCAGAGATAGATTTAGTAGGGCATCGTGACATATTAAGAATGCTTAGGAATGGTTAAAACATATTCTTGTACATAGTTATTTAGTCATACATTACCATGTTTGGTTGCTTCTTATGGATATTATGCTTCAACTGAGAAATAAACATGGAGAAAGTCAAGGTTTTTTTGTAACGCATCGAAAACTTGAACTAAAAATAAAACATTTTATTGAAAACATAAGAATCTTTATTGAAATCAAGAGAATCAATAACAAAATGTTTCAAACTCAAAACCCTTCAAAAACTAAAATGATATCATAAAATTTCAAAACATCCCTAAATCCATAACATGATTTGAATCATTAACCACCGTCGTTTGCTTGTCTAATCTTCGTCCGCTTCAAATCATTGATTACTTATTACCTATAAAATAATTGCATATTTCATGTGAGATGACAGTCTCAATACGTGAAATAACGTAACATAAAAATAACAGAAATCCATGAAATTCGTGAACATACTTGATGAGACACGAAATTATAAGAATCGAACTTCGTGATTCTAATTTCGTGCGTAGCGCTACTAAACTCCATGATTTCATAACATAATCATAATATTGACTTCTGTAAATTTTGAACATTGAAATACGTGTATTTCACTTACCTTCAATCTTGAATCTGATAAATGAATTTGCACGTAGAAGAATTGTGTTTTTTTCTTTCAAAAAAATCATTTTTGTGTGTTTGTGGGGGTATATATATATATACACATACACAAGGAAACTTTCCTTAATTTATTCTTTCAATTATGGTAGTTAGCATATTATGAGTATGTTTGGTAGGGTTACTAATTAGATTAAAATTGAAAATATGACCGTTGTTGGGTCCCACTCGTCTGATAAAAGTCAACAATAACGACTAATTTTTTAATTTTAATCCGATTTTAATCTCTACCAAACACCCTCTATATATGTTAACTACTTTTTTTATTTTTATTGTAGGTATAATTAAAATAAAAGGAATGTTTCTTTAATTAATAAAGGAAGGTTTCTATAATTAATAAAAGGAAAGTTTTCGTAAGGAAAGTTTCCATAATTAATAAAGAAAAGTTTTCATAAAATGGTAGTTGTCCCTCAACTATGGACGGATGTAAAACTTGACCCCTAAACTTTCACCAACGTGCGATATGTTCCCTAAATAACAGATGATGTGGTAATTTGTCCGTGAACCTTAGTCTCTATATAGAATGGTCCTTAAACTATGGTTATCGAACAATCTAGTCCCTATACTTAGGTTAATGTCAAGTAGAGAAATTTTTGATTATTACAATCTACCCATCTTAACAAAAATTTTCGTCCTCTAAAATTACCTTAGTTGTCCTTGTCAAAAAGTTGGGGATATTTGGTCCGCATTTCATCATCGCGTTCCCAAGTTGCTTCTTCGATTGAATGATGTTGCCATAATACCTTGACTAGTGGTATTTCCTTGTTGCAAAGTTTTTGTACCTTCTGGGCTATAACGTAAAGCGGGACTTCTTCATAGCTCAAATTCGGCTGGACCTTCAATGGTTCATGCTTCACTACATGACTCAGGTCTGGGACGTATTTCTTAAGTGTAGACACATGAAAGACATCATGCATTGTAGAAAGCTCGATGGCAAAGCTAGCTGATATGCTACATTTCCAACTCGTTTAAGTATCTCGAAGGGTTCGATGGACCTTGGTCGAAGTTTCCCGTTCTTACCGAAACGTAGGATACGTTCATTAGAGTGACTTTCAAGAATACGTGATCACCAAATTCAGATTCTAAGCCTTTTTGCCTTCTATCCGCATAACTTTTCTGCCTGCTTGGGCGGTCTTAATACTAGCTCGGATCTTTTCAATGGCCCGAACTGTTTGTTCTACAATTTCAGGCCCTAATATCTTACGCTCACTAGCTTCATCCCAATGAATGGGTGATATGCACTTTCTTCCATATAGAGCTTCATAAGGTGCCATACCGATGGAGGCATGATAGCTATTGTTGTAAGCGGATTCAATTAATGGTAAATGTTTCTCCCAATGCCCTCCAAATTCTAAGACACAAATTCGGAGCATGTCTTCTAGATTTTGAATAGTTCGCTCCGATTGTCCATTCGTTTGGGGATGGAATGCTGTACTAAACTTCAGCTTAGTTCATATTGCCTGATGCAGACTTTTCTAGAAGTTGGATGTAAACCTTGGATCTCTATCTGATACAATTGAGACTGGAACACCATGAAGTCTCACTACTTCATTAACATATAATGTGCTAATTAGTCCATAGAAAAGGTCATTCAGACAGGCAAAAAGTGAGCTGCTTTGGTCAATCTATCGACTATTACCCAAATGGCCTCGTGACCCTTTACTGACTTTAGAAAACCAACAACAAAATCCATTGTTACATGCTCCCAATTTCATTTCGGAACTTCCAACGATTGTAGTAACCCTGATGGTCGTTGATGTTCGGCTTTCACTTGTTGACATATAAGATACCTTTTAACGAACTCAACTATGTCCTTCATATTCTTCCACCAGAATACAGCTTTTAAATCATGATTCATCTTTGTACCTCCTGGGTGTACTGAATAAGGAATGATGTGGGCTTCTTCTAGAATCTCATTTTTCAATTCCTCGAAATTTGGTACACATAAACGTTTCTCGTAATACAATGTTTTGTCCTCGTTTACGGTAAATCCTTTACATTTCTTTGTATCAATCTCGACTTTAATGAATTCGAATGACTGATTGCCCTTTTGGTGGTACTTAATTCTATTACGGAGTGTCGGTCAAATCGAGAGTGCTGTCATTCGGGCTACGATTTTCGATGGAGTTACGACTACTTCGAGGCTTAATCTCTCAAATTCCTTATGTAGAGGTTCCTGCGCTGTTAATATGGCCAACTTGCCTGTGGCTTTCCTACTCAAAGCGTCTGCCACTACGTTCACCTTGCCTATATGGTAATAAATTTCACAATCATCGTTTTTTACCAATTCAAGCCACCTTCTTTGTCTCATGTTCAACTCATTTTGAGTGAAAATGTATTTAAAGCTTTTACGATCGGTATAAATGTCCCATTTACCCCCATATAGGTAATGTCTCCAAATTTTTAAAGCGTGTACAACTACTTCAAGTTCTAGGTCATGTGTGGGGTAGTTCTGTTCATAAGGTTTCAATTGTTTGGATGCATAGGCGACTACCTTGCCTTGTTGCATCAAAACACATCTTAAGCTTTGCTTGGACGCATCACTGTATATTACGAAACATTCTGATCCTTCAGGTATAGTCAACACTGGTGCATTCACTAGCCTCTTCTTCAATTCTTCGAAACTACATTCGCATTTCTCAGTCCATTCGAATTTCGCACCCTTACGTGTCAACTGAGTTAAGAGTCCCGATATTTTTGAGAATTTTTCTATAAATCTTCTGTAGTATCCGGCTAAACCCAAAAAGCTGCGAACTTCTCCCACATTGGTTAGTCTCGATCAATTTAACACCGCTTCTACTTTACTTTAGTCCACTTCAATTCCCTGAGCTGTGACCACGTGTCTAAGAAATACAACTCGTTCTAACCAAAACTCGCACTTTGTAAATTTGGCATAAAGTTTCTCACTCTTCAGAATTTATAACACAATTCTCAAATGTTCTTCATGCTCCCTTTCAGTCTTCGAGTAGATCAGTATATCATCGATGAACACGATGACAAATCGATCTAGGTATTCGTGAAACACCCGATTAATCAAGTCCATGAATACTCCTGGAGCATTAGTAAGGCCAAAAGGCATAACTAAGAACTCGTAATGATCGTACCGAGTTCTAAAGGCCGTCTTCGAAATATTATTAGCTTTTATCCTCAATTGATGATATCCCGACCTCAGATCGATCTTTGAAAATACTGTCGCACCTCGTAGTTGATCAAACAGATCCTCAATTCTAGGAAGTGGACACTTATTCTTGATGGTGATCCTATTCAATTCTCGATAGTCGATGTACATCCTCATAGATCTATCTTTCTTCTTAACGAACAACACCAGCGCCCCCCAAGGCGACACACTGGGTCTTATAAAGCCCTTCCCAGTAATTCCTCGATTTGTGTTTTCAATTCCTGCATTTCCTTTAGTGCCATTCTGTACGGAGCTTTAGAGATAGGAGCATAATATTGACTTCTTTAAATTTTGAACATTGAAATACGTGTATTTCACTTACCTTCAATCTTGAATCTGATAAATAAATTTGCACGTAGAAGAATTGTGTTTTTTTTCTTTCAAAAAAATCGTTTTTGTGTGTTTGTGGGGATACACACACACACACACACAAGGAAACTTTCCTTAATTTATTCTTTCAATTATGGTAGTTAGCATATTATATATGTTAACTACTTTTTTTTTTTAATTTTTAATTTTAGGTATAATTAAAATAAAAGGAATGTTTCTTTAATTAATAAAGGAAGGTTTCTATAATTAATAAAAGGAAAGTTTTCGTAAGGAAAGTTTCCATAATTAATAAAAGAAAGTTTTCATAAAATGATAGTTGTCCCTCAACTATGGACGGATGTAAAACTTGACCCCTAAACTTTCACCGACATGCGATATGATCCCTAAATAATAGATGATGTGGTAATTTGTCCATGAACCTTAGTCTCTATATGAAATGGTCCTTAAACTATGGTTATCGAACAATCTAGTCTCTATACTTAGGTTAATGTCAAGTAGAGAAATTTTTGGTTATTACAATTTTTGTGCTTACTGTTCTTGCATTCCGGTATGCAGGTTTCCATTGCTTTGGTGGGACTTGAAGAAAGTTTTGGCCTGGACCCCAACGATCCCCTCATTCCAGCTGTTCTTTTTCTTGGAGTGTCAGCCACTGTATGGTATAATCTTCATCATTTTCCTGTTTCTTCATCTTTTCTCTAGTTCACATTGCCATTGGCAATTAGATAATGAACCCCCCCTCTTTTCTAGACCTAGGAAGAGTTACATTTTTCATCAGATTTTTGCAGGGTTTCTTATCAGGTATTAAAGTACAGTGGATATGCTGGAGATTTATCTCCTGAGTCAACTTTGGAGCTCCTACGCAGCAACGAGAATGTTATACTTATTGATATTAGGCCTGAGGCAAGAGACTGTAAAATTTTCTAGCCTTTTCTTTGTAGGATATTATTGATATGAATTTTGATTCTCTTTTTGTAATTAATGGAGAAATATTTCTATATCTCTTACAAAGAAAGGAGTACACATATATATACAGATTTAGAGTCCTAAATAAGGTAAGAAGAATCCCTATAATTATACTCTAATTATTCTAAGTATTAACGCTAACACTCTCACTCAAGTTGGAGTATAGATATTAATCATGTCTTGCTTGTTACACATATAATCAACCCGAGTCCCATTGAGAGCCTTTGTGAAAATATCTCCTAGTTGTTCTCCAGTTGTCACATATCCTGTAGAGATTAGATTTTGCTGTATTTTTTCACGAATGAAATGACAGTCAATCTCAATATGTTTAGTTCGCTCATGAAACACGGGATTGGACGCGATATGAAGGGCAGCTTGATTGTCACACCCTCTGTAGCATGGACACTTCAATAAGGGGGGCGTGTCCGTGTCTGACACGTGTCGGACACGAGTCGATACCGACACTTTTCGGACACTCTACTGTAATCATTTTTCTTTTTATATTAGAAATATTATATATTGTTAATTCAAAATTATTAGCAAGTAACAAATAGGTAATCATGTTTAAAAGATTTCAACAAGAAAAATTAATAATAAGTATAAAACTAAATTTATACTATATAAGAGCCCGTTTGAGCCACATTATAATGAGAGTGAGAATGAAAAATATAGTCGTTATGGGCCTCACACAAGAGATAGAAAGTTTGAATTTTAATATTGATGTGATGGATAACAGTCATATTTTTCATTATAATGAAGAAAAAATGTGGATCAAACGGGCTCTAAATGAAATTTTTTTAAGAATTTAATCAACGTGTCGTGTTTGTACTTTTTTCAAAAATCGCGTGTCGACGTATCCGACACGTATCGTGTCGACACGCGTGTCCGTGTCGGTGCATCACCGGTCACACCACAATCGTGCTGGTGTTGAAGTCTTAAAACCAACTTCAGTTAAGAGTTGATATATCCACATAATCTCACATACAGACTGTGCCATAGCTCTATATTCTGATTCTGCACTGGATCGGGACACAACATTTTGTTTTTTACTTTTCCATGAAATCAAATTTCCTCCAACAAAAACACAGTAGCCAGTAGTAGATCTTCGGTCAATCTTGGAACTTGCCCAATCGGCATCTGAGAAACATTCGATGCGAGTATGTCCATGATTTTTGTACAATATTCCCCGTCCAGGAGCTCCCTTTAAATAATATAGGATCTGTTCTAAAGCTGCCCAATGATGCACTGTTGGGGAAGACATGTATTGACTTACAATACTGACCGAATATGCAATATCAGGACGAGTTACTGTAAGATAGTTCAATTTCCCAACCAATCTTCTATACTTCTTAGGATCTTCAAACAAGTCACCATCTTTGGTAAGTTGCAAATTAGGAAGCATGGAGCACTGCTTGGCTTAGCTCCCAATTTTCCCGTCTCAGTTAATAGGTCAAGTACATATTTTCTCTGAGATAAGAAGATGCCTTTCTTGCTCCTTTTCACCTCAATTCCCAAGAAATACTGCAACACCCCTAAATCTTTCGTATGAAATTGGGTGTGAAGAAATGACTTTAGAGATGAAATCCCCAAAGTATTACTGCCAGTAATAACAATATCATCAACGTACACGACAAGGAGAATAATGCCAGATTCAGATTGGTTGTAGAAGACTGAGTGATCAGACTTGCTCTTTTGCATTCCGAACTTTTCCACTGCTTAACTAAATTTTCCAAACCAAGCACGTGGACTTTGTTTCAAACCATATAATGACTTTCGAAGATGACACACTTTCCGATGCTCCCCCTGAGCAACAAACCCTAGAGGTTGCTCCATATAAACCTCCTCCGAAAGATCACCATGCAAAAATGCATTTTTGATGTCTAATTGATGTAAGGGCCAATTATGAGTAGCGGCCAAAGAAATGAATAAGCGAACAGACGCTAATTTGGCTACAGGAGAGAAAGTGTCAGAATAATCCATACCATAAGTCTGAGCATACCCCTTAGCTACAAGACGAGCTTTGAGCATAGCCACAGAACCATCAGAATTGACCTTGACTGCAAACACCCACTTATATCCAATAGCCTTTTTTCTGCGGGTAAGTTTACTAAATCCCAAGTACCATTAGCATCTAAAGCATTCATCGCCTCACGCCAACCAGGATGGGAAAGGGCGTCATGAACAGTTTTCGGAAGTGTTAAAGAGTCGAGAGAAGCAATAAAAGAACAAGAGGAAGGAGACAGGTGATCATAAGAAACAAAAGAGGAAATAGGATAAGTGCATTGACGTTTACCTTTCCGAAGAGCAAGATCACTAGACACTGAATCCGATGTCGAAGAAGAAATAGGCGCCGAACATGCATCAGGAGGGTGACGTCTTCTGGAGTAGACCTGGTGAATGGGTGGTGGCAACAGTGGTGGAGGCTGGGTGGGAACAACAGGATGAGAAGGAATATTAGGTGGTCGAGCAATGACACGATAAACTAATAGATCATCATCCTCCCCCTTAGGGAAGGAAATAGAAGAAGCGGGAAAGAAAGGGATATGTTCTAGGAATGTGACATCAGCATACACAATGTACTTGGTAAGACTCGGACAATAGCACCGATACCCTTCTTGGAGTCGAGAGTAACCTAGAAAGACACATTTTAAGGATTTTGGATCCAATTTAGTGACCTGGGGACGAACATCACGAGCAAAACAAGTGCTACCAAATATTTTAGGTTCAATAGAAAACAATGGTTTGGTAGGGAAAAGGACACTATAAGGAGTCCCACCAAGAAGAACCGATGAAGGCATCCGATTAATCAAAAAACAGGCTGTGGAGACCACATCAGCCCAAAACTGTTTAGGAACATGCATTTGGAACAAGAGTGCCCTTGCTGTCTCAAGAAGGTGTCTATTTTTTCTTTCGGCTACACCATTCTGAGAGGGCGTGTCAACACACGAGGATTGGTGTAAAATACCATTCTGAAACATATAAGTGTGAAAAGTATTGGAAAAATATTCTTTGGCATTATCACTTCGCAACGTTTGTACAGAAACATTAAATTGCGTTTTAATCTCAGCACAAAAGGCACAAAAATGAGAGAATAATTCGGAACGACTTTTCATTAAATAAAGCCAAGTCACACGGGAGAAATCACAACAAAGGTAACAAAATATCGAAATCCAGTTTTGGACACTACATGACAAGGACCCCAAACATTGAATGAACTAGCTCAAATGGAAAACTAGCTCTCTTATTGACTCGAGGAACCGAGGACAATCTATGATGTTTTGCGAACTGACACGACTCACAATCTAAAGACGACAAACTCTGAAACTGAGGGTATAATTTCTTCAACAAAGATAAAGAAGGATGACCCAATCGACAATGTGCTTCGAACGGAGTTAAGACACTTGAACATGCAATAGATTTGGGCACCTGGAGATCCAAAAGATAGAGACCGCCTGATTCATGTCATTTACCAATAATCTTCTTCGTCATAAGATCCTGAAAAAGACAGTAATCAGGAAAAAACGAAATGCAACAGTTTAGGGTCCGAGTAAGTTTGCTCACAGACATTAAATTGAAAGAAAAATGTGGTAAACTTAAAACGGAAGACAAGGACAGTAATGAAGTTGGGTTAATAGTGCCAGAACCAAGAACCAAAGAATTAGACCCATCAACTAAAGTAACATGGGAAGGAGATGTGTGTGACTGAAAAGTGGAGAAGAGACTAGGATTACCTGTCATATGATCTGTGGCACCAGAATCAATGACCCAGTTTGAGGAAGATGAAAGAAGACATGTATCGGGTTTACTTGTCTCAGCAATGGCAGAGATAGGTTGAGACGAATTCTTTAAAGCTTCTTGGTACTGAGTGAATTGAGCAAATTTATCTGCAGAGATAGTTATGGTCTGCTCAGAGGATGAGATAGGTGTACCAGAAGTAGCTACAACATGAGCCGAGTGTGGCTTCAGAGATTTATTGAGCAATTTTCGGCACGTGCGTTTGGTATGACCTGGCTCATGACAGTAATAACATACAATCCTTGTCATCCTGACCTCGAATATCCCGACTGCTGGGACCGCCGCCTCTTGTATGACCTCTACGACTGATAAGAGCGCTAGAAGACTGAACCGGTGAAGTAACAAAAACACTAGTATCTGTGCGAAGAACTCGAGTAAATGTCTCTTGCAGAGAAGAAATATCAGCACCGGAGAGAATCTGGGATTTAGCAGTGTCAAACTGAGAATGAAGACCAGCAAGAAAACTCATCAAAGTCATTTGCTCCCGTTGAGCTTGCTGAACATTCACATCCGGGCTGAAGGGTAACAATGTATTTAGTTCTTCATATGTCTTCTTAAAATTCATAAAATAAGCCTGAAGAGGCTGATCTTATTGTTCAGCACGGTAAAAACCCTTACAAACTTCATAAATACGTGACACATTTCCTTTCCCGGAGTACATAAATTCTAAATACTCCATCAATTCCTTAACATACTCACAATGATTAATTAAACTGACTATCTCAGTGTCAATGGAATTTCGAATTTGTAAGAATAATCGGGCATCATCTCGTAGCTAAGGGCTAGTATTATCCGTTGGCGGATCTTCTGTAAGATGGTCGGCCATAGAGATACTCCGCAAGTAAATCCGAATTGTCTTACACCAGTCGAAATAATTTGGACCAACCAATTTATGTTCTGTGATTTTAGACATCACTGGAATGACATCAGTCACAACCAAATTCTTTTGCTTGTCAGCCATAGAAATAAAACCCAAAGTCCAAGTCAACGCCCCAACGAGAATTCAACGAAACGAATTCCCCACACAAGTCCAAATTAAATCACAAATGATTGAAGCCCAATAAAAAATCCCCAAGACTGAACAAAATTCTAAGTCCACCCCAAACTGAGCCCAACACACTTGAGCCCACCAAATGAATTGAGCCCAAACAAATTGAAGTGGGATATACTCACAGAGGCAGCCCAACTCCAAGAAATTCAAACGATGAAGATGGAGGTGCAAGTAGGATCTACAAACAGTGCAAACAGTGTCGGAATACACTGCCACGACAGAGACGCAGCCTGGAAGACTCCGAAATTGTGGACCCAAACCGCAACTTGAACAATTAGGGTTCTGCGCTTCTACCGGAAGCCCAAATCGAGGAACGCCTCTACCGGAAGCCCAAATCGAGGAGCTGATCGGCAAGATATATGATCGCCGAAGACACCCGCTCCAACAAACAGTCTGATCGTCCACGAAAATTACCACCTACAGGCAGTGCCGGAAACACAGGACGACGACCACAGGTTCGGGAAAATATTACGCTCTGATACCATGTAATTAATGGAGAAATATTTCTATATCTCTTACAAAGAAAGGAGTACACATATATATACAGATTTAGAGTCCTAAATAAGGTAAGAAGAATCCCTATAATTATACTCTAATTATTCTAAGTATTAACGCTAACACTTTTGTTGTCTTCTCTCTAGGTTGTTATTTTGTTAAGTAGTTTACTTCAGATCTTTTATCAGTTACAACCCTTTTCTTTTCCATCTTTCTTTACCAATATTATTTATGGAGAACAATTCTCCATTTAGAGTTACCTGATTTTATTGTTGATTTTTGGTTATGGCATTATGGCTTTGAAGAATCTCAGAGAAAGCGATGGCATTCCTGATCTTCGACGGGCAGCTCGGTTTCGGTATGCTAGCGTCACACTACCTGAGGTTGGTTTTATCTCCTAAGCTTTGTAAGTTATTCCTCTAGGAATTTTTTTTAACTTGTAACCTTTACTTGGTGATGAAGACCTGCTTTACTGAAAGGAAACTGAAAAAGAAAAGGCACTCAACAGCAATATTATCTTCCTTCTTCATTCTTAGTAACATGTGCTAATTTTCAGGTCGACGTCTCTCTGAAAAAATTTCTAAAGACAGGAAGAGATTTTGAGGACATGTTGCTCGCTACTGTCATTCGCAACCTGAAAATTGTGCAAGTATGTGAACCCAAGTTCTTTTTTATTTATATCCTTTTTGTCTACAACTAGAAGCTAGTATAATTTATTCCTCAAATGCCTTTTTTATTCCCGAAGTTGTGGAAGGAGGGCAGAGGTGTTGGTTAGGATAGATTATACTGTACAACTTTGTAACCACTTAAACTAATGTTTAGAGCATGTTTGAGCCCCATTTTTTTTTGCAAAAAATGCATTTTGGATATTATTTTGATGGAGAATGTGTGGTTAAAAATTAAGGAAAAATTTTAGGTTTGCATGTAATATTATTTTATTGAGGAATGTGTGGTTGAAAATAAGAGATAAAAATATGTATTTTGGAAATAATGGGGACCAAACAAGGGATTAATATTTTGGAAGTCCTGCCATCTTTTGTATTTTTGCTGACTGCTGTAGCCAAAGTAACTCTAGTCTTGTAAATCATATATATGATGTTCAAGATGTATCTTGACAAAAACTCATTCCTCAGAAGTTAGCAGCAATTATCAATTGATGACACTTTTGGGACTTTGCTACTTTGACCAAAATTCGGCAGGGTTTCGTCTCTTTAACTGTTGTTTTGGTTGTAAAGATGTTTTGGTTATTTTATTTGGGATTTGGAATTGATGTCTCCATTACTTGTATTACTTTGTCTATAGGACAGGTCCAAGGTTGTGATTGTGGATGCTGATGGAACTCATTCCAAGGGCATTGCGAGATCATTGAGAAAGCTTGGAACTCAGGCAAGTATGACTGAAGCCAATAAATAATATATATTTGTCAATTACATAACACATTTTGTAGATTAATACTTCGTGTACTTATGAGAGAAACTGATAATAGTTTAGCGAAGTTTACACAGAGTAATGAATTGTTGGAAAAAAATTTCTGATAAATTTGCGATTCCTATTGGTACTATCTGGTGTCAATTGGATTGAATTGAATGTCTCTTTTTGTGAGAGTACTGCTGTTTATATTTCATTTTGGAATCATGACAGAGCTAAAAATCAGCGATTATTATCTGTCAATCTAATACTAAAAAGGAGGATAAGGCTGACATACTAAAATATATAGCTATATTACAGAATCATCCCATAAATAAATTGTCTAATTATGGTGTGATATATTGACAGAATCATGCCATAGATAGATAGACTAATTATGGTGTGATAGATGCTATGATTATGTAATGAGACAGCTCATTTATTGACCGACTTCGCCTCAAATTGATGCTGGTTGATCAAGAAGCATAAATTTGCTCACAAGAAATTGATGATGCTGCCATGTCATGGCTTTTGTAAAAACATTGGCTATCTAGAGATCAGTAAAAATGTGATGAAGAGAAATAACACGAGTATCCAAAACTTTTGAATAGAATGATAGTCCACTTCAATAGGCTTTGTGTGATCATGATAAATGGGATTAGCAGCTATTTGAATGACACTTGTATTATGAGCATGGAGAGAAGTAGGTTCAAACTGAGGAAAGCCAAGCTCAGCTAGAAGCCTTCGAAGCATCCAATCTCAGAACAGGCCGCAAACTTCACAGGATATTCAGTGGAAGACTTAGAAACGCGCCTATTTTTTGCTCTTCCATGAAATCAAAGAAGTCTCGACGAACATTGCACCATCCCATTACAGATTGTTGAGTATCAGGACATCTAGACTAGTCAGTGTCACTATAGGCAACAAGATGAAAAGAAGAGCCAGCATGAAAGAACAATCCACGGCTAGGAGACCACGAAGACATCAAATGATATGTTGAACAACTAAATGTAGATGATGTGAAGTTTGCATGTACTTACTAATTTGTTGGACAACAAAAGAAATATGAGGTCGACTGAAATGTAAACTATGGACTTTGAACAATTAGAGTGTGTTTGGTAGAGATTAAAATCGGATTAAAATTGAAAAACTAATCGTTATTGTTGACTTTTATTAGACGAGTGAGACCCAATAACGGTCATATTTTCAATTTTAATTGGCTTTTTAGCTCCACCAAATAGGTTCTTAATTTGATTTTGAATGAATCTCATCGTCAGATTCTCTCAGTATAAATAAGGCTCTTATCCGATTATACGCTAATTATAGTTGCCGATTTTCCTCAATTATCTTCAATCTAGGCTAGTAAATTAGGAAAGCTTATATCTATACAAATATATCTATATACTATATAATCATGTCATGAATAGATAGCCTAATTTTGGAAAATACATCTATATTGTCCTGATTGATATTTCCCTCGTATTGATGTTGGGAGATCAAGAAACATCAATTTGCCTACAAGAAATTGATGGTGCTGTCGTGTCATATCTTTGGTAAACACGTCAGCTATCTGAGGTCGATGAATACACGAGGAAGAGAAATAACACGGGTGTCCGTATCCAGTGACAATCCAAATCAATATGCATTGTACGCTCATGGAAGACTATATTGGCAGAAATATAAATAGCACTAGTGTTATCAACATGAAGAGGAGTAGGATCATCATGAGCAAAGTCAAGTTTAGCGAGAAGTTTACGAAACTAGACAATCTCAAAACACGAAGCAGATGTGGTGTGATATTCAAGTTCACTAGAAGATTTAGAAAATCGAGCTCGTTTCTTACTCTTCAAAGAGATCAACAAATCACCAAGAAACATGCACTAGCAAGTGATATATCATCGAGTATCAGGACATTCAATCCAATCCGCATCACTGTAGACAACAAAATGAAGATGAGTGCTAGTTGGGAAGAACAACCTACGGTCAGGAGACTCTCGAATGTATCATTTCGACAACTAAATATAGATGTTTTGGAGCATGCAATAAATTGGCTAACTTACTGAACAACAAAGGAAATGTCATATCGAGTAATCATCAAATAGTTTAAACCGTCCACCGGCTATTGAAACAAAGTCAGATTTGACAAGAGACCACCCTCATCATGATGATACTTCGTGTTTATTTCCAGCGGAGTTTTTACAGAAGAAGTATCTTGAAGGACAGCCAAAATAATCAAGTTCCAATTCAAAAGAAGCAGCCTATAGCCCACTTTATTTCCAATTTCACCATGTTGCTCCTCCACAACACCAAGAAATCACGATAGAAAGCAGAAAATCGTCAGTCTCTATGTAATCGCTGACAACAATAAATCTCGATAGCACTAGTAGTCGCCGGCATAGAGAGACATAATCACCGACATTGAGAAACTCAATAAGCATATAGAGAGATAGAATCGACGACACAAAGAGATAGAAAATGCCGATGACAATAAGTTTCGGCGTCCTCAATAATCATCGACACAGAGAGCCTCCATAATGGTGTGATCCACCAAGGTAAGTCCCAAAACCAAGTAAAACTATGGATTATGAACATTGAATTTGATTTTGAAGGAATCTCATTGTGAGATTCTCTCAATTTAAATAGAGGCTCTTTACTCATTCTATTGTAAGCTGACATTAGCATTTAACTGCATGCCCTTTCTCTATGTCAGATTAAGTTTGGATTTCTCAATGATAGGGCATGTAACCATTCAGTGTTGTAAGTGTCAATGAGATTGAATAAGATTATGGAGATTGTCGAAGATTAAATAAGATTTCGGAGATCGTCAAAGATTACGACTATTATAGATAGATTGTTTTTATCATTAATTAATATTGTAATTGATTGCTACCATATTTAGTTGTTATTTTGGTTTCTATATAATGAGAGAATCCCTCACATAGAGGGGCATTGAGTCTTTTATTGTGTATATTTGACATGGTATCAAAGCCAGTTCCTTAGAGTTTTCTTGGTTAGGTTTTCTCAAGACGGGAGGAGCCTTTTTGCCCCTCCCGTCTGGTCTTCGTCAAATCAATTATTTTTTTTTCTTCTATTCATGTTTCTTTTAACGTATTGAGAATGTAATTCAAAATCAACTTTTTTTTTTATTCTGAAAATTTACCAAAAAAATAAAAATCGGTCTTTAAGTTTTTTGGTGTAGGTTGTTCTGTGAGATTTCTTCCACTTGTAGTATCTGGAGTTTTGGCCGGTGTTTTGGCGTTAGAGCTTTTGTTGGAATACAAATTATGTGTTCGACTAAGTTCTCCCGACGGATAGCGCTCATTATGTGTGTCGGCACACTTCGTGAATTTCTTTTGGAAATTTTTCTTGGGGAGTGAGTTTTCGTAGTATCTTTGGAGTGTTCTTGGAGTGACTTTGGACTAGTTCTTTGTTGTTCATAGTCTTTTGTCATCACTAATTTTCGTAGTTGGTTGCTTTGATTTTGATTTCTTCTTAGTGGGCACAAGTATTGTCACCGTCGCTAGTTCATGATTGCAAATTGATACTTTTACCAGCATCAATTTGAGGGGGATGTCAATGAAATTGAATAAAATTATGGAGATCGTCGAAAATTGAATAAAATTCCGGAGATCGTCAAAGATTACGACTATTAGGGTCCGTTTGATTGGTAGGGTGGAAAATTGGTGGATAGAAAATGAATTCAAGGGAAAATATTGCCTAGAACTTTTACATGGAAATTGTCTATTAAAGTGAATTTTTTTTTTTACAATTGGTTATGAAATTTGTTACCATTGCCAAAAAGTACAAAAAAAAAAAAAAAATGCTCGAAAACTATTTTTTCACCATTTTTTTAATCAAAGTTTAGTGTTCGTTTGACTTCGTTTTACATTGAAATTTTCTATTAAAGTGATTTTTTTTTAACAATTGGTTATAAAATTTATTTTCATTGCCAAAAAGTAAAAAAATAAAAAAATAAAAAAATAAAATAAACCTGGATGGTGGGAAAAGCAATTCCCCAAAATCAAGGAAAGTAGGCGTGTGGGTGGGGGGGAGGGCAAACATTTTTCATGCCAAATTTTGACTATCAAACAAGTGTTTTACATGGAAAAGGAAATTTTTTTCCATTTTCCAAGGAAAATAAAGGCTATCAAACATAGCCTTATAGATAGATTGTTTTTACCATTAATTAATATTATAATTGATTGCTACCATAATTGTTATTTTGGTTTCTATATAATGAGAGAATCCCTCACATAGAGGGGTATCGAGTCTTTTAGTGTGTATATTTGATAGTAAGTTCAGAGAGAGAAACGCTATGGCATATATTTTAGTGTAGATGGTTCATATTTTTGCTGCATTTTACTTGTTGAATTAATACCATGCAATTCTAGGAAATTGAATTTGAATTGCCAAAACATTTAGGTTAGAAAAGCATCAAGGAAGCATCTTGCTCTTCACATTACAAGCATGGATCTTGATTCAATACTTCTTCCAGAAATTATACCAAATAAACTGATGATAAATTTTAATATCATTTTATGTACAACAGAGTCCATATCTGGTCCAAGGTGGCTTTCGCTCATGGGTGGAAGAGGGTTTTCGCGTTAAAGAGCTAAAAACTGAGACAGCACTTACGATACTCAACGAGGTACATCATATCTAATGAATTCTTGCCAGCTTTTTAATGTCACAGAAAAGCTTCTTCCGTACTTTTGTTGGTCTTTATCAACCCTTTTAACATTATATGGGACGATGATAGGAGTTTAATCTTCTTTTTGGGATCTGTGGATTGAAATGGTCTTCTACTATGTTTAACTGAAAATTATGGGATTCTGTGGGGGTTTGTTCAATAGATTTTTCAGATTGAGCAAAACTGTGTCCACGAGCTGTCTTGATCACTTCTCATCTGATGAGTTTTTCTGTAGAACCTTTTTCATTATTTGAAGAGAATATAAGCTATATTATGCTTGTGAAATAATTTGTAATGAAGTTTGATTGAACTATTTTTGAGGTGTCTTCGACAGTTTCTGATAGGTACCCACAAGTTTTTGTTCTGGGGGTGGGGTATTATGGGGATTTAATACAATAAAATGTATAGGCTTTGATCCATAAATGGTTGAGATTATTTGTTGATAGCAGAAATTGGGTATTGTTTGGAAGAGAACAAGAGCCTCGTGAATACTCTGCAACCTTTTGTATTTCCTTTCAGTTTTTCGTTCAATACATAAAAATACAATATAAACCTTGTTCCTGCCATTTTCATCTAGCTGAAGCAACTTGTTGTAAACGATGACATTGTACCTTATAAATCATTTGAGACAATTGCTCTACTGATAATAATAGAGGATTTGTGCTTTGACACAGATGTGAAAAATCACTTCTTGACTTACACATTCTTTGCAACTATTAGATTTCATCGTGCAGGGAGATCTCGTAATTTAGATTTTAGCAAGCATATGGAATTGGATATTTTATAAATTTCTAAAGGGGTTCAATATGCAGCCTGACTTGAGTATTTGATGAGAGGGTGTGATTATTACGTCACTTTAAAGAATTCATGGAAACTCAAAATCAATTAGAGAAAGCATTAATTAGTCCAACTGAAATCTGCAGTTTGGGATATGATTAAGCCCCTTTTTAACAACCATCATTTCAAAACTCTTTGATTTTCATACTCATTTTCAACCACACATTTATACAATAAAATATTTTATACGTAAAATCAAAACTTTTTCCTTATTTTTTAATTACACACTCCAAAAAAATCACTATTCAAAACTCAATTTTCTCAAAATAATGGCCATCAATCAGGGACCAAACTGCACAAGATTTTCTTGTCTATTCTTTAGTGTATTCTCACCTGATTCATTTCAGTAACAACTGAACTCAACAGAATAAGATGATCCCTATACTATAATTATGTGGTGCAGGCTACATGCATTTTACTAAGGGTCCGTTTGATACGCCGTGAATTCCATGGAAAATGGAAAATGTTTTCCATTTTCCCACTTTTTAGCTGTTTGATGCGTCTTCTTTTCCAGGGAATTCGTTTTCCACCTATTTTCTAGGTACAATCATTTGATGCACAAAAGCTTGATTTTGTTTTCCCACCTATTAGGTGGGAAAACATTTTCCACCTTTTTTTTTTTTAGCAATAACAACAAATTCTATCAACTATTGCAAAAATGATTTTCACTTTTGTTGACAATTTTTATACAAAACAAAGTCAAACGAATATGATATTTTTTTCTAATTGTTTAAAATTTTTTTTTTTTTTTACTTTTTGGTAATTGGAACAAATTCTAGACTCAGTGGTAGAAAAAATTATCATTTTAATGGACAATTTCCATAAAAAATGAAGTTAAACGGACACCAAACTTTCAACATTTTCCAGGTGGAAAATTATACCAATCAAACACAATTAATTACAATTCCCAGTAAAACAAATTCTAGGCATTTCAATTCCCTGGAATTCATTTTCTTTCCACCCATTTTCCACATTTGCTATCAAACGGACCCTAACAGTCATAGATAATGACTGTTTCCTCTTGATTTTAAGCATGTTTGGGAAGTGTTTATGACCGGTTTTGTTTATAAATAGATAGAAATGAATGGTTGATACGTGAGTAGTACTTGTGGGTACCATGAAGTGTGGGGAGAAAAAGTGATTTGAATGTTTATAAACATGAGCCAAACATAGGCTTTGTTATTGATATTAAATTTTTCTTTGATAATATTTTTCTCTTATTCCTACATTGGAATTTTGTTGACAATCCTACATTGGAATTCTGTTGACATCCTAATGCATACCTAGTTTTTAACAGGAAGCTGAAGCAATTTTGGAGGACATCAAACCAACTCCATTGAAACTCCTTGTGTATGGAGTGGTAAGACTCTATACTCATGTTGGTGTTTCGTAATTTCTTTCAATGCAATAATGTCAGACATCTGATTATTGGTCTGATAAAAGTTCAAATTTCTTCCAAACATGGGGCAAATTTCCATTTAGGCTAGGACCACTAGGTGACATTGAAAAGATAGATATTATTACCTCTATGCCAAATTAAATGTTTAATTTCCTCTGTGGGGTAGTAGGAGTAAAAATAATGACGCAGTTACAATATAGGATCATTTGTTCCAAAAAGTACTGTTTCATTGATCTAAGTTCGATTATTAACGAGGGAATGGAGAGCTTCTAATACATAGGTTCTACTCTTAATGGAAGATTTATACTTTGTTACTTCTCCCACAATGAAGTTGAAGATATGTGGCCCGCCAACTCATTTATATATTCTTCATCGAGTAATAATTGTGGAACTACAAAAGCCAAAAGATATACATATATCCCTTTGGGATGCTATTAAAATAGCAATCCAAGATAAACATAAATATTGAATTGGGGATGGAACAGTAATATATCTAGCTAGTGATTACTAAACTTGTTCGTTCTTCCTTGAAATTAACTCGATCCTTTAAAAGAGTGAGTTTTTATTACAGATTGTTTGATGCACAAAACTCTGGTTCACTAAGATACTGGCAATTGGATGCAGGCATATTGTATATTGTTACTAAATCTGTGAAGATTTCTAAGCTTAAAATTCTATTTTCTTATGTAATCGATTAACCCGAGTTCTGTATGGACAGGGTTTTATTGCTGCAGCATATGCATTAATAGGTAACTTTATTATGTTCTCTCTCATGTATTTATCTTCGAGAACACTATCCATTATGAGTTCTGAGCTGGTAAGATCTTTGGACAAGACCAAATTCAAATTATTTTCTCAAGGGCTCGATTTATTTATTTATTTGTATTTGAGCTTAATAAGGTCTGAAAGTACTTTGTGAAATTGAAAAAATTATCAGTTGAGAGTGGTCTGCTCTCATATTCAACATCTTCTGGGATCTTCTCGGACATAACAAGCAGAAACTTTTGCTGTGAACTCTAAATATAGTAATGTTATGATAATTTGATTGGGATTCTTATAGATGTATGAAGTAGTGGCCTCAGTTTGTCTTTTTTCTGGGGACCATGATGTGACAGTAGCACACGTGACAGTAGCACAGAGATAAAATGTGCAATCCTTCAAATTATTCTGTTCTTCCTCTTCTTTTATTTTTTTCTGATAATTTCCGAATTGTAATTTGTCGCTCAATGGTTTAGTCAAACTTATGTTTGTTACAAGTTTTACTGATACCATATACCATGTGTTTCTGTCTTCGAAGTTTCCTAGCTTGCATGTATTTATATTCTCATATTCTTTCAATTTGTGGACCAAGAGCCTATTCATTATGCTTTTTCTCCCATCCAACTGAATGAATATAATCTTATGGCAGAGTGGGAGAAGACGCTGCAAATCATTGGTGTTGTTGGCCTTGGCCAGGTGATTATTAACGAGTCTTGTTTAGGATGAAAATCTTCAGTTTCCTATCTCTAAAAAATATGTCAAAACTTAAGACTTATATTTTTCTCAAATTATTGTTACCGACGAGGCAAGTTGATATAACTTTGATTTTCGTAGATATTGTTATGGATTTAGAAACAGGGTTATACTTGGGAAATATTTTGTTACATGCTGATTCACTTTGACATTAGCAGATGAGATACTTGAAAGATTAACGATTCACTTTCCTAATGAAGGATCGTCGTTCTTATACCATCTTTGTTTCTTGAATACTTGATAATATTGTTCGAAGTACAGGATTGCTTGGATATTTTTTCCCCCTGGATTTGGCGGTGTAGAACTGAACATCTCATCATGTTGCCTTTTGATCCAATAGTATAGTTTTTGATAGTTTATTTTGATGCAAAACATGTACTATAAAATTTGATTCAAAATGCTAATTGATTGTGGAACACTTTTCTTTACCATTAGGAACTATAATTTGTCTTTCTTCAAAGGCAACATGCTAGTTTGTACTTGTATCGTTTCAGAAAAAAAAAAAAAAAAAGAGGTTATCTTGCATCTTGATTTAAGTTGCAAATTCCAATACACTACTTCCCTCATTCTTTCACTCTTAACCATTGTCAGACTGTATATTGGCGAGTGGCTTCTTACGAGGATGCTGAAGATTTTCGACGGGACGTGAGGTAAGAGTTCAATTTTAAATTTATAAGCGAACAGTTATATTGCATCATGTTTGTATTTAACTGTATTCTTATTAATTGATTTTATGAAACGGGAAAATATAAAGACAGCAAGTGATACTATGTATTAAGACCACAAAAGAGAGTGAAAAATGGAATCACTTGAAGATCAAATTACTAATGACCCAAAAATACCCCTCCCATGTCTGATAAATCAACAGTCCTCTATGTATGTGTGTGCAAGAATTTATAATCACTATGTATTCATCAACTTTGCCCTCTTCTTCAAAAGTACCTGGACCCCCCCCCCCCCCCCCCCCCCTCTCTATATATAAATGTGTAGTTATTTTCTTCTAACAATATCTTTTCTTGAGTTGAATTAATTAGGGACGGGATAGAAGAATCTAACTCATTTCTTAGGAGGGCAACTTGGATTCTATATGATTGGCATCTATGTTTGCTGCTATAGCAGTGTCATTGTTTATCCTTGTTATATTAACATATCAGAGCCTTTTCTTCTTTAGTGTTGATTTCCATCCTGAGTTAGATGGGATCAAGTTGGTTGACCATGGGTTGAGTCGAGCTGAGGGCTCCAAGGAACTTGACCTTTGTTAAATTTACTGTCAAGGGCTCACATTAATCTTTTTAGTATCTCCCATTTCTTGTCTGTGTACACATTATGAGTTATGATCGATGTAAACTAATGTTTTCGGTCCTCCACTTTCAGTCTAGTGCTAGCTCCAGTTCGACGAGGAGGTGAGGCAATTTTATGGGCTGCTGGCAAGTTAGAAACACATCGAAATGGACTACCCACATCTCCTTCATCGGTTGATGTCCAAAGCAGGGTGTTGCAAGCTGCAGCAAAGCATGAATCTCTTCCATCTGATAGTGAAGAAGTGCAAGACTCATCTCAAGGAACAGTTTCTGGCAATGAGAATTTAGACTTATCTGAAGCATAGAACTCAAGATTACTCTTCATTTTATTATAATTCATTGTATCTTGGGTTGAAATTCAGGTCATACTTATAGTGTCCTACTCAATGACGCTTCGTGACTTGAATTTTCAGTTTTGGTAGCCTTAGTTTAGAAATAAATTTCATTTCCATGTAGTAATATTGAGATTCTTGTGTGTGTCCATCATGACCTGGGGATGAAATACATACATTTGCTGTGTTTTAGATAAAACTTTGTGTTCTTTGGGCACAACTCGTATTAATCATGCTTAATACTTCTTTTACATAATTTTATAGCATATGAATAATGAACTAATACCTTCACAGTTTATACAATCTGAACTCTCTCTTTTGTTCTTATAAATAACTACCTACATTATATTAGGCAAAATGAACAAAAAACAAAAATAGGCAAGTCAAATAAAGAAAATATATGCAGCCAAATCATGCTATGCCCAAAGACTACAAAAATTTCAAGATAAAAAATCTTACTACAAAGCTTTCTTTTTCATTACAGTTAACCCAGAGTACATACGGAGGAACTAATCAGATAAATAATCTTCAGCTCCACTATAGTGATTATCAGCATCGGTGTGGTGTACGTCCTTCTCCGCACTAACTCTTCCTGTAGAAGCTAAATAATCCTGCTCACATGCACGCCATGAAACAGTTATCTGTTCCTAACCGTCACCCTTTTAGGGACAGGAATGTATTCAACTGCGTCACTTGATTTTCCTTCCCTTGCCCTCTTTTTTCTTAAAAGGAGCCATGTCGGAAGTGGCTATATAAAGTTCGATGAGAATTAGTACAATGAGGTCTCCTCTACAGAATTTACAAGCCAAAAATTAGAAACTTACCAGATATTTAGCTTCTGAATCACCAAATGCCAAGAGATATGTCGTAGGGTCATCTGCATCATCACCTCGAACCTGTGGAGCAATTATCAAGATATGATATGTGAACAGCTGCAGTAAAAGACATTTGAAACTGACAATAAGTTACATTACGCACATCAATGTGATACTCTCGGATCCATGAATAAACAATATCTTCATCATCCATATCCTTCTTCAGCTGCCACCATTCAACAAATAAAATGAGAGCAAATTAGCCAAGTAAAAATCAACTCTAAATCAATAAAAATATTTAGCACATTTTCATTTTTTAGAATTTTTTACCTCACCAACTGACGGCACCATGTATGACAAAAACTTGCAGGTCTGTCTGAACCCAAGCTTGAAGCCATAAAACTTTTCATAATTGCCTGTACAGTAGATGGATAAATCAAAACTCCAATCTTTGCTTGTAAAAGAACATCCTCTATAGAGTTTTAAGGTTCTACCAATAAAACTATCTGTGCAAACTCTTCTCTGAGCGTCAAGAGAAATTGGAAGTCATTGAGAAACCAAGAGGTCATCCTAGGACTTAGAACTAGGCTTGCAAAGGAGATGATCATTATCAAAATATTTCAACTTTCAGTTAGATAAGATTCAGATATTAAGAGTCCACACAAAATTGAAAGGGGGGGTGGGGTTCCACAAATGACTTGAGGAACAAAGATCAAGGAGCAGATTGAAAAATCCATACAGAAAAATGCCGAAACTCTACAGCTGTTAAGAAGCTCTAAGAAAACCATTTTCTAGTATAGCAATTCAGAAAATGACAAATCTCAACATCCTTTGTCCCTCCCTATAACAGAGTAAACCAAAGGAGACAACAAAGCAAAAGGAGATTCCCAATTTTCACACTCCAACGACCAAAGAGTTTCCAAGCAACCTAACCTTATAAGCTTTTTCGTTGAACTATATTAATCCATCCCTCCCACTCACACATTTTTTTCCCATTCTTTGTCAACTCTGTAATCAATAAGTGATGTGGTCATTATGGAACACCCGAGCTCGAGGACTGCCGTTACTCCCCTCGTTCGACTTTAGGACCAGAGTCCTCGAGACTTGATAGTCCTCGGGATACCTCGAGGGTGGTTCCCATGGATACCTGCCAAATTACATCGGTCGTCCTCGGGCTGTGTGGTCGAGCATTTGCCTTGGCCAACTTCCCAAAGGCAATCAATGATCGAGCATTAATAATCATCTTCCCATAAGGACTCTAGCCTTGTCCAATTACCATAAATTAAGAATTATAGGTCTAGAAGGATTATGTCTTGGAACGTAAGGTAAGTTAATACTCCTGGTTTTAATCAAATATTTGCCTTACCATAAGTAATTCCTAAAAATAAGGATGATAAGTCCTACTAAGATTCCACTACTACCTAGCTCTATAAATATGAGGTCTTAGATCATTATTCAAGTACGTTTTTACATATATTCTCAGCACATATTTTCTCTCAAACACTCTTTCTGACTTAAGCATTGGAGGGGCGACGATGTCACACCTCGACGCCTTTATTTCAGGTACCAGAAGATCTTGTTCATGCCCGTTCTCGATCATCAAGCTCGGGAAATTCAACAGGCACTTCGAAGGAATGCTCGAGCATGACCATTCCCAGAAACATAATCTTAAAACAATATGTCCTCAGACAATGCTCGAGCTCAGGATTATATCAACTCAATTGAACTTATCCTCGAGCTCACGACTTTATCAAAATGATAACTCAGTTATTGAACCCATCATCGAGCTTTTAAGTCCTCGAGCTTGACCATTCCAGAAAATACAATCATGGATTAAGAAGTCCTCGAAGAATGCTCGAGATCGAGACTACAATAATTGATTACATAGTCCTCGAGCTCGACCATTCCAGAAAATACAATCATGGATTAAGAAGTCCTCGAAGAATGCTCGAGATCGAGACTACAATAATTGATTACGTAGTCCTCGAGCTCGACCATTCCAGAAAATACAATCTTGGATTAAGACGTCCTTGAAGAATGCTCGAGATCGAAACTACAATAATTGATTACGTAGTCCTCGAGCTCAAGACCGTCAAAAACCTAAATGATTACGCAGTCCTCGAGCTCAAGACTTTGTAAAAAACCTAATTGATTACGTAGTCCTCGAGCTCAATACTTTGTCAACAAGCCAATTACTTGTATACGTCCTCGAGCATACCCCCTAAGGAAACAAGGCTGATGGATAGCTCGAGTTTTTTAAAGTTCTTATAGTCTTCGGCCTTTTAAAGTTCCCATCAAGTTCAAGCTAATCGTCGAGCTCACTACAAGGTTTAATAATTGAACTATCCTCAAGCTCGAAACTCTATCTAAAAGATAATCCATTATCTGATCGTCGAGATTGAATTACTGGTCTTGTTTCGAGCAAACGACCGACAACATTTATTAATTAAGCCATCGTCGAGCTTATAACTTGCAAAATTCATTAAGCTATTGTCAAGCTTATTACAAAGCTTATTCTATCCTCGAGCTCAAGACTTCACCAAAAGATTGATTAATGGTGTCGTCCACGAGCTCAAGACTTCAGCAAAAAGTTGATTAACTATGTAGTCCTCGGGCTAAAACTTTAAATTAATTGTTAGATCGTCGAGATCAAAAGATCAAAGAATCAATTAATTGTCTGGTCATTAAGATCTTTCATCATACAGTCATCAAGACCAAGACTTGTCTGCTCATCGTGAACAATAAATATGTTATCGTCGAGCATGAGACTTCGTCAAACCCTAGCCATAAAGCTCGATGACAGTCATAATGCTAGCCGATTAATCGGACTTAGTCAAATGGTCGGGTATAAAAATTAAAGTGATTGTCAATAAGCGATAAAAAGATCGAAAAACACAAAACTGATCAAGCGAACAACGTCGAATAATCTTGAGCATTCAGATCACAAGCATTTTATTCGCCCGTCACTAAGAATCGAGCTCATGTACACCCACACCTAATTCTCGAGTTTTAGGAGTGGATGCACGGGGGCAAGTGATGTGGTCATTATGAAACACCCGAGCTCGAGGACTGCCGTTACTCCCCTCGTTCGACTTTAGGACCAGAGTCCTCGAGACTTGATAGTCCTCGGGATACCTCGAGGGTGGTTCCCATGGATACCTACCAAATTACGTCGGTCGTCCTCGGGCTGCGTGGTTGAGCATTTGCCTTCGCCAATTTCCCAAAGGCAATCAATGATCAAGCATTAATAATCCTCTTCACATAAAGACTCTAGCATTGTACCATAAATTAAGAATTCTAGGTCTACAAGGATTCTGTCTTGGAACGTATGGTAAGTTAATATTCCTGCTTTTAATCTAATATTTGCCTTACCATAAGTAATTTCTCAAAATAAGGATGACGAGTCATACTAGGAGTCCACTACTACCTAGCTTTATAAATATGAGGCATTGCATCATTATTCAGGTACGTTTTTACATATATTCTCAGCACATATTTTCTCTCAAACACTATTTCTAACTTAAGCATCGGAGGGGCAACGATACCATACCTCGACGCCTTTGTTTCAGGTATCGGAAGATCTCGTTTATGCTCGTTCTCGATCGTCAAGCTCAGAAAATTCAACAGGTGCAATTTTTGGTAGCATCAATAAGAATTTCCAATTTGAGTCCCACTTATGAAATGAAACATAGGGAATTTTATACGTTGAAGAGTACATATTTTTTTTAACAAATAACAATATAACATGTCGTGCGGTTTCTGATAAGCCCTTACACGCTGTCCGTGCTTGTTACGATTTCCTGTGTCTAGCTTGCTATAGATTTCTGGATCAGCTGTTGGAGCACTGTCAAAATTTACAACCACAAACTGGTCGTCATTCCTGGCAAGACAAATGCCCATAGTGCATTAGCTTCAAATCTATGAAACTCGTGCAAATGATAGTAGTCAATGGTGTGTTAATTTTATTGGGGGGGGGGGGGGGGGGGGGGGAATTTTGATCAAAAAGCATGAGGACTAGCGATCCAGTAAAAGTCCCAACATTGCACTAATTGAGAACATTTTGCCCTTGTTTGAGCCCCCATTTTCCAATAATACATTTTTCTTCAAACTCATTTTCAACCACATATTTCTTTAATAAAATAATATTATACACAAACCTATAATTTTCTCTACCTTTCAACCACACATTCTCTAAAAATTCACTATTCCAAAATCTATTTTCACCAAATAATGGGGCTCAAACAAGCATGCACAAAAAAATGAATGATTTTGGAAATATGTGTTCATGATATTATGTTGGCTCTTAAGTTACCTATTGGTTGTACTCAAAGCATAGAAATAAAATATTCTTCAAACTGTTCACATTTATCAAATGATATTTATATTCAGAACTTCGACCAAATATCATAAACGAACATATTATGGTAAATGTACATATTAACAGAAGTGGGGTGTAGGGCCAATTTGAAACTGATTCGCACAATACTAATCTCAATCAAGAATAAGAGAATACATGTCCCCGCCTTTAAAGGAACAAAGTTACGAATAAAACTGAGGGTTAATTTCACAAACGGTCACTAAAGTTACGTCAAAATTACAAAACGATCACTGAAGTTTAACACTTGCACTAACGGTCACTGAAGTTACATTCGATTTCAGTAATGGTCACTGTAGGACCTTTTCATTTTAACTGGAACTTAATGGACCAAAATAGTTAAATGTAGAATCTTGAGGATCTAAATTGCAAATTTACAATAACCCCCCCCCCCCCCCCCCCCCACCCCCCCCCCCCCCCTCCCCCCCCCCCCCCCCCCCCCCCCCCCCCCCCCCCCCCCCCCCCCCCCCCCCCCCCCCCCCCCCATTTCATTTCTTTTTGGTTGAGAATGGAAGCCGATTTTGGGAGGGCATTAAGGTGAAAATCCCTTTTTCTTAACGATGAAACTGGCACCAACGAAGACACTGGATGACATTGCCAGCACCAACCCTTTATATTTTCAGATGACATCCCCTTGTACGAACCCGACGTCGCAGCAGCCACAACCACATCTGACGCCGCCATCTAAACCCCTCCCAAATGAACCCCAAAATCCAAACTATCACAATTTCATTATATACCGCTTCAACAATTAAAAAAACTAGGTTAAAGAAATGGGTTTCTTCCCCTTTGCAGCTCCAACTCCTGGTCCAGTAAAATTATTAGCATTGCGGGATCTTACGGTAGAAAAAGAAAATAATAAATCTCATGAAATGAGAATTTTTTTTCAGGTTTCAGATTTTATGCAGAAGATCTAATAGTTGCTTGCAGCGCAAAGGCTCAGCTGGATTTTGGTTTATTGCTTCAGATCAAAAAAACAGTGAAGTGAAGTGAAGGGAAATTTGGGGAGTTAATTAGTAATAATTAGAAGTAGTGCCAAAATAAGAGTTAATTAGTAATAATTAGAAGTAGTGCCAAAATAAGGACTCATCTTCTACTGAGGGAAGAGGTGAATGACATGCTATCTAAATTGGTAAAACTAATTATACTCGTCTTCTTTGTTTTTCCAAGAATAATATTTTCTTTTTGACATTTTTACTAATTTTGTTAGGGAGAAAAATCAAGATGTAAGATACTCAACAAATAATTCTTATTAGCAATGATTTTCACTAAGTCCTTCCCAAAATGGGCTTCATTCTCGCGAATCATCACATGCAAAAAGAAACGAAATTTGGGGGGTTTTATTGTAAATTTGCGATTTAGGTCCTCAATGTTCAACATTCAATTATTTTGGTCCATTAAGTTCCAATTAAAATGAAAAAGGTTTTACAGTGACCATTACTGAAATGAACGCAACTTCAGTGACCGTTAGTGCAAGTTTTAAACTTTAGAGACCGTTTTGTGATTTTGACGTAATTTCAGTGACCGTTTGTGAAATTAACCCATAAAACTGATTAGACAATTTTCCACCATAATGCTGGATCTCTATTGATTTCGAGATATGAAAAGCTTATGAGAATCAAAACCATCGTTAGCAAGATTTGAATAATTTGCTGTTAGTTTTACGTCAATAGTGGAAAATAACATGAAATTCTCTGACAATGCCCATCCATATCATCTCATTTAATCAACTTAAAGCACAATTAAATAATAATGTTCTTTTACTCTTTCTCAAAAGTCTAACATGGAAGGAATCACATGCATGCTGAACGAAAAAGAAAAATTATTGAGGATGGATTGTAAAGGAAATGAAGTTCCTCATTAGAAACAGCCAAAAATGTTCAAAAGTAAAAAGAGGAAAGAAAATATTGTATAAAACAAAATACAATTATTACACAAGGTGAACTAAAATCATTATCATATCATACGTACTGTCCGTTTTGGAAGAGCATATACCCATCTTATCTTTCACGACTTTCTGACGCGTCTTCCAAAACGGACAGTACGTATGATATGATAATGACTGCGGTGCAAGGTCGGGTCGTTACACACATTTTATCATTCAAAAACACAATCATGTAGCCAATTAGAGACTTAAGAATTTTTTTTAACCCATCAGACAAATCAGCAAAAATCCATGATAATTATACTAGCATTCAAAGTAACTCTCTCCCCAACTAAATATTGCACTGTCCTCAATGCATAAACATGAATACTAAAAAAAAGAAAGGAAAAGAAAAGAAGGGAAAGATGTTCATCGATAGTTGCGTCCATTTTATCAAGTTCTAGAGTTTCTTGCGGTGGTCCAAGAAATATATCATCATCTACCTCCTGAGTTGTAGCGCCCCGAGTTCCGTTAACCCGAATTGCCACGTCATCGTCTTTTACCCTAATTTAATAATCAAAATTCGCGGAAATAACCTAATTTTTGAAATCACATTTGTAATTGAAACTTCGTCGGCAAGTAAACTCATAGGATAATTGTTTTAAAATTTAAATATCACGTTTTTGGAATAGCGGAAACGACAATACGTTAACAATGTTTAAATATATAAATTTCAAAATTTAATAATTTTGATAATCAAATTTTTGTGCCACCACTGCCCATCAATCCGACCGCCTCCGAAATCTGCAAATATTATTAAAATAACAGAGTGAGTATTTCGAAGAAATACTCAGTAGACTCATCGCCGATAATTAATTTACAGAATAATTGAATACACACTTATGCAATATACAACGTAATATCATCATCTTCTTTGGCTCATTTTCTTGAAAATCATAGGCTCTTTAAAATCATAGGGTGTGAGTAGTCTTTCTTTCTCGTGCATATAAAGCGCATAAGTTATGCATAACATTTTCATCTTATCTCATAATAGATTCACGTCTTTCTCATGTAATTAAGTATATAAGTTATGGCAAGCATAACAATATCATATATCTCATATAACATATTCTCATCTCATGTATTAAAGCATATAAATCACGTAAATTCACATAAAGCATGCAATTATAATTTAAATTAATTAATGGTGGCGAGTCTACCTTAATAATTCTCGAGTTAGTGCAAGAATGAAGCGGAAAGTGATCTCAAACTCTCAATCATCCGTACGTTTCGTCTAGCCAAAATAGAAAATAAGTTTGAATTAGTATTTCGAAACTTTAAAGTTTTAACGTGTTAAAATAAAGTTTAAGGGCTTAATTGAAGAATTATTGAAATTGTAATAAATGACTTAAAATGATAAAATGAGTTTAGGGGCAAAATTGGAAATTTATTAAATCTGAAAATAAAAGTTTAAGGGCTGAAATAGTAATTTTTGAAAGTTAGGGACTAAAATGTAAATATAATAAAGCTGAAAATAAAAGCTAAAAGCTGAAATAATAACTTTTAGAAGTTTAGGGACTAAACTGTAAATATAATAAAGCTGAAAATAAAACTAAATGGCTGAAATTGTAACTTTTGAAAGTTAGAGATTAAACTGTAAATCTTATTAAAGCTGAAAATAGAACTAAAAAAACTGAAATAATAGCTTTTATATATTAGGGACTTAATTGAATATTTATTAAAACTAAAAAAATGAGAATATAGGGACTAAAATTAAAATACTTAAAACTCTGGAACTTAAATAAATCAATTTAAGAACTTAGGGACTTAAAACACAAATTTCTAAAATTAAAATAAACAAATATATACTAACTACAAAAACAAAACAAAAACAAAACAAATAAAAAATCATCCCCTCTCTCTCGTTTCAGAGAGGAGAGGCGAGGGAGGGCTTCCCCCAATTCTACCATCGTCGCCGGCGATGGTGGCAGCACTACCACTAAGGGTGGTGCCGGCGATAGGTAAGTGGGGTGGGTTTTTTGATTGTTTTCTTGGTTTGGGGTTTCTTTGGTGGTCTCGGCCTTGGTGGCTTCGAGTGGTTTGGGGGTTTTAGGCGACGGGTTGGTGGCGGTTTGAGGTGGGTTTGGTGGAAATGGTGGCTTGAGGTGGGGCTAGGGCAGAGGGTCTCGGTTTGGTGGTTTTGGGTTGGCTTGGTGGAGTTGGTTCGATTGGTGGTGACTAGAATGTGGATTTGCAGTGGCTAATGGTGAATGGTGGTGTTGCAGTGAGTTGAGGCTGGCTTGTGTGACTGCTGGCATCGATGATGAGCTGTTTTGAGCTCGTGGTTTGCTGATTGTGGTGTGGTGTTGGTTGTCCTTGGTTTTGAGGTGAGGGCAGTGAGTTTGTCTTGAGGTTGATGGTGGTGTTGCAGTGAGTGACTGCTTGTATTGATTTGGGTTTGAAAATGGTGTCGTTGGTTTGAGCTTGGCAGTGTTGGTCTCGTGAGAGTTGGATGTGGTGTTTGTAGTGGAGGTTGGTGAATGGTGCAGTGACTGCATTGTGTATTTTTTGTGAATTCACTGTTGATGCTAGAAATTGATCTTCTAGGATCAATGGTGAAATTACAGTGAGAGGTTTAAGGGGGAGGGACTTACCAAAAATAATGGTCGCTAGAATGATGATGATGGGAGGGAAATCAAGCTATATGAATAGTGACAATTAGGGCACAAAACCCTGGGTGGGTAATTGGGCCAAATAGTTGGGCTTGAAATTATTAAAAATTGGATTTAAATAAAATAAATCGGGATCGATAATAAAATTATTATTCGGGATTGGATTCGATCGAATAGATTTCAATTCGTTTTTATAACGGCTAGACGAACGCGCTTTCTCTTTAAAATTAGGGTTAAAGTTTAGCGACACGTTTTTCGAGAAAACTAATTTTATATTATTTAAAAGTTCTCGGTCGTTACATGAGTGAGTGCATCAATCATGTATGTTTGGTGACACGCATCATCTTCCTCAGCCTGCCTAGTGACATGAAATATGTTAACTTCTAATGTCATATTCCCAAATGATAGCTTCATTAGACTGTTTCTGCAATTTATAAGAGCATTAGCTGTGATAATGAATGGTCTACCAAGAATGATGAGAATCTTAGAATTAACATTTAAATCCACTTTTAGTCTAAAATCAATAAATCAACATGGTAGTAAAATTTATTGATTTGTACTAAGACATCCTCAACTACACCTCTTGGTCTTATAGTGGACCAATCAACCAATTGTAGACTTACAGATGTAGGTTTCATCTCACCTAAACCCAATGACAAGTAAATTGCATAAGACATGATGTTAACACTGACCCCTAGATCAAGAAAGGCTTGTTCAATCTCATGGTTCCCGATGATGCACGAAATAGTAGGACAACCATGATCTTTATACTTTGGTGGGTTCATTTGCTCAATCACAACACTCAAGTGTTCAATCAAGAAAACATTTTTCTTGACATGGTGTTTCCTTTTCACAGTGCACAAGTCCTTAAGGACTTTAGCATAGGTAGGAACTTGCGAAATCACATGCAAGAGCGGTAGATTGATTTTTACTTGCTTAGGTGCTCTATGATGGCCAACATATTTCGAGGTAGACTTAAGAGCTTGAGGGAAGGGCACTTTGACTGGATTCTTTACTACCTCTTCACTAGGATTATTCTCATTTGACTCATTGGACTCAATCTTATTTTCCCTAGGTTTGAGAGTTGGTTCTAAGACCTTCCCTGAATGAGTGGTTATGACATTTACTTCCTTAAAGTTAGGTTCTCCTAATCCTAACGTTTGTGCCATGTGTTTTTCCTTAGGATTTGGTTGAGCTTGAGTTGGAAATTTCCCACGTTCCCTCACAGCTAAGGCATTGATTAATTTAGACATATGACTCTTTATCTCCTTGTTGTCCTTGACTATCTGGCTAATCATAGTTTCAAACTTTTGGTTTGTTTTACCCCGTGCCTCGATAAATGCATGTAAGGTGTCTTCTAAGGAATTCTTGGAGGTTGTGAATTGATATGGAGGTGCATTGTAAGCTCGACTTTGTTGGGTAGATTGTTGGTTTTCAGGTTTCCAACTGAAATTGAGGTGATTCTGCCACCCTGGGTTATAGGTTTCGGAGTGGGGGTGTAGGGCTTGTGATAGATACCTAAAGCATTATAATGTTCCTCATAAAGTCCCTTATCTCAGCATAAGTAGCACACTCTTGCGTAGGGTTCCCCTCACACAAAACAAGGCTCTAAAGTCTCAACACGGGAAACAGAGCGAGTGGTTTTTGACTCTTTAGCCCGTAGGGTCTCTAGTTCTCTAGTGAGGGTTTCTACCTTAGCTCTAAGGTTGTCTTCCTCCCTAAGGTGATAAATACCTGTGCTATTTGGGTTTCCAGTGGTTCGTAACCTATTAGTACTCTCAGTGGCACTAGGTCTAGTCCAAGTATGGGTTTTTTCAGCTAAGTCATCTAAGTATCCTATAGCATCATCTAGATCTTTTTGTAAGAAATTGTCATTACACATCATCTCAACAAACTGACGCTCCCTAGGTGTTAACCCTTCATAGAAATAGGTCACGATACGCCAACTCTCATAACCATGGTGGGAACAAAGAGCTTGGAGTTCTTTATGCCTTTCCCACGTTTGATATAAGGTTTCATTCTTTTTTTTTGGATAAAAGAAGAGTTCTGCTTTTTCAACACAATTGTTTTGCTATGGGGAAAGTATTTGCCAAAGAACGCTTGGGTCATTTCAGCCCAAGTTCCAATCGAATGTGGTCTCAATGAATACAACAAGCTTTTTGTCCTTTCCTTAAGAGAAAATGGGAAGAATTTAAGTCTAATTGCATCCATCGTACTATGTTGATTGTGGAAGGTTGTTACTACCTCCTCGAATTCCCTAATATGCACATACGGGTTCTCATTTTCAAGTCCATGGAAATTGAAAATAAGTTGAATCATTTCAGGTTTAAAATCTACGCATGGCATATTAGGTGGGAACATAATACATGAAGGTGTAGATGTACGCATGGGGTGCACGTAATCATGCAAAGTTCTATACGGTGCATCATGCTCACTATCAGACATTGTGTTATGTGATGTGGTGTTCGTGTTAACAGATGCAGAATCAAAAACAGAGTTAAAAAGATGTTTAAACTCTATGAGAGGTGTTTCCATAAATCTTCTTCGCTCGTCTCGATAGCTACTCATAAAACACAATTAAAAAGAAATGATATGAGAAAAACAAATAACAAAGAAAGATAATAAACTAACTAAAAATGAAATTGAAAAAGGGAATGAAGTCACCCTTTTGCTAGAGGATTCTTCAATTTCTTATACTGTCTCCTTGACAACGGTGCCAAAATTTGATAATGCCCAAAGATTTACGCTGTGTTGTAGTGTAATTTGGGGTGTAGTATCCACAGGGAGATGAAAAAGTTGTCAAAGGTTCCAAAGGGAGTGAATTGTCCTCTTAAATTTGCGGGAGAGTTGAATTGTTGATCAATTAAATTAATATAAAAAAATGTGAGATAAAATTCAGTGATTTAAGGTAGTGCTCATTCGGAATCTTGGATCACATCATTTAACATCATTTATTCAAATTGATGACACAATTAGAGACCTTTATTCAGGTACTCTAATCGAAATTAGCAATCAAGACCAATTTAATTCATAATTTTACACCCAAATTCTAGATTCATCTAACAATTATCATTATCATATATTGAAATTAGATTATAAATCATTCACATACATATAGCATACGAAAGTAAATAACCACACCAATAGATTTAATGAAATAGAAACTCAACACATAATTCAATTGTTTGATAGAAAAAACGAGATTGATTCTATAAAAAAAACTTAAAACATGTTAAATCAATTTCACAATAAACTCATAAAGATGAAAATCTAGATCTAGAAGTGTTTAGCAAAATAAATACCAAAAAGCATGAATAAACGACGTGAAATCACCGAATTCGAATGCGTTCCTCCCTTGCTTCACAAATATTTTTAGCATTCCATGGAGTTTTTGAGAGAAAAATTGATAAAAAAAAAAAAAAAAAAAGGTGACCAAGATGATGAATCAAGCGTTTTTCCATCTTTTGGTCAAATTTAGGTCTCGAAGTTTCCATAAGTGATTAAGCAAAAATCCGAAAATAGAAGATTCTACCCAAAATCCTTGCGGTCACAATGAACAAATATTTCAGCCCTTTCATTTTGTTGAAAATGGCCATGCGATCGCATGGAATAAATCCTTGCGGTCGCATGGTTAAGACATTTTTTCGCTGGACAATTTTCAATATTTTGGTCGTATCTTTCTCGTCCGATATCCGATTGAGGTGATTCAAGATGTATTGGAAAGATGACTTAAATAGTTACAACTTTATTTCAGATATCATCGTCCAATTCGATCGTTTGCCATGTAAAAAATGGTTCTCAATATGAGGCTGAAATTGATGCACAACTTTTCAACTGGAAAGTTGATATGTGATAATATTTTGGCGATATTCCATCCTTTTGACTCCTTTCTTCATCCAATTGACTTTTGATACTCTTGAATTTTCATCACAAGATTAGAAACAAAGTTTAGAGTATTTGCACTTTGGTCTTTGAGCTTTCACTTTCTTCAATTTTGATTATTTTTCACTTGTTTCTTCCATTTTCTATCGTTTTCACTCATTTTCAACCTAAACCAAGATATAGAAGTACTTAGTGCATTTATGCGTCAAATAATCATAGAAACGCAAATATTAATGGGTGAAAAACGTAATAAATGTGCTATTATCATGTCTAAAACACATAAAAATGAAATTGAAAATCACTTCCACAAGAATATAAAATCATCAATTCATGAGATCATTCCATATAGAAAATTGTTTTACAAAGTTTTCTATACATATTCATTCATTCAAGCGTTCTTCATGTTCTAAGGAGAAAACACAAGTGCTTATTGTGTTAAGACTTGTTAAATATTATAAACCGTTTGTTGTGAGTCCTTTTAAACATCAAAATCAATTCCAGAGGGGACAAATTTAGTTTGAAGACAACCATTACACGTTTAAGACATTTTTCGGTGTTCTCTATTGTTACTCTTCTCCATTCTCCTTGAAGGATTTATATTCCGCTCAGGCCAATGTTTTGGTCTTGAGTAAACCAAACCAAGGCCAGGCAAGTGCCCCGCCATATGCCAAGGCAAAAATTTCAGCCCCTTCGTTTTTCTTCTCATTTTGCTTTTGGTGTTTCTGTACTTGCCCGACTCACCCATATTGATGCATTATCATTATAATATACTTATCATTATAAGTTGAACAATAAATTGCAACATTTTCCAATAAGTATTATTATTATCTTTTATTGGGGTTGTATTGGTGAATCAAATTAGATGCCTTTATTGGTTTCAACTGCCCTTATATTAGCTCTATACTGAAAATACTCTCCCATTTTTTTGAGCAATTCCAAAATTTCGTATAGTAATTCGGATGGCTGGATATACTGCACCCATAATGATTCCTTTTTCTCATTTTGAGGCTTTTCAGGGATGTTCAATTGCAATATCCCGCTGCATAAAGCACTACAATTGCTATTCTCTACTACTGTACGAATTTCAATACAAGTCATTCGATATCTCGTTAGAGACTAAAAATCTAAGTTGACCGAATAAAGGGATGAAACAATGAAAAAGATGGAAGACTTGGAACAAGCGCTAGAGACCGAAGATCCATCTCCGAGAATTAGTTTATTGATAGTAATCTCATTTCACATTGAAGATGCAGGCCATAGTAGCCTGTACGAGCTGAGTGTTGTCATTGGTCATGCAAAACCTTGTAGAAACCTTGATGTTCTTGCAGAATCTATAGCTTGAGAATTAAAGAATCGAGTTTTATTTCGAAAATCAAGAGCTCAATTCCTTTGTAAAAAAATAAAAAATAAAAAATAAAAAAATTAACATATTTAATAAGGCAAACGATTAAATTTATACTTCCCCATCATCCCAAAATTCTTCTACCTCGATTAGCTTCAGTCCAAAATTTCTTCGGGGATGGGGGAGATTCCAGAATTTTTTTTTTAAATGTCAGCGTCGTAACATTTAAACTAGGCAGCAATCTTGAGGTATGAAATTAAAACAAATCAAACTGGTGACACATTCACTGTCCCTCATTTCTTATTTATACTTCCACACATTCAAATAAAAAAGATGTACATATGACAGTTATTTTATACACGAAATAAACAAGTCTAACAAAAAATATATACATATGCTAGCAAATGCCAAACTATTTTTCTCTTTCATTTCTGGTTATTTTCCAGTCTACTTAACAATCAAATAAAAGGTACTACTCGGATATATAATCTTCACCTCCACTATCTTGATCATCAGCATCACTGTGGTGCACACCCTTCCCATTCACGCCTAATCTACCATTCGAAGGTACATAATCCTGCTAATAAGCAAGGCATGAGACATCACTGACATGGAAAACTTGCTATTTTCTTACTTTTTAGGTAAAAAAGTTGCTCTTATTGTGAAAGTAACTCTTACCTTATTGTTAAAATAAGTACTTGAGTTCCAACTTTCATCAATAAAAAGGAATTACTTTCTAAATTAAATTTTTAAGCTTAGCCAAACATGCTCATAACTATAATAAACAGCATACAAATACCCAAATCCAAAGGGCAACACACACATTACCTCAACATCTTTCAATTCTCTGACAGCTACTTGAGATCTATTTCTAACCGTCACCCTTTTAGGCACAGGAAAATGTTCGACCTCGTCACCTGATTTTCCTTCTCTCGCCCTCTTTTTTCTTAGAATAAGCTTTGTTGGAAGTGGCTACATGAAAATATGAATAAGTACAAAGAGGCTAATAGTCTATGGAATTTACAAGCTAAAAGTTAGAAACTTACTAAATATTTGGCTTCTGAATCGCCAAATGCGACGAGGTATGTGGTGGGATCATCTACATCATCACCTCGCACCTGTGGAGGCATTATCAAGATATGATCTGTGAAATAAAAGAAACTTAAAAGTTGAAATAAGATACATTACGTACATCCCAGTGATACTCTCGGATCCATGAATGGGTAATATCTTCATTTTCATCATGCATATCCTTCTTCATCTGCCACCATTCAACAAATACAAGGTGACCAAATGAACCGAGCAAGAATCGATGCTAAAACAATATCCATGTGTTGAACATTTTCATTTAGAATACCTCTCCAACTGATGGCACCATGTATGCCAAAAATTTATCAGGTTTATCTGTACTCGAGCTTGAAGCCATAAAACTTTTCATAATTGCCTGTAAAGTAATGGATAAGTTAAAATAGTAGAGTTTAAATCCTTTACACTCTCTTTGCATGTCAATTAGTACAAATTCTTCTCTGAGCATCCAGAGAAATTAGAAGTCAAAGAGAAACCAGAAAGTCACCCTAGGGCTCTAAACTCCGCTGGAAAAGGCTACAATGAGTATCAGAATATTTAACTAAAATTATGATACAACTAAAAAAGAGCCCCCTAATTTGAAACCAAGAAGTTCACAAATGACTCAAAAGACAAAACAGAATGGCAGAAATGCAAAATCGCCACTACACGAATTGGTAACAACCACAACAAAGCATGGTTTACAAAAACTAAAATGAGGCCTTTAACATTGAAGATAATCAATTCCTAAATTCAGAAATAGAAAGCAAAGAAAGATATAGACATTGGAGCTAGAAAATGTTATATTGCAGCAGATTCTACAGTAGAAGTTCAAAAGGCTGGCAAAATATACTTCATCAATTCTAAAAAGGCATTCTTCAGTTTAAATGGTTTGCACAGTATGTTAACAATGTACTATATAGTTAAGTATTCAATTAACCCTTACACAACGTTCATGCTCATCACGATCTGCTGCATTCAGCTTGCTGTATACTTCTGAATCAGCTGTTGGAGCACTGTCAAAACTTGCATACGCAAACTGGTCTTCATACCTGTCAAGAGCACCCATCAGCTTCGGATGTACAAAACTCATGCAGCATGATCATAGGTGAATGGTGAAGTATATTTCGGGAAAGAACAAATGAGTGAACATCTCCGGTAAAAGTCCCAATAATTTCACAATAGAAAAAGAATGGCCAAGAAATTACACATTCACATTTCTCAAAGAAAAGCAAAGAAAATTGAGGAAATTGCAGGGAAAGTAAAATTCATCAAATTTTCAGAAGGAAAATAGTTGAATAAAACAAAATTCAAATATTATTCAAGGCAAGCTAAAATCATAATCACGTCTTCCTTTCCCCCCATGAACACCATGTACTTTCTCCTCCATATATACTCAGATGCACAGGTGCTTACTAATATTATAGTGCAGATTGAAAGCAAGAACTACTGTACCGCTCAAAATAAGGAATAAGTGGTAAAATCCTTCTAGGCTGTAGTTGGTGGTTGACTGCATGAACAGGCTTTGACTTGCACGCCTTGAATGAAGTCTCAATATTCTGAATTTTCCCTTTCCTAGAGAGAGAAAATCCAATATCAAAATAAAACCCAAACAATATACATCTTGAAGTTTATATAAAAATCATGACACATAAATATACAACTAACCTGCTGTTAAGATTATCCAAAATGTTCAGACCTCCTCTTGATTCCCGCAATTCCTTCGCTTGTTTTTCAGTAAGAGACTGCATGTAACATCAAAATCATGTTGCAAGCATTGGACAGTGTGTATAATAATTCATTGTAAAGAAATAACTAAACAATACCTGCTTTGTCGACTCCATACTGAGAGGAGATATGTACTGAGTTTTGACTAGCCAAGAAACACCCTTTTCAGTGGGCCTTGCTTTCCGTTTTATGCCATCTTTCTTAATTGGGGTAATAGGAACATCTTCACGCAATATCTCCTCATCCTCAGGATCCATGGTTAACCACCTTTCACCCTTCGGAGGACTAGTCAAAAAAGCATCAAGAAAGAAATCAGAACAGCCTTACATTTGAACATTCTGCAAAAATATTTTAGGGTAAGAGCAACAGTGCAAGAGGATGAAGAAACTTACTTATATACACTCAGATCAAGAAGATCAAGAGGTATCCCAAGGTCCGGTTCGACATATAGCTGAGGCTTGTGATTTTTCTCCAATGACGTAATTGTGTATTTAACATTTCTGTAGGATTAAAATATGAGCTCTATGACAAAAGTTATACATGCTTAATTCTCATGATTTCTAATATAAAAGTGAAAATGAAAAATAGAGCTCCAGCAGTTCTCGTTTTTCCTTTTTGCACCTGACAAGTGTTTTTTCAGGAGGCGGCAGAACACAATAGCTGAGAAAAACTTGTATTCTCAATTATGATTAATTAACAATTTACAATTCTACTATACCAAAAGTCAAACAAAATACACAAGGATCAACTGTCATGTGAAATCTTTAATGGCTTCCTTGTACAAAACCAGAACTCTGTTCTGGAATACACAAGGATCTAAATGAAAAGCAAGCATTATATTTGATTTCAATAATTGATACAAATAATCCGTAACTCACTTGTTACTAGCTACGTTAATTACATAAAGGAAATATTTTAACCAGTAGCAATCATGAAGCTAAAGGATATACCTAATCAAGCAATACGAAACAACATTTCAAGTACAGCTAGAAGTTGCTTACAACAGTTACAAAACAAAATTTGTATCCAGCACGTCTATGATTGAGAAACACATGGCTACTTGGTCAACTTTCTACGATCTAGATTCAAGTAGTAGGAATAGTAAAACTGACAATTCACAGGCAGCAGCTGGGAACCTACTACAAGAAGTTGGTAGCAGGGATGATATATATCCGAAACCTGTTGTGTGAGGGGCATGCTCATTGCGAGGAAACATTAACCATTGGATCAATATCTAGCATAGTTTATATAAGAAGTTATGATACACATTCTAATTCATAATTTTGGAGGGTCTACGTTTTCGAGTTAAGCTCAAAAGCATCTGTAGTTGTTTTCAAGTAGGTTCAACATTTTTAGAAGTATTTTGGCTAACAATTCATTAAATGAAAACCTTTAAAAAACACACACACACAATTTACTTTAAATATTATGTAAAACTTTATTAACTATATATGTAAAATTTAACAAACTACCAAGACATACCATTTAAATTAAAAAATCATACGAAGAAAACCATATGCCTTCCAGTAACAAATCCAACTTCCGGAACAGAGCTAAAAATTAATGACAGACCAAACTAAAATAAGGCAATTGGATATACCGAAAATGGACTCAAAAGTCTGATAGTTAAATGAGTTACACCCTGAAGAGTGCTTTATACAGTTTTTAAAACATTTTGCTCTTTTTTGTGGTTCATCCGAGGCACATTTCTTCGATCCTAAGGTGGCAGATCTTATCTCGTTCATTATCCAAAAACAAGATGACCTAATCCAATAGTGAGCATTAGCGACATTTACTGGTACAACAGAGGTGCAGATTCATGGTGGCATGGCATTAACAGCTATGGAAAACAAGCATTAAATTTGCAACAACAGTACTCTCTCTACTGTGTGTCTCATGAAATATAAAGGATACAGAAGTAAGGTTTCTTACCGATCTGGGTCTCTTCTTAAAGTCAAAAGCTTCATCTTTGCAGATGGATCTGGTAGTTCATTCCAGAACCTACAATGAACACAAATCACTAGTGAATGTATACTTTAAGTTATGTTTAATGATAATATAGAGAGAAACAAAAAATCAACTGCAGTCTGCAGAAAGTATTGCTATATGTCTTGACCAAATCAACAATTATATCTACTTCATTGGGAAGAAATTATCAAACTGCTCAAAGTTCACGAGAGTTCTAGGTGAGGTTGCATGGGATTTACAAGGGGAAACCATTAATTTAGAGTAGACTAAGGCATGGATACATTCAGCCTTTTTGAAAATCAACTGAGAAAAATAAATAAATAAAAGTGTAATTGTCCTAATCAAACACAAAGTTAGACCATGTTTGATACACATTAAAATTTTCATTTTCATTCTTCTACTCATTTTCAACCACACATTCTTCAATAAAATAATATTTTTCATCGCATCAATAGCTTTTCCTTCTTTTTCAACCACACATTCTCCATCACTCTACTATTCCAGAATACATTCTTCCAAAATAATGTGGCTCAAACACACCCTTAAGTGACAAACTCATGACAAACTCCATAACAGCCTAAGGTGAAGTTGCATGGTTAATACCAAGGGGCATAGGGAACCAAGGCTCATACAACCTTCTTGAAAATCAAAACTGAAAAATAAATAAATGAAGTGTATGTTCTCCAAATCAAATAGTTAAAACACAAAGTTACACATTAACAAACTCATAACAACGTCCATGACAACCGTAGGTCAGGTTGCACGGTTAGCTGCAGGAGAAATCATTAAGTAAGAGTAAAACCAAACATGGATTCACATGACCTCCATGAAAATCAAATAAGAAAAATAACTAAATAAAGCTTAAATTTCCAATCATATATTATAATACAAATCTATATATTCTCAATCTCACATATATATCAATAAAGAAATCCCATGCAGATCTGCATTATCAACAAGAAATTCAATTTCTGCAACTTTTCTCTCTAGGTAACAGTTGGTTGTGGTTCGGGGAGGGAAAGACCAATAATTATTATGAAGAATGATGGGTGTGTGAAAAAGGCGTGAGAGTGAGAAATTATGAAGCATTACCCCAAGGAGTCTGAAAAGATGCGAGAGATGTGTGAAGTGTGGGAGAAGAGAAATATAATGAGAGGGGTAAGAATATACTTTCACAAATTAATAATAAAGGGTAGAATAATCTTTCTGCCTTCAAAAAAACCACTTCTCTATTACTGCCATAGAATATTTTTTTTTTTTTTTTGATAGATAATCCAAAAATTTTATTACTAAAAGAAGAATACACAGGAAGTGTATAATCAACTTAAACAAGAAAGAAAAGATATGAAGTTAGGCAGCCCCTCTATAGGATCACTAGCCGCGACATTAAACCAAGTATACAAAGTCAGGTAAAAGAATTCTCTAATTTGCTCTGTAGTCCGAGTTTGATCTTCAAAACATCGGTTGTTTCTTTCTCTCCACACACACACCATGTGATACAGCCCGGGATAAGATTCCAGGCAAGCTTACAATCTTTATCACGAAACTTTCTCCTCCATGCCCATAACACGTCCTCCATACGTCTAGACAACACCCAATCTATATGCTGAGAAGCCATAATATTATTCCACATCCAACGAACACCGTCACAGTGAATGAACAAGTGATCATGCGTCTCCCCATCCCTCCTACGCATATGGCACCACTCGGTAACATAAAAGCCCTTTCGACGGAGGTTGTCCATCGTTAATGCCTGTCCCCTCACAACAGTCCACAGTAGAAATGCCACTCGTGGAGGCAGCTTACATGGCCACACCATCTTCCAGGGGAGTGAAGCCTCCACAGGTCCCAACAAAGATTTAAAATCGTACCGAGAAAGCACCATTCCGAGCCAAACTCCATATGTTACAATCATCCTCTCCAACCCGAATATTCACCTCATACATACTGCCATAGAATATTTATAATACATATTCACGATTGGACCTAGAACTAAATAGAAACGTCCACTTGAAAAGGAAAAGCAACCAAATGAGGAGTGAGACGGGAGGAGTTATTATCCCCATCTCATTCTACAAACCAAGTGAGCCCTTACTGGATTCTCTTTCTCTTTTTACATTAGATAGCTTATACCAAACTCAACATGTAAAACTTGGGCTCACACTAATTCATCTAACACAACACGCGAAAGGTAAGAATCCAGGTGTGTTCTAGTTTTCTGATACTTAAGATTTCTCTGTTGCTAGACTTCTTAAATCCTCCAAAAACCAGAGATATTCCAGCATTAGGTTGTCATTACAATTTGACTTGTTAAATCAATTGACAGCTATCAATAAAATGATATGCCACCCGATTCACCCAACATAAATGTAAAAATGCATAATAAATTTTTGAAATTGAATGCAATTCTATAGCAGGTCAATGTAATAGCAGGCTGGCTATAAGCAACCTTGTAATTTTGACATGCTAAATGCACAAACCACATTAGAGAATGCCAATACAAAGTCAATCCACCAATTCACACTCAACAACCTCTATGCTTTATCCTAGATTTGTAAAATCAAATCTATATGTTGAAATCACTATAAGCAAAGTCCTGGACACTATTCAAAGCTTAATCACATTAAATGGCAAGATGATAATTTAGAAAGTAATAGCATGTAGATTACTAAAACAACAGTACACAGCAACTAATTGCATTATCATCTCAATAGAAGACAAATAAGAGAAAAAGTAACAGCAAAAACCCAATTTGACTGCTTAAACATACTCACTTCATTTTGCAGACAAACGTTGTGGGCTTCTTCAATCGGTTTTCAATTCTGTTACCGCTTAGTAATGGAGTACTCCTGTCACCCATATGCGATCCGCTAATAGACCCGTGGCTCTTCATCCCAGTGGCCAATATTTGGGTCTTCTGCAGCACTTTAGTTTGAGACTCCTTCAAATGCTGCTTGTGTTTCTCCTCTTGCCTTAGCCTTTCATACTCCCTCTTTTTCCTCAACCTTCTCTCCTCTTCTGTCTCAGCCTCACCTGTTTGCCCATGCCTACCAAATCTTTGAACTGGTCCAGTATGCGGCAAGGGGGGCTTTTGTTTATGTTTAGATGAAGCTTCCAGATTTCCATGCCCTGATTTCTCACCTACATGCCTGCTCTTTGTGCTTAATCTCGCAGAAGGCCCAGCGGAAGGGAGTGGTGGCGGGGACGAGGGCCGAGAAGGTGGTGGAGGAGGAGGAGGAGATGAAGGAGGAGGTGGCGGAGGTGGCGGTTGCAATGGCTGAGGCTGATTGAACTGAGAATCCGGGTAATATGTTGGAGGAGCAGGGACCGGTAATGGTGGCATGGACGATGGTGGTGGTGGTGGTGGATATGAAGAAGATTCTGATGGTGGCGGTGGTGGTGGCTGATACTGAAACGGCTGCTGTTGGGGCGGTGGCGGGACTGGATGGCTGAAATGCTGTTGCGATGATGATCCATAACCTGCATGTTTATAGTTTGAACTCAGATTCATCTGGGCATAATTCTGATTGTATGCGGTGCCCTCTTTGCCATTAAAAGTATCCCAATTCTGAGGGTACTGATTGCCGTGTGGTGGCGGTTGTGCTGGGGGCTGAAGAATACTTTGATTCGGTGGCGCTGTTGGTGGAGGAGCGACTGTTGACTGAGCCGACGGATGGAACGGCCTGTATGAAGCCATGTGAGATATCACAGTTCTACTCTGTTATACTCCAAAGTTCAAACCCTACTGGGATTTGAGAGATAAAATTATTCCCCGAAATCAGAGAAATAATTTACGATTGCAGCGCAAAACTCTAGGTTAGCAAAAAGTTGCAAATCAAGATTTAGCGACGAATCAAGAATTCATGTCATTCCGTTGATCTCTGTAATGAGCAAAGAAGAAATCGAATTGAATTTTGAGGTGAAGATGAACACAAAGTTAAACAAAAAAATCCTAGAAAATCGAGTTGAGAATTCTTCCTGCGAGGGTAAGAAATTAACAAATTTGAAGAATTGAGATGTAAAAGGGGGATTGAATTTGGAAACCAAAGAAAAGAATTTCTCAATTGGGAAAACTGGGATCAAAATTGGAAACTCAAATGCGGTTCGGAAAAGGACAAAAGGGGGGGAAAAACCTTGCACATGGATGGAAATAAATTGGATTAAAGTTTCAATTAAATTGAAAATATACTCAGAATGGTTTGTAAATTAGACCCGACGCGGACATCAATCCGGACAAAATATTGGATCTAGAGTTACTGGTTGAACTGTGGGTCAATGGCCAGACCAATAAGTCATTATATAAAAATCTATAAAAAAATTGAAGTATAAAATTTTTTTTAAGCAAAATTATATTTTTTAAACTTATTTTTCACTAACTATTTAGATCTATAAAATAAAGTAAAATATTTTTTTTACCAAAGTTTCTATAAAAATGCATTTAGAAAATATATATATATATAATTTATTGGATATATATAACTTATTAATAGCGCATAAAAAAATGGAAAAATTGCAACGGTCTCTAACCTTTTCAACTTTTGCAGACTTTACCCTAATTTTTACTTTGTGCCACCCATAGGCCCAAACCTTTTATAAATTCGCACTTGAGGTCCAAATGGAAATCATCAATTTGACCATTAGTTGACCAAAAAATTTGACTTTGACGAAATGTAGACAGTTTTTTAAGGGTAAAATAGCAATTTTACATTTTATACATGAAATAAGTTAAAAAATTAAACTAAAAAAATCAAAATAAAAAAATATATATATATAAACTCACCTAAGAGAGATGACAAAAAGACTCAATTTATCAAAATACCCCTCAGCTGCCTCCAAGCACCACCGCTCCATGGTGGGGCCCGCCACCCCCACCTCTTCACTCTCCCTATTTCTTGATCCATTTACCAAAAAACCAATCTATTTTCCTTATTCATTACCCGTTGAATTTTGTTGTTGTCTATGTTTCAAGGAAAATAAATAAATACATTATACATTTTTTGTCCTTGTCGATCCCTTCTTCAACCTGTGGTAAGTGATTCTCTGATCCACTTCCCACAGCACAAATCAGAGAGAAATAATTGATAGAGAGAGACACTTTACCATAAACAAGGGCTATTTCTGGAAAAAGAATAAAAAAAACCCACACACCACTCTCTCTTTATAATTACCCACTTTTTTTTTGCGTTTTCTTTACAACTCTTTGTAATAATATATATTATTTTATGGATCTGTTAATGTATCAATTTCAGTGATTGTTTGTGAAGGGTAGGTGTTTAAAAAGATAAGAAACCGAAAGGGGCTGTTCATTTCTTTCTTTCTTTGACGTGTGCAAATGGGTCTTGATTGGGGATTGTGGTGGGTGGTGACAACACGGTTTTTTGGTTTTGATTGGGGAGGGGAGGTAGGGTGGGGAGTTTATATATTTTTTCATTTTGGGATTTTTTAGTTTAAATTATATATATATATAATTTATTGGATATATATAACTTATTAATAGCGCATTAAAAAATGGAAAAATTGAAGCGGTCTCTAACCTTTTCAACTTTTGCAGACTTTACCCTAATTTTTACTTTGTACCACCCACAGACCCAAACCTTTTATAAATTCGCACTTGAGGTCCAAATGGAAATCATCAATTTGACCATTAGTTGACCAAAAAATTTGACTTTGACGAAATGTAGATAGTTTTTTAAGGGTAAAATAGCAATTTTACATTTTATACATGAAATAAGTTAAAAAATTAAACTAAAAAAATCAAAATAATAAAAATATGTATATAAACTCACCTAAGAGAGATGACAAAAAGACTCAATTTACCAAAATACCCCTCTCAGCTGCCTCCAAGCACCACTGCTCTATGGTGGGGCCCGCCACCCCCCACCTCTTCACTCTCCCTATTTCTTGATCCATTTACCAAAAAACCAATCTATTTTCCTTATTTATTACCCGTTGAATTTTGTTGTTGTCTATGTTTCAAGGAAAATAAATAAATACATTATACATTTTTTGTCCTTGTCGATCCCTTCTTCAACCTGTGGTAAGTGATTCTCTGATCCACTTCCCACAGCACAGATCAAAGAGAAATAATTGATAGAAAGAGACCTTTTACCATAAACAAGGGCTATCTCTGGAAAAAGAATAAAAAAAACCCACACACCACTCTCTCTTTATAATTACCCACTTTTTTTGTGTTTTCTTTACAACTCTTTGTAATAATATATATTATTTTATGGATCTGTTAATGTATCAATTTCAGTGATTATTTGTGAAGGGTAGGTGTTTAAAAAGATAAGAAACCGAAAGGGGCCGTTCATTTCTTTCTTTCTTTGACGTGTGCAGATGGGTCTTGATTGGGGATTGTGGTGGGTGGTGGCAACACGGTTTTCTGGTTTTGATTGGGGAGGGGAGGTAGGGTGGGAAGTTTATATATTTTTTCATTTTGGGATTTTTTAGTTTAATTTTTGAACTTATTTTACGTATAAAATGTAAAATTACCATTTCACCCATCAAGAAATGGTCTACATTTGGTCAAAGTCAAATTTATTGGTCAACTAACGGTCAAATGGATGATTTCATCCATTAGGACCTCAGGTTCGAATTTATGAAAGGTTTGGGATTGTGGGTGACACAATGTGAATGTTAGGATAAAGTTGCAAAAGTCGAAAATGTTAGGAACTGCTGCTGCAATTTTCCCTAACAACTCCAGTGATGAACTAATTTTTTTACTTGAAGGTCCAAGGAATTGAACGTTTGAGCCCCAAAATTTTAAAATGCAACGGGTTAACTCGATCAAAATTGCTGGTTACTCGGTCAAAGTCGATTTTTGGTCGAGTCATGTATATTCCTATTACATTAATCTACTCGGCCTGGGCCGGGTCGAGTATTATAACTATGGTTTGTAATTTTGTGGGATAAGCTCGGGCTTGTATTGATCGACACTTTGACACTGGTATTATGAATAGGTGGCAATGTGACTCGTCGACTCGAGCTGTTCATGGCGTAGCTCTAGAAAAGTTTGAGATGAGTGGCTTTAGGCTCGATTCTACCAAACCCCATTTTGGGGTGTCGGCTCGAGCCGAGAAATAAAATTAATCTATAAAATTCAAAAAATAATAAAAAGGATTTAGTTGCGGACAGCTAAAATTACAGAGACATCACAGTGTGCTGCTTGCAATAAGGCAGCAATAGCTTCCATTTCTTGTGTTGTCGAAATCATATTTTGAAATTTGAATTTGAAATTCAGATGTGGATGAAACAAATATATATATATATATTAGTTTTACCTTGCAATATTTTAGTTTCAACTTCAATTTTCAATTTCTTTGCGATATTCAGTTTCTTTTACTCTAATATTCAGTATCTTTTGTTATAATAGTTATAGATAGATTTTACTACCAGTGAGATTAATCGGTTTAATGGTAGTTCGAGTACTCCATCTAGCTACGATGCATCTCAAAATATTTCAATTGATTTGGAGGATATCGAAGAGGAAGAAGTACTCGAGACTAAAATGTCGAAAAAAGAATCCTCATATTGTTGGCAACATATGATGCGTAAAAAAAAGTTGGTATTCACAATAGAATTGATATTTGAAAAGCATGTTGCAATTACTATGGCAAAGAACTTAATTGGAAGTACGGTTCAAATACATTGCATTTGAATAGACACGTTTTAGCGAGTTGAAAACCGAAACCAGGCGGTTTCGACCCGAAACAGATCGAACTAGTGTTTCACGATTTTGGTTTTATTCTTTCTACCTTTGTATATTTACATGAAAGATTTCATGAAGAAATGACTGCATACGTGACTGCAGCAGAGATGTCGCTTACGATGATAGACTCAATACACTTTACCTGACTCATGCAGAATTATCTCCAACACATGTATACTTCTAATTATAGAATTAGTCTTCGTTCATATACTATAAAATTTTATAACAAAAGAAAACAAGGTGTTATTGAAAGTCTAAAAACTTTTAATAGTGTTATATTGTTTACCTTTGATTTATGGACCGATGGGAATAAAAAATGCTATATTATTGCTACAACTCAATACATTGATCACCTATGACTTTTACATAAAAGGGTTGTTGTATTTAAATATGTAGAATATCTTCATAATGCCACTAACATGTACATGATTTACAAGATATTATACAAGAAATTGTTCGAAGTTTACTTTTGATAATGCTAATGTGAACAAAGTTATTATCAAAAAGCTTATTAATAATTTAACCATACACTTGAAAGTTTATTTTTTTCATCAATGTTGTGTATGCCACATTATCAGTTTTAAAAGATGGATTAAAACATATAAGATTACCTTTAGATAAAATTAGACAAGCGATAAATTTTATCGTTGTGTCACCAGCAAGAAAGGAAGCATTTACTAGTTTGAGTGCAGAGTATGACTTACTAGAGAAATCATTTGCCATTGATGTAACGTGTAGATGAAACTCTACATATCTTATGTTACAATCGTGTGAAAATTATGATAAAATTATTTCACTATATTATAATGGTAGGCATACATATGGACCAAAACATAATTTGTAAGATTGGGAACGGTCTCTTACATTTTGTGTGAAGAAATTCTTAAAAAAAAATTGATACCACAAAGGAATGTAGCAGTATTTATTACCCTATATCTTTACTTTTTTTACAACACTTTTTTTTTCATTTCACAAACATTTTATAAATATAGAATTTTGTTGATTTTTTTTATTTAGTTTATTCTATGGTGTTGAAATTTCGTAAACTTTAGAAAAAGTTGTCATCTTTATTTCTTTTAGCTTCGATGATGGACTATCGACTTACTTTAACTGGCACAAAAGTTATTATAAAGGGAATTTCAAATTTAATGAATGTAGAATTATCACAAGTACATATAGAATCTATGTTATGTGAAACGTATAATTATTACGCTGAAAAAAGAGGTCACAGTAGTACTTCTCAAAATTCTTTTTTCAAGAAATATTCAACAAATTCGGATGATATATGGAATTATCTGGATACCAATACAAGCGTTCTCTCATTTAGTTCTAGTTCATCAATATATAGATCGATAGATGTCGTGGTATAAATTTTGAAATTCCATCCGAGTTAACTAGGTATATGTGCGTAGATGTTCATAGTATGTTACAAACAAAAGAATTATAGGAATTTAGTCTACTATCATTGTGGAGGTGTAACGAAAGGTAATATCCAATTGTATCAAAAATTACACGTGATCTACCAACACCTCCGGTGTCTACGGTAGCATCAGAGGCTGCATTTAGAATAGATAATTGAATTTTATCAAATGAACGATTAATGTTGAAAGAAGATATATTGGAAATTTTAATATGTTTGAAGTTTTGAGAATGTGCGAATTACGTATTCAAGAACAAGTTGATACTATAATGGCCAAAGAGTCGGAGTAGATCTAATGATAGGATATTGTAGGTTTTTCAATTCATTAGTTTCAAAAAAAAAAACGTAATTTTTAAATTTATTTATTTCAAGAAAAATTGTATACGAAATATTTTATTCGTATATAATTTTAACTTCGTCTACGTTGATTGTAGTTGGTCGCAAGCCTAGAAAAAAGAGGAGGGTTGTTACTTTTATTTAATTTATAATTCGTATAAATTGCACAAATTTTAATTTTTTTTTAAAAAAATTAGATGTGTCATGAATTAAAAAAAATAAAAATAAAAAACTGAGTCGACTCGGCTCGCCAAAGCCTAAGCTGAAAGCTTGGGTGGAGCCTAAATTTCTTAGCCTAGCAAAAGCTCGACTCGATTCAGGTCAAAAAAAAATCCCGAACCAATTTTACTCGAGTCGAGCCTGAGCTTCGAGTTTCGGCTTGCGGCTCGTCTCGTTGACATCCCTAGTAATCCGTCAATATTTGTCAAATTAAGCTACATGAAAGAGTAGCTGGCTCCTTGCATGCAATTTTATTGACACGAAAATAGTAGTCGAAGTAGTACCTGAAATAATGACGTGGATTTCGTTTAATTAAAAAAAAAACTTAAGGCCTGTTTAAGCCCCATTTTTTGTGTAGAGTGCATTTTAGAATAGTAGGTTGATGGAAAAGTTAAAAATGATGAAAAATATTATTTTAATAAAGCATGTGTGGTTGTAAATAAGAAAGATAGAAGATATTTTTTTTTTTTGAAAAAAATGGGGATCAAATAAGGGCAGTCAAGATAAATAGGTGTGAACCAGCCCAAACCCTTTTGAAATGATTTTATTCCACACTCTTTTATTTAGGCGTCCCTTTCCAGTTCATTCAGAAACCATTTTCCACCGTATTTTCTGGCGCCCAACCTTCGACGGCACTTTCCGACTGATAAGAGCCCCGCACTGCCGCCTATAGACGCTACTCTCATAAAGAACAAAAATCTTCGAACGATATATGCGCAAGAATATTCGAAGTTTCTTTCCTTGGATTGGCTTTCGATCGACACCATTGTCCGACCGATATGGTACCTACACTAGAGATGACAGAAAAACATAAATTATGAAAATGAATTTGTGTTTTTTTGTTCATTGACGAGAATTCATTTTTAACACTTTTTAAGAATGTTACCGAAACCAATTTCTTCAAGCAAACTTTTTAACTTTCTCTGTTTTATAAGTTGAACTCATACTTGTAAAATTGTTGTAGTGAAGGGAAATAATAAACATCGAAATTGGTTTTTTGTGCCAATAATAAGAATGTTATGGACAATACCAAATTACTGGGTGATGAAATGTTAGGAGTGAATGCGATTGTGCCTAAGGTAGGTATGAAGATCAATGATGAAAATAATTATTCGAGTTTTATAAAAGATATGCACATGACCTAGGCTTTTCAGTTAGAAAAAGAAATTCAAAAAAGGATGATGATGGAGTTCTGAGATAACATACATTTGTTTATAGTCATGAAGGGGAAAGAATCCGTAATATAAGTGATTCTTTGAAGCTACAAGCAATCGTTTAGAGTGTATGTAAAGCCTATGTGACTGCATATTCAAATATTTGTAGAATATGGAAAATTAAAACAGTACACCTCGACCACAATCATAAAACAAGCCCTTCGAAGTCCAAAATGTATCGATGCAACCGAGAACTGAGTGTACATGTTAAAAGGTAGCTTGAAGTAAATGATATTGCAGGAATTCCGTTGCACAAAAGTCACAACTCGACAGTTGTCGAAGTAGGTGGATATGAGAATATGACTTACATGGAAAATGACTGTCGAAGCTATGTTGAACAAGTTAGGCGGTTAAGATTTGGAGAAGGAGACGATGCAGCAATACATTTCTACTTTTCAAAAATGTAAGTACGGTGCTCGGGGTTTTACTTTAGTATAGATTTGGTAGATGAGTCATGTCTAAAGATTTTTTTTGGACAGAAGACAAGAGTAGGCAAGCAGTCGGGCGTTGGTGATGTTGTTACATTCGATACCTTATACCTCACTAATAAGTATGACATGCATTTTGCCCCTTTTGTTGGAGTGAATCATCACGAACAATTGACATTCCTTGGATGTAGACTGATATCAAACGAGGATACGAATACATTTGGGTGGCTATTTAGGATATAGTGCAGTGCATGCACAACCAACCTCCCCATTAGATAATTACTAATTAAGACATGGTTATGTAAAATATAATTCAGATCGTGTTCCCCAATATGAAGAATAGGTGATGTTGTGGCATATATTGAAGAAATTGTCAGAAACGTTTGGATACCACGTTGATAAAGCTTTGATATTTTCTACTACACATGGATCGGTGTATGATTCTCAATTTGTTGAAGAATTTGAAGAGGGTTGGAGAGTGATGATCGAAACATATAATTTGTATGATAATGAATGATTATTAGGGCTTTACGATAACTGAGGAATTGGGTTCATTGCTATTTGAAAACCACTTTCTGTGCAGGGTGTCAACAACTCAATGAAATGAGAATATGAATACGTTTTTCGATAGGTATGTCCATTCCAAGACCTCGTTGAAGCAATTCGTAGAACAGTACCAACAAGCATTGAGAAATGATATTGAGGAGGAGTTTTAAGAAGACTTTAAGTCTTTCTCACAAATGGTACTGTGTGCAACGAGGTATGAGATGAAAAAGCAATTCTAGGCAGTATATACAACTTCGAAATTTAGGGAAGTTCAAGATGAGTTCAAAGGTAAGGTTTATTGCGATCTCATATCTACTTTGGAAGGATGTTTGGGGACAACATACGAGGTACGTAAGATGTCATAGATGATGATCGTTGTAAGAAAAAAACATTTTTCATCTCATTAGTGAAGGACAAATGTGAAGTTATGTGTAGCTTCCACTTATTTGAGTTTTTAGGAATAATATGCAGGCATACAATCGCAGTACTGACTCACAATGACGTCAAGTCATTTTCGGACAAATGTATTTTATGGAGATGGTGGAAAGATGTGACTAGATCCTACACGAGGGTTGCAGTGAACTACAATGGATTAGTTAGTACTCCTGCACCATTGATGTACGATAAAATGGTTAAGTTATTTGTAAAATTGGCAAACTTGACTACACACGATGACGTTAGATCCAATGCTATATTGGAATGGATTGAGGTGCTATATTGGAATGGATTGAGATTCAGTGTAAACACATATCGAATACGAAGTCAAGTTGTGGAAGCAATGTCCTTTTACCACATATTACTCGTATAGTATCCGAGTGTGTGGCATCACACGATATTGGCAGCGGTAGTATACGTGATCCTAAATGTTTGAAGAGAAATGGCGCTCCTAAGAAACTTCGTGATTCCAGTGATTTTAATTCATCCCAGAATGCTGATTCCACTCCATCACTAGCCTCAGTATCCAGTAGCACTGTTGCTACTCTGATAAGCAATGGCAGCACTACACCTTTTGGAGTTAACCTTACTCAAGTTGTTTCAGTCAAGTTGGACAAAAACAACTTCTTACTATGGAAGAATATGATACTTCCTATTTTACGAGGACATAACCTTGAGGGTTATATCTTAGGGACAAAGACGTGTCCCCAAGAATTTATTGGAAGTTAAGTTACAGGAGAAATTGGTACCAACATTGAAATGGTGAAGAACCCTGAGTATGGGCAATGGATGTCGACAGACCAGTTGCTTATGGGCTGGCTCTATTCTTCCATGACACCTGACATTGCAATGAGGGTCATGAGGGCAACCAATTCGAAGGAATTATGGACAGCAATTGAAGAGAGCTATGGAGTTCATAACAGGTCCATAATCATTTTCCTTACCAGTGAGTTGCAGAAATCAAGGAAGGGAAACCTGAATATTGATCAGTACTTAAACAAAGTGAAACAACTTGCTGACAATCTTGAAATTGCTGGTAAAACTGTGGCTCATACAGACCTTGTCACTCAAGTTTTGGCTGGACTAGACGAGGATTATACCCCTATTGTGGTTCAAGTGAATATCAGAGACTTTATATCCTGGGGTGAGCTCCAATCTATACTCATGACATATGAAAGCAGGATGGAACACATCAACTCTCTGAGAAGTGATATAGCTGAATTTAACATAAATCAGACATCAGCCAACTTCTCCAAAAAATCTGGTAACTATCATAGTGGCAGATCTTACAGACCAAGTTTTGGTAGAAGATCCACTAATTTCAGCAATTTTAGAGGAGGGAGAAGGGGCAGAAATAGAGGAGGCAGTCAATATAGTGAAAATGACAGGCAAATAATCTGTCAAGTTTGTGGGAAAATTGGTCACAAAGCTAACATATGCAACTATAGATATGATGAAAGGTATACAGGTGCTCCTCCGAATCATAGGGCAAACTTTAACACTTCACCTGCAGCTCTAATTGCAGGACCCAGCACCGTAAACGATCCAGCATGGTATGCAGACACTGGAGCAAGTAATCACATCACATCAGACAAGGGAAACCTCGTTTCAGTCAATGAATATGCTGGTAAGGAGAAAGTAATGGTAGGAAATGGAAGTAAGTTGAATATCTCTCATTTTGGCACTTCATACTTTCCAGCATCAAATGATAAAACTCTTGTTCTGAACAAGCTTCTTCTTGTGCCTGAAATTAAGAAGAATCTCATTAGTGTTTCCAAGCTTACCTCAAATAATAATGTTTACATGGAGTTTTACTCTAATTGCTGTTTTGTCAAGGATCAGTCCACGAAGGAGGTGATAATGCAAGGGAAGCTTAATGAGGGGTTATATCAGCTTGACCTTCATCACCAAATTACCAAGAACTTCACTCAAGAGTCAATCCACAAAAATGAATCCTCCTGCAACCTTTCTTCTGTGTTTCCCAGTCGTGAGTCCTTTATTTCAACAAATGATGTATGGCACAAGAGGCTTGGTCATCCTTCTAGCCAAGTGATGAACCAAGTGCTCAAATCTTGTAACATCAAAATTAAAGAAAATGATATCAGACCTTTTTGCAATGCCTGTCAACTGGGCAAGGCTCACCTTTTACCCTTTTCTTTATCTCCATCACAGGCTAGAGTCCCACTTGAATTAGTATTCACTGATGTATGGGGACAAGCCCCTGTTCTGTCCACATCAGGATTCAAGTATTATATCTCCTTCCTTGATGACTATAGTAGGTTTACTTGGATCTATCCCTTGAAACAAAAATCTGAAGCCTTAAATGTGTTCATTCAATTCAAAAAATTAGTTGAAAACAAACTGGGATGCAGGATAAAAACGTTGCAGGCAGACTGGGGCGGTGAGTATAGGACTTTCTCAAAATTCTTAAGTCAAGAGGGAGTAGAGTTTAGGCATCCGTGTCCATACACTTCAGCTCAAAATGGAAGAATAGAAAGAAAACATAGACACGTTACAGAAACGGGATTAACTCTCTTAGCTCAAGCAAAACTACCTTTGAGATACTGGTGGGAAGCCTTTCAAGCTGCAATATATCTTATCAACAGGTTGCCAACACCCACTCTTCAAAAACAATCACCTTATCAAACTCTATACAATAAGCAGCCAGATTATCAGACTTTAAAAATATTCGGTTGTGCTTGCTACCCCTGTCTAAGGCCCTATCAAAACCATAAATTCAGCTTTCATTCCACCAAGTGCACCTTCCTTGGTTATAGTGATTCTCATAAAGGCTACAAATGCCTAAGCCCTACAAGAAGGTTGTACATTTCAAGACATGTTATTTTCAATGAAATGGAATTCCCATTCGAGTCATTAACTTCCACCAAAAATCATTCAGAACCAACTGTGACCGAAACTATAATATCCCACTTTCATTTGCCTTCTGAATTTAATCAAATAGAAATCAATCGAGGCCCTGCTGATATTACTCATCCTGAAGCTACCCGTGCAGAACATCACTTGACTCCTGACTCAATTGACAATGTAGCACATGGAAATAATCTTGATGAATCTGCAAGAAATACTGAAGATGAGGAGACAGATCCAAATGAATCACAGATTAATGAAGCTCCCTTGCAGCTGAATAACAATGAAAGTGAGGAATTGCCCCAACACAGGGCAGAAAATCTTCATCCCATGATAACTAGAGCAAAGGCTGGGGTGTTTAAACCTAAACTCTACCTTGGAAAGTTGACTGAAAGGCCATCAGAACCTCAAAGCATAACTGAAGCCTTGATGAGTACTGATTGGAAGAAGGCAATGGAGGAAGAATTCAAAGCCTTGACTAACGCAAAAAGTTGGGAACTTGTGCCTCCTTCAGCAACATATAACGTTGTTGAAAATAGATGGGTTTTCAGACTCAAGCAAAATACAGATGGCTCAGTACAGAGATTCAAGGCCAGACTTGTGGCTAAAGGGTTTCATCAAACACCAGGCATTGATTTTTATGAAACATTCAGTCCTGTCATTAAGCCATCAACCTTCAGAATAATCCTTACATTGGCAATCACAAAAGAATGGACAATTAGACAAGTAGACATCAATAATGCTTTTCTCAATGGAGAGCTTGAGGAGACTGTCTTTATGAGTCAACCAGAGGGATTTGTTGATCAGTTGAAGCCCAATCATGTATGCAAATTGAACAAGGCACTCTATGGGTTGAAACAAGCACCTCGAGCTTGGAATGAGAAATTAAAGGCTACTTTTCTGGGCTGGAAATTCAAGCAATCAGCTGCTGATACCTCACTTTTTTATTTCAAAAATGAAAACCAAATAATTTTTGCACTTATCTATGTTGATGACATTGTGATAATAGGTAATAATAGAGGACTGTTGAGGAGTTCATATGTAACCTAAACAAAAAATTCGCCTTGAAAGATATGGGAAGCTTGCACCGCTTCCTTGGAGTAGAGGTGATATGGCATGAATCTGGTATCTATCTTACTCAGACTAAATATATTACTGACTTACTTGAGAGGTTCGAATTGCAAAATGTAAAGCTTTGCATTACCCCTATTCCTGCTGGAAAGTCAATGTCAAAAACTGAAGGAGAAATACTGAAGAATCCAACAATCTACAGAAGCGCTGTTGGGGGATTGTAATACCTCCAATACACCAGACCAGATATCACTTTTGCCGTGAATAAGTTTAGCCAATTCCTGCAAACTCCAACTTCATCACACTGGCAAGCACTGAAGAGGGTATTCAGGTATCTAAAAGGGACAATAGACCATGGACTTTGGATTCAAAGAAGTGACAGACTTACTTTGAATGGATATTCAGACGCGGATTGGGCGTCCTGCCCTGATGACCGAAGATCAACCACCGGATACTGTGTTTATTTGGGCGACAACCTGATAAGTTGGTCCTCTAAGAAGCAACATGTTGTAGCACGTTCAAGTACTGAGTTAGAATATAGAGCACTTGCATCAATTGCCTCAGAAATAGTCTGGATTCAATCACTCTTTCAAGAACTGCAGTTACATTTGGCTGAGATTCCAACTGTCTGGTATGATAATATGAGTGCTGAAGCATTGGCAGCCAACCCCGTATATCATGCAAGGACAAAACATATTGAACTAGACGTGCATTTTATCAGAGATAAAGTGATTGCCAAAGAATTGGAAGTAAAGTATATTCCCACTTTAGACCAGATTGCTGATCTTCTAACCAAATGATTGAATCATTCAAGGTTTCTATTTTTGAAGGACAAGCTTGGAGTTACTCTTGCACCTCCTAGCTTGAGGGAGGGTGTTAAAAGAAGTAACTAACTTAACTACCTTATCCTTAGTCTACTCCACATTGTTGAAATCAGCCAAGTCATTACCAGCTGGAGCAATACATCAGCAGCCTTACTCAGCCGTTTCTCAGTGTAGTGCTAGCACTAAGTTTGTTGTAAATTATTCTAGACAAGATCCATGATTTCAGGAACCAATTAACAACCTGTCCTTCTAGATCATTCCTTGTATATGCTATTGCTTATTTAACCTCTTGCTGTGAATGTAATTCTTATGGTTAATCATATATCCTTTCTCTCTTGAAATCTAACTTGGATAAAATCATAAATAATCACACAACATCCCACCACCACCACCATCTCCTATCTCATCCCACAAAGCTTAAATAGATATGATAGATTCGGATTTAAAGACAAATAGATCCACCAAATCAAACTTATTGTATTATAGGCCACAAATTTGAATTCTTGCTAAGAGATCCATACCCATGTAAACTGAATACCGTACTTACTTCTACTTGCTAACGATTTTATCGGAGAAGATGGGTGGTATCGCCTTCGAAGAAATAAACATCGACAGTGGACGAATGGTGTATGCAATATAAATTAAAGACATGGAGAAAATGGCTTCCGTCGCGATCGATGGGTTAGCTGTAGCAATTGGAGAAGCGACGTAGAGTTGTCGAATTCAATCCAACGCTCGAAGGTTTTAGTGATTTAGGAGAAAATGGTAGGATGAAGTGAGTTGTTAATTTGGGCCGATTTTGGAAAGATTTCGATTTGTTTTCTTTTTGTGTAATTCCACGTCACACCGTCATGTTTTTATTGGATTTTGTTTTATTCTTTTTTTTTTCCTTTTTTCGTTTTTCCACGTCACAGTGTTAACGCGCCTGTTAGCCGTTTCTATTACCATAGCACGATTTGTATTTGTCATAAGAGAAGGCTATGGGAAATGTTCAATTTTGACAAGAATTAATCTATTTGTACATTAAGTTTGACACCCTCTATGTGTAAGAAATCTAGCCATTGATTTGAATGAATGTTGTTAAAATCAATGGTCATTATGTTTGCCACATCAAATGATGTCAACCAAGCTATCAAACTTGATGTACATGTAGCAAAATTGTTTTGATAGTTCGTTTTGATGGTATTCGATCTTAAGCAAAATCATGAACCCATTTCAAAAGTGATTAAAAAGACTTAAATACAGAGTTCCCAAAATAAAAAACTAAGGTCGAACCATGGGCTCGTCTAAAAGTATTGTTGTCACCAATAAACATCATTATCATCAATATAAAAAAGTATCCGTAATGACGTCATGACATTGACATTAATTAATCAAAGAAAAGCAAATGTCAGCTCTAACGTCGACACCTTTTACCAATCAAAAGAAAGTTATGATTACCTCGATGTAGGCAATCATGCCTAGGCTACGACTATGTCCTAGATAAAACCATAAACTGATTGGTTGAACTCAAGATCCAACAAATCTCTTCAATTAGGATCGTGGCACACAAAATGAGGTCAATCATTGTAGTTTGACAAGATAGAGGATGAAAGGCTCCTGTGAAAAAGTCTATAAATAGGGATGGCGATCTCCTACAAGGGGTTGAGCTAAGAAATTCTCTATAATATATTACCAAAACATTTTTAATTGAGAATTTATCTTTTGTTTACAATATTTCAGCAATTAAATACAATTATCCTACTAAATTTCTCTTAAGTTGATCTGCTATTGCCATGTCAATTTTAATCATTAACAACTTGATGCTAGAAGGAAGGTCAATCTATAGAGTAGCCCATATTTTCGATATTCTTGAGCATTCAGAATTAGTTCATCCAACAAATGAATAGAGTAAAATCAAATGAGTATCACTCAGGTTGTAGAGTCCGAGATGAAGTCTCTTACTAAAGGCGAAAATTCATGACTGTTCAAAGGAATGGGTAGTTTTCAGAAGAGTCCTTCAAATGTAGGACGAATGAGAAAATGAACACCCCCACCTCCATATAGACGAATTGTCAAGAGAATTGAAAGCATTTTAGATCTATTATAGCATAGCTCGTCCTTCAAATACTCATCCTAGTCCAACTCAAAACAACGTCACTGAAGAAATAGAGAAAAAAAGTTGAGTCATTTGAAAAAATGAGTAGCCGACTTGGAGGCTGATAGAATGCATAATACCTATTTAATTTGTTATATTTCCTCATATTTTGATGATTACAAGTGCTCAAGTTTCTAATTTTGGTTGTATTTTGTGTTTCAAGGGTTATATGAAGGAGTTGGATCAAATTAGACTCAAATTCACAAATTCTGGAAAGCAGAATTGAAGCTCAAAAGAAAAAGAAAAAGAAAAAGTGCACGATGCTGAAGTGAACTTTACTTAAGGCATGGGCACGCCTTACTAATCCGAACGGCCAGAAACTAAAAGGTGGGATTTTTGTGAAGGCTGGCTTGGAAGATTACACCTATTTTTCGAAAGGTAGGAGAATTTAATATCTTAAAGAGTCCCCATATGTAATTAGAGGATTTTGATAAATTTGGGGATGATTAGAATTAGACTAGAAATAGGAAACCAAAAATATTATCTTTCCTTAAAGATAATGATTCAAAAAAAAAAAAAAAGGAGAAAAGACTTAGTCTCCTTTAAGGGAGAGAGCTGCACGTTTTTTAAGGAGGAGGTTAGAAAAATATTGTTTTGTTTTTCAGAATTTTTATGGATTGCTAACTTTCTATTCCAGCACAAGGATAATTGAAGTTTTGATTCTTTAAGAATTGTGAGATTGAATTAATTTTCATTGTTCTTTTACTCTTTCCCTATTTACATATCTTCGGCATTTCTTGAAATTATTGTTTTGATTGATTATACAAAGTGCACGTTGTTTGATTGTTAAAACGATATATCGCCAATTCGAAATCTAAATCCATAATTGTTTAGATATTCTAATATTATTGGTGAAATAACATAGTTGATTACAAATAGGGTTTTCAATTTATGTTATGGAGATATATAATCTAGCTTAAATAAATCACGCTTGTGTATTTGTTGGTTAGAATTGGTAGCCTTTCTAGAGGTTAATGTTGTTGGTAAATTAATCCTAAGATCATATCTAGGATTGTTTATGGACAAGAGAAATAGTCAAAAGAACGTCTCTTGATTATCGAGATAGTAAGGATATCAAGATAGTAAGGAAACAGAGGTTATTATATCGTATCAATAATCATAGCCAATTTGGTGAAAGAATAAATGATTTTATTTTTGCATCAATGATCGATTCTCCGAATCAATTATGAGATTATACCTTGGGCTGGATATTTGACTAATATTGATCTTTTCTTTAATTTTCATTCTAGAAAAAAATTGCTTAAATTTAATTTGTTTACAACAATCCAAAACCCCCATTTTTCTTTATTGTCCTAATATTTGAAGAATTAAATCTAACCAATCCTTGTGGATACGATCTTGCTCATCCTTACTACAGTTTATATTTTAAGAGAGCAAGCATTTATTATTTGTTGGATTCGACACTCATCAGAGGCCAAGCAGAAACAAGTGATGGAAGAATATTCCACCAATCACAACTCTTTCTTCACCGGTGATATCTTGGCTGAACTGTTACCAGAAAAGTTGAAGATGACACAGATGACCGAATATGACAAGAAAGGTGACTAATTAGCCATCTCAACAAATGTACATCCTCAATGGAGCTAGTAATGCCATTATGTGTAAGGCATTCGCCATCACACTTGGGGACAAAGCCCAAAGGTGGTTCAGAAAGCTATCCCAAAGGTCCGTTAGAACTTGGAACGAGTTAACAACTTTTTTGGCCCACTTTATGGGCTCCGGAATTGGGTTCATCCCTAAGAATTGGTGAACATCTAATAATGATAGAGCAAGTTTTTGAAGAGCTACCTCAACAGATTTAACAAGCAGATTGTGGAAGTTGAGAAAGTCTCAGATGATGCTGCCTTTATAGTAGCCTTGTCTGGGCTAGGGCCAACGACGAAATTCTGGTGGTCTGCCCACAATGAAGTGCCAAGAACCTACCATACATTCTTGAGCAGAGTTGAAAAGCGAAGCTATTTTCGATCAGGAAGAAAAAAAGACAGAAGTAAGAAATGTAGCACATCCAAAAGAGAAAAGGTCGAACATGATACATATGCAAGAAATGAGGAATTAATGACGAGAGGTAGAATGACGTCGTCCCTATCTAGGAAGGTTCCAAAAACACCACCTTTAATACCTAATTGGATAGCTTTTTATGCAAGTAAGATATAAGGAGATCTTCCATAGACTTTCTTCCCTAAAGAGGAGCCCAGTCGATCACAATTAAAACAAATACGATTACTATCATAGGTCGACACGTCACAACGCTAATGATTTTCTAGATCTTGAAAAAGAAGTAGATGTTTTGATTAGATAAGGCCAACTCCAAGAGTTTATTTCCAAGCCCAACAAAATAGCAATGGCTCCTCCTACATAAACAAATGATCAACTTACCAACCATAAGACCTAACCAGTATAGAACATAAATTCAATTGTTAGTTCGAGAAAATCAATATGCAAAAAAGTTTTCCGAGGGTGCATTGGAGATAAGTTAGGGAGGTACATGTTTGGAAGAATCTCTAAGTAAGTCAACCTTAAACCAATGGTGGACCTGGAAATGAGATCAGAATGGTTTAACTTCTTGGAAGAAGATTTCCATAAATTACTGCAAGACTAGAACGACAACCTTGTTATAACAATGCCGGAGGTTGGAATAAAAATCCATTAAACGCTCATGAATAATGGGAGTTCTATCAACATATTATGTTTAAAGACCTTATAATATATCAGAATTTCAAAATGAAACTTGCAAGCCTATCCCAAGGACTGCCATCTTCATAGGTAACCATGTCAATCCAAGGGGACAATTGCTGATTTTGTGATCGTGGATCTACCATCTAACAACTACACCATCATATGGCGTCCTGTATTGCACGAGCCAAAAGTTGCAACATTAATCTTTCCACTCCAGGCAACGTTGGAGTTGATTAAGGTGACCAATTTAGAGAAATATGTGTTGGAGTGGTTCAACCTTATTATCGACCTGGCCAAAGTACGAGTCAACATGCTTCGAGGGAGACACGTGGACGGAACCAAAGAAGCCAGGTTGAAGAAGCCCGCATCAAACAACCAATCCATGATAGGAGAAAGGTATATGCAAAGACTCAGAGACCCTCTCCATCGATAAAGTTGAGGCTGGCATTCTAATAGTCACCCTACCCACCGCAGGAATCAACATTCGAAAAACCCTAGTCAACATAGGTAGTTTCTTTAATATATTACTCACAAACACACTTAGCTGGATTTGGATCCTACCTAACTTTCTGCTACCTTACTTAAGCCTACTGTTCGGGTGGCACACTGATCACATTTGTTGTTGAGGCGGAAAAATCTCCCTAAAAAGCCAACATCATGGTAGAGTTTGCAATGATAGATTCATCCTCTCTATACGACACCATCATGGGGTAGTCTTTGTTCTATGATTTAATGGCGATTGTCTCAAAGCGTCGTTACTTTCTAAAATTCCCTATCCCATGCGGGTGGTCGAGGTCAAAGGAAACACGAATTTTTTTGAAGAGTGTCGCATCCTTTACTGTCCAGCCAACCTAGATGCCGAAGTTGCATCCTTCCATCTTGGAGTGCACATGATCTACGTGGTAGATTTCAAGTCGCTAGACTTTAAGGTGAAAGTCTATGATAAAGAATCTGAACCAATTGAAGAGCTGGACAAATTTCAGATGAACCTAAATTATCCATAGAGGGAGCTTGCGTATGTTGCGGAATCCACTCCAATCCTCAACAATAGGGATGTGCTTGCTTGGAGCTATCAAGATATAGAGGGATTAAATCTCAAGATTGCTTTACCAGCTTCAGCAAAGCATTTCCCTAAGACATCTCCACTATTAACTAAAAGCAATAGAAAATGGAGAGTCTGCATAGACTTCACCTACCTCAATAAAGCATTCCCTAGGAACATCTTCCCACTATCAAGGACAGACCAAACGGTGGACGCCAAGGTCAGACACGAACTGCTGAGCTTAATGGACATGTATTTCGATTATAATCAAATACTAACGAGCTCGACCAATAGGATACCTTGTTCATTATTGATTGAGGTCTCTACTATTATAAAATGATACCTTTTGGTCTTAAAAAAATACTGAAACAATGTACCAACTTCTCGTAACTGCCATGTTTGCTCAATAAATTGGTAAGACTACGGAGGTCTACATCGACGACATGTTGGTAAAAGTACACCAACAGAAGATCATGACTATCATTTATTTGAGATATTTGGAATTCCTAAAAAATACAGAATGAAGTTCAACCTCCTCAAGTTCACTTTCGATATTTCGAAAAGTTTTTAACCAACATGGTGAATCAACGAGGAATTGAAGCCAACCCAAAAAAGATTCTAGCGATCATAAAAATGAGAGCTTCTACTTGACCTAAAGAAGTCTAGTGCATCACCGATAGAATATCTATATTTAAGCACTTTGTCTTTGAGGAAACATATTTGTGTAAACCCTTCTATGATGAAGTCTAGTGAGAAAAGAAGTTCCAATGAAAGGAGCGCCAAGAGGCCTTTGAAGATCTCAAAATGCAGTTAACTCAACCATCACTCTTTTCCAAACCTAAGGCAAACAAAACTCTCTCACTATACCTAATTGTCTTAAAGCATGCCACAATTGTCGTACTCATAAGAGGAGAAGACATGGTACAATATCTTTGTACTATGTCACTTAAGCTCTCCATAGTGTAGAACTTATGGTACTCTTCCATGGAAAAGCTGGCATTCTTTAATGATATTCGTAAGAAAGCTACAATCGTACTTCTTAGAACAATCCCATAAAAGTCTTAACCAACTATCGCTAAGAAAATTCCTACAAGAATCAAACACCTCAGGCTGTATAGTCAAGAAGCTGGGCTAATTTAACATCTCCTATAAGCTATGAACCGTCGTTAGGGATGGCAAAAAAGCTCGCCGGCTTGAATGGCTCGGGCTCGGCTCGGAAAAAGTTCGAACTGGGCCCGGCTCGGGCTCTGTTACTACGAGCCGAGGCTCGAGCCGAGCCTTATTTTTTTTGGCTGGGCTTTGCTCAGCTCGGCTCGGCATAAAAAAGCTCGAGTCGAGCCTAAACTTTTTTCTATAATTTATAATACGTATAAACAGCACAAATTTTAAATTTTTAAGTAAAAAATGTAAATTTGATGTTAAAAAAAAAAACAAAAAAACCTAGCCGGCCCGCTAAGGCTCCGACCGAAAGCTCTGGCCGAGCCTTATTTTTTTGGCCGGGCTCGGCTTAGCTCCGGCCAAAAAAAGCTCGGCACAAAAAGCTCGAGCCCAGCCCGAGCTTTTTTTTTTTTTTTCGACTCGGACTCGGCTCGGCTCGGCTCGTCTCGTTGACATAACTAACCGCCGTCAAGGGACAAGCCCTAGCTGAATTTGTAGCTAAATTTAAACCAAACTCTCGAAAGGGCCAACAATATGAAGATATCCCGTAAGAACTCTTTATTGATGGATCTTCAACTAAAGCTCCGTCAAGCGCATGATTATACTGATAAGATCAAATCAACACAACTTCTCCTAAATACGAAACTTCAGTTTCAAGGTCTAAAAATGACCAAGAAATTAAAAATATCCAGGATGATAGCACAAGTGAGTCTGCTCATTGTCAACCAAATCAATGAGTTCTTTCAAATCATAGAGGAGAGAATGACCAATTACTTCCAAGATGTCCAAAAAGAATTATAGAACTTCGAACTCACTGAAGTAAAGAAGATCCTTACATCCCAGAACAACCATACAGACATGTTGATTGGGCTCACAACCATTCAGGAAATGGAAAAACTCAATAGCATTTCATCATGATAGATAAGATACTTTGCGATCAAAAATAGCTTAGCAGTTGCTATTACCATAGATCCCAAGCTAACCCAAATGGATAAAATCATTGACTTCCTGAATGAATGATGGAACCTATTAGATTTAGAAAGTGCTCGAAGATTAAGAATAAGGTCGGTCAATATACTGGATCATCTACAAAAGATGATATGTAACCCTACTATTGAGATTCTTAAATGAGGAAGAGACACACTATGCTTTGTAAGAAGTGCATGAATGGATATGCGAAAATCACATCTGAGGACAATCCGTAACTCACAAGATCTTGAGATAAATGTATTTTTGGCCAACAATGAAATGACATGTTATATAGAAGATGTGACAAGTGTCAAAGGCTCATGCTAATAATTTGAACTCCACCTAAAGAGATCACTTCATTAACACTTGGCTATTTTCCTAGTGGGGGATAGACCTAATTGGACCGATGCCCACAGGAAAGATGCAACTAATTTTGAGATTACTTCACTAAATCAATCGAGGCCAAGCCACTAGCTAAAATTATGAAACAAAAGATGATCGACTTCATCTAGAAGTCCATAATTTACGAATTTGGTACACCTCAATCAATTATCATGAATAATGGCAAATAGTTTGATAATTCAGGGCCAAGATCTTTCTGCGAAGAATTAAAGATAATGAAGAACTTCTCCACTCTAAATCACCCCTAGGCCAATGTCCAAGTTGAAGCGAGAATAAAATAATCGAGGACAATTTGAAAGCTCGTCTCGACGAATAAAATTAGCATGAGTGAATGGGTTCCTTAATGTACTCTGGTTTTATTGAACCACATCACGAACCAGTACTATAAATGCCCTTCTCCTTAGCCTATAGAGTAGAAGCACTAATCACACTTGAAGAAGAAACTCCCTCATTCAAAATTGCACATTACAATGCAAACGGGAACGAAGAAGTATTGATAATGGGACTAGATCTATTTGAAGAAAAGAGGAATGAGACTGAGTTGAAAACAACAATATATAAACAATGGAGTACCATATATGATAACCAAAAAGATATATGAGAGAGGATTCGAGGTTGGTGATCTCGTATTAAGAAAGTTATTTCTCACCACAAGAGCTCAAATCCGAGTCACTCGGCCTTAACTAGAAAGGTCCTTAGAGGTGAAAGAGAATGAATCAATTGTTGATGTGATTACTCGCTTCGCCGATATTGTTAATGGCCTCAAAGACTTTGATCATAAATTTACTAATGGTGAGATTTGTAAGTAAAATGCTTAGGCCACTCTCAAAAGAATGGAGTCCAATGAGAATGTTGATAGAAAACACCAAAAATATCAACACATATCCATTGGAAGAGTTCTATGGAACATTGATGACATATGAGCTAAATTGCATTGAGACAAAGGACAACAATGAAAAGTAAAGAAGAGGAAATGCGCTAAATTACTTTTAAATCCATAGTTGATGAAGACACTTTAAGCAAAAATATGAATGGTGAAGAACTTGATAATCTATTTCTTCTTGTTAAAAAATTGAAAGGTTTTTGCAAAAATTATCGATTTCAAAAGAAAGAAGAAAAATGGCGAAAAGAAGAATATATTCATAAAAAAGAAAGCCCTTCAGTCAACATGGGATGATAGTGAAGATAATGATCATGATGAAAATGGAAGTCAAGAGGAAATTGCTAACATGTGCTTCATGGCTATTGATGATGAGGTAAATTTGAATGAAAATCGTTTATATGATTAATTATCTACATGTTGGATGAAATTCTTGAAGAATTTGAAAGTTTTAAATTATTCGATTCTCAAAAAGAAAAATTCTTTATTGGAAATTGAGGTAAATGAACTTTTAAAAATTCAAAATGATTTTGAAAAACGGAAAGCCGATTATGATTTTTGAATTAAGGAGAATTCTTCTTTACAAGAAAGGATTTTAAATTTGACTCAAATTATTCACAAATTTACTCAAGGCAAGAATTTTTTTTTGATTTAATGCTTGGTGAGCAAAAATGCGTTTTTGATAAATGAGAAATTGGATACAAACCATTTTTAAAATAAAAATCTCTTGAAAATTTCTTTGTTAAACCCTCTACTTCCCCTATTTCAAACGTCATGTGTATTTTTTACAATAAAAATAGACATGTATCTTTTAATTGTTCAATCAAAAATAGGTTTCACTTTTAGAGCAAATACAAGTGGATTCCAAAGTTCACAAACACTAACAATTAAAGACCCAAAGTTGTATTGGTACCAAATAACAAAAATTGAATTATTTTTTATAGGTACCAAAGAAAGTAAAGAGCAAATGAACCTTGAATAATGGATGCTCAAAGCACATGACTGGAAATCAAGCTTTATTGTCAAGTTTTAAAATAAAGGATGTAGGTCATTTGGAGATATTGTGAAAATAAAAGTCATTGACATTGAAATTATTGATAATCATTCATCTCCTTTTACTGAAAATGTCTTCTTAGTAGATAACATTAGATGTAATCTACATAATCTTAATCATTTGTGTGACGAATGTTATCATAACAAATTTGATTCTTCCAAGTGCATTATTGAGAATACTACATCCAAAGAGGTGACGTTTATAGAAAGTCGAAGTAAGAATGTTTATGTTATAAATATTAAATTTGAATGCGGAAAAAAATGTTTATCAAGCTTAAAATATGATACATATGAGACAGAAGATTATGTCATGTTAGCGTGAACCTACTTTCAAAATTTCCAAAAACTGTTTTGTTAAATGTTTGTCAAGTTTGAGAAAGATAAAGTTTGTGATGTATGGAAAACAAGTAAATAATTATTTTAAAATTAAAGTAACATTCTTCAATTGCAAAATATTTTTGTCTTCTCCACATGAATATTTTTGGACAATCTAGAATTACATGCTTAAATGGTAAACACTATGCTTTAATCATTATTGATGAATTTTCTAGATTTAATTGAGTCCCATTTTTGAACCTAGAAGATGAAATTTTGAATGCATTTGAACATTTTGTAAAAATATTCAAAATAAAAAGGGATATACTATTACTACCGGTGGAGAACTTGAAAATATTGCATTTAATGATTTTTGCAAAAAATTATGGTTATGAACATAATTTTTCGGCTCCTAAAACTCTTCAACAAAATGGTGTAGTGAAAAGAAGAATCACACATTGCAAGCAATGATTAGAATTATGCTAAATGAAAATAGCATGACAAAATATTTTTGGGTTGAAGCCGTTAACACTACTTGTTATATTGTTTATAGAGTTTCAATTAGTTGAAAGAAAACACAAAGCCTCCTATGAGTTTTGGAAAAATAGAATTTCAAATATTGGTTATTTTAAATTTTTGGTTGCAAATGCTTCATTTTGAATGCAAAAGAAAATTTCGATAAACTTAATTTAAGATCCGATATTGGAATCTTTCTAGATTTTTCATCGACCAACAAAATTTATAAAGTTTTTAACAAAAGAACTCTAGTCGTTGAAAAATCCATGCATGACACTTTTGATGAAACTAACCTTCTTGATCGCGAGGAAGGTATTACTATTGATGTTGGCTCGAAAACTCATTTCGAACAAATGAATTCAAGACCAAAATAAGAAAGATCCAAGAAATGAACACTCATATGAGCTCATCAATCAAAATGGACAAAGATGATCAATGTACTTCCATAAATATAACAAAATATCTAGGTACGATCAAATCTCTTCTTTACTTAATCACAAGTAAACTTGATATTATGTTTTGTGTGTGACCAGGGCCGGTTCTGTCATTTTTGGGGCCCGAGGCGAATTACATAAATTAGGCCCCCCAAAATCAACGTAAATGCAAAATCCAACTGTGTTATGTAACATATTGCTAACTTAACTAGGATATTATGCAACATATTGTATAATCTACTTCGCTGAATCACTACTTCGTCCTTATTCAACACATTATATTATTGCTTTTAAAGTACTTATCAATAATATCCACTGACTTTGAGTTAATATAATTTCATTTCGTTTCATATTTCTCTTTAGAGCTCCAAACTAATATTTAGAAGGCATAGTGTACGAGTCTATATCTAATGCCGAGTCTATATCTAATGCCCAATGATTAATCTACAAGACAATAACAAAATATCTCAATCATCTCACCGTTAAAGTCTCCAATATAGTTACTACGTGCTCCTATGCAAGATATCCTATAATAACCAATCATATAAGTCGATCATGCTACAATTATATAAGCCAACAAGACTTCAAACATTTTCAATATATTCAATAACAAGTTAGGACAAATCATTGCTTACCTGGGAAGTAGAATTTCGGTGAAAATTATGAAATCACACCCTTGAGAATTTCACCGTCAAAACTCACGAGCCTGAAATAAAAAGTTAACATCAACCATCCATACAAATATACAATTCTATTGCATTAATCTATTTTGTTTAAATTTAGAATCCAATTGCAAATTGCAATTTCATCAGAAATCCTACGAAATCAGAAATTAGAAATCCTATTTAACTATTTAAAAAAAAAAAACAGAAAGTGGAAACCAAACCAAAGATAAGATGAATCACATGGAGCTGCAAGTCCAGTCCAAAAATCAAATTAATACAAATCTATATCATACAAGATAAGCTTCTTCCTTACGGTAACTAAAACTAACTATTCTTGGCTTCCTCGATGCATTCAATAGCTCATTGATTAAGAGAAGTAAATAAAGAAAAAAATATGATAAACGAGAGCTCTGCGACTGACCCATGAATTCTCTTAGTGTTGAAGGGAGATTCACTAGGTCAATCAAATTGACAAGTTTCTTAGGATTGTCCATGACATGTCAATCAAATTGACAAGTTTCTTAGGATTGTCCATGACAGCCTTTCTCATCCGCTGTGATATCATTTTTCCCAAATTTCTTTGTAATGCAAACAGATAATTACAATCAAAGTCTAATTTAAATAATACAAAAACCATTAACTTTTACAACAGACAAATATAAAAAAGCAAGTAAGTTGAAAATTGAAAACCTAAAATTAAACTCGGCAATCCAAAATTTTAGGTGGTGGAATTGTAATTCTAACAGTAATTTAACCAAACACTTTGACTGCGGAGTATAAACTTGAAAGAATCTTTGAATTAATACCTGAAGCCTAGTGATTGTCCTTGTCACAGAATTTGGTGACCAAGAGTAGGCCTGCGAGCCTTTGAGAATCGTTTTCTCCTCTCAGTCATGCAATCTTCAAGCGACGGCACAGGGGAAGAGGGTCTTGACGAAGTGGAAACAGATGACAATTTTGCTTTTGTTCTTCATTTTTTTAAAAAAAATGGGGCAAAAAATAGGCCCCTCCGGTTTTGGGCCTGAGGCGTAGGCCTCATCTGCCTCGCCCCAAAACCGGCCCTATGTGTGACTATGTGCTTGATCTCAACCCAATTCTCAAGAATCACACCTTAGTGCCATAAAACTAATTTTAGACATCTTAGTAACACTAAGGCATTACATCTATGATATTCTAAAAGGTACCTAGAATGAAGTTATTGTATTCGAATTTGTAAATATGAAGAATCAATTGATCAATATTCTCACTAAACCTCTAACACTTGATTGGATTTTCATGTATTTAAAGAGGTTTGAGAATTATTAATGAATTTGTAGTATGTGACTAAATCGAATTCTTGCTAAATGTTCTCTTATGATTGATTTAATGTAAATAATTGGTTGGAATGTATATAAATTTTACCTAAATGATTATGCTTTCGTTATTTCATCACCCATTCTTTGCTTATTATTTTACTATACATGTGATGATTATCATCTTATTCAAACTTGCATATATTTGGCATCTTGTACTTAATTGAGGGGGAATATATTACCATTTTTTATGGTTGATTTAAAGTCTTGATCTTATATGTCATATTATTCCTCTCATATGTGCTATCTTAAAAGGGGAAATCTTCTATTGATTCCTATGGTTGTCTTTTGATCTTAAATGCTATGCCTTTTTGTTTATACGAAAATGGGGAAAATATGAAGTGAGATGATAATTATGCATGCTTTGATTTAAAAATATAATATGCTTTGAATACATAATTATTGATTTGTAAAAGATAGGAGGAATATGAATTACATGATAAATTTATAATATATATTCATTTATCAATATGATATTAATTGTTCAATCTTACCTTGCAAAACATCTTGTTTGTCATAATAAAAAATGAGGAAATTGTTGACCTGTGATTGATTTCATCCTTAATGTTTTAATCATAAGAAAGAAGATTAATATTATTTCTAACAATTGATTTTGAATGATGTAGTTCAATGTTAAAATCAATCAAGAATTACCAAAATCAACACATCATACATCGAACTCGAAATGAAGATCAAAGTGAAAGTTAAACATTCAAGTCAAATCATTTGAGACAAGAGTTTAAAAGATCAAAATCAAGACAATCAAACCAGGCTCATGAAGAAGGTCAAGATCAAATTCTAGCATTAAAGCTAAACGTCAAGAAAGATCAAGATCAAGAGTTTAAGAGCCGACGGAAAGAAACTTCGAAGCAAGATTAACTACTGGGCTTTCGAAATCACGTGTAAAGGTATAACACTTTGATCTTTAGTAATAAATGACAATAGCTCAAAAATCATTTTGTGAATGAAGAATTATTTTCATATCACTTGTGTAAAATATTGTTGATCAAAAGTAAGATCCATCTTTCAAAGCAATATTTGAACTTAAATCATGTTTCCTAAAAAACAAGAAAAAGAAGTCAACGTCGACGATTGACCGACGATGATCGACCGAAGGTCCCCAATGGTCCAAAATTTAACCATTTTGATTGTACAAACGGTTGTATTCGTCATCCGAAAATCGGTGATCGATCGGACTGGTCATCCGATTTTGTAGAAAGTTGGCGTTTTTCACTTCTATAAATACCAACTCACTTGCCATTCATTTTAACACTTAAGAGCATTCAAATGAGATTTTTTTGAGCTTATATTTTTATATTCATTTCATTTATTTTTTCATAACAAAAACTTTGATGTTGAATCAAACTTCTTAAATTATTTCTCTTATCAAAATATTTCATTTCTCTTTGTACTTAATTTATTTATATCAATTTTAAAAGAGATATATTTTTTAAGAAGATTCTTGAATTGCATAAACATTTTTTCTTCTTCATATTGAAAGTTTGATTGATTGAATTAAACTTGTAAAATCATCATATTCATCAAAGTTTCTCATTTCTCTCTTCGTACTTAATTTATTACAATTATCCATTAAAAGAGAGATATTTCTTGAGAAGATTTTTGAACTTACATTGTATTTATCTCTTCATCTTTTCATTGAAACGTTTTGATTGATTGAATCTAAGTTTTGACTATTCTATGCATCAGAATTTTTCATCTAACACTTGAGCTATCATTTCTTACTATTCATTGAAGTGTTAGCATCGCTTAGTACTTGATTTGTTTGTATTATTTATTAAGAGAGGAATTTTATTGTAAAATTACTTTGATAAAACGTGGGTCGTGTTGAAATCCCTTAAAGATCAACATTATATAAGGATCGGTGTTCGTTGTTGTAGTCACCGTATAGATCATATTGAGGTCCCGTAAAGCTTAATAGTGTGGGTCGTGTTGAAATCCCGTAAAACTCAACATTATATAAGGATCGGTGCTCATTGTTTGTAAATCACCGGAAGCGTTGTAAATGATTGGATTGCACCATAAGTCAATCAATATAGTGAAAAGACCTTGCTCATGTCGGAGAGTTTGGTAACGTAGAATGTAGATCATTGCTTTGGATCGAACCTTCACAATTATAGTGTTTGCATCATCTCTCATTTTTACTTATCGCTTTCATATTTGTGCTTAAGTATCTTTGTATTTGTGCATATTTGTTGAATTGTTATAATTGCTAGTATATTATTTAAGACTTGAATTTATTTTTGAAAAAGTTTTAAAAATCAATTCACCCATTATTTGGTTAATTATTCTTGGGATTTCAGAAACTTTAGCTCGCTTTGAGCCAAGTGCACTTGAGTCCAAAGCATATTTCGTTTAACAAACTTGTATGCCCTTAGTCGTCATAGTGAGATCTACCAAGTTTTAAAGTTTGGATTCACGCAAGTCTCATATGAATGGGTGATGACACAATTGAACAGTGAGGATGTCTCATAACATGTCGAAGTCGTCCAAGGGATTGAGAGAGTCGATGCACTATTAAGGATGCCAAAAAAAAAACTCGACAAATCCAATATCTATGGGGCACCCGCTTAATCTGGTATTCGAGTTCGAGATGGGCGGGTATGGATAACGAGTACCCTGCCACGCCTCGATTAATTTTTTTTAATATTATTATTTTTTATAATTAAATACTTTAAATGGAAAACTTTATGAAATTTCATTAGTTTCAATAGAAAATGGCAATCAAGATTATCTAAAAAATATGACAAACAATAAAAGTCTTATACCAAATATTATTTGAATAATTTAACTTTTAAAAATAAATAAAAAGTTAAAAAATTTATTATTGTCTCACTTTAATGAATGTGGCAATAAAATGAATTATCAGAAACTTATATAAAAAAATAAAATAAAATAAACGGGGCAAGGGTCTAGCCCTGACCTGTCCTGCTTTAAATGGGTAACGGGACGAAAATTATCCGACGGGGTGGGGGTTGGGAAGGTTGCCTCAACCCCAACTCGCCTTGCCCTGCCCCGTTGCCATCTCTACACACTACTTGGTCTAGGAGTTAACATGATATTGTAGAGGTTGCAAAAAAAGTAGGATTCGAAGTGATAAAAGAGAAGGATTTAGCCAAGCCACGTGCAAATCCATGGTAGAGTAGGCTTAAAATGCGGAGGGTTGCATACCAAAGGAATCACATTTTAGTTACAATTCTTGCTTAGGTTGGGATTGCTCCAAAGGGCATTGTTGATGTGCACGAGATGTTTTTTTACCACTGCAATTCTTGCTTGTTGAAATTATAATTCTTTTTGAGCCTAGTGAATTTGCATTTTGGTGGTGGTGGAGGAGAAGGAGGAGGAGAAACAATATTTTTAAATTGTTTTAATTAGGACTACTTTGCACTTTTTGCAAATTTTGGGGTTATGGATGCAATTAATTCTTTATTTATTTTTTATTTTTTAATTTATAGATGAAGGTAAATTCATCATTTTACAAGGAAAAGGGATGAAAATGTTGTATTCCACAACATTTGAGTGATTTAGTTAAGGGGATTTTGTGTCAAAATAAAAGGATGTGGAGTATTCCACAATACCGATAAAAGTTAAGAGGGTATTTTACAAATTACCATTTTTAAAACTTATGTCGAGCAATTGACTAATTAAAAAATCTCGAGTTATTGAATTAGTTTTTTATAGGTGTTAAATTGTCAGGCTAAGCCAACCTTTTTTTTTTTTAAATACTTGATATAAAAGTTTAAATTCTTATATAACTAGTCGTTGACACGTGCGTCGTTCGAATTTTGTATTTACTGTGATTTTATTAGTGTAGAAATTGTAGATATTAAAAAATAGTTTAAAATTTATTGAATTATTCAAAATCTTGGGAGCATCTTATTGCTTCGCTAATGCTCCCATGTGATTATTTCAAAAGCTGATATTACTACACAGAGAAACTCATCAAAAATAAAATCGAAAATATCAAACGTTTGACATACATAAAGATTGTAAGTTTACATGAGTAAGAAATATTTGATTCATTAAATAATAAAGCAAGCATCGAAAAATGAAAATGCATTGAAAAATGAAAAGGAGGTTCGCAACGAAATTGCTAAAGGAGGTTCGCAACCTTTGTTTCTATTTTGAAGAATTGGATTTTATCTTCTCTGTAATGAAAGACGAATTGGAAATTGGTTCCAAAAGAAAGGGGCAAGATATAATAATTAATTGTATATATTCATTAATTGAAACTATGCAGACACTGTTTTATGTTTGAGTGAGTCTTGAATTTCATTTTCTTTTCTCTTTTTCTCCAAGAAAAGTAAATAAATAAACAAATGTTTAAAGTGAGTCAAAAACTCAATATTTGTTAAGCATTTAAACCCAAATGAAATATCAATCAACGAAAACACTAACTGTGTTTGTATGTATGTGTGTGTATGAGAGAGACAGAAAGAGAGAGAGATCAAGTCCAGATGAAGTACCAAAATATAACAAATTTTTCATAATTTATTTATTTGTTTATTGTTGTTATGCAAATGGTTTACCCCTTCGAAATGGGGATCGGCCTTTCCGATCAGGTTGCGGGGGTCGAGGGGGCAGCGCGAAGACATGAATTTGTGTATGCGCTGTGCGAAAACAAGAGACATGAGTCCGTGTCTCTGCACAACAGGAGAAGTACAGAGACACGGAGTCCGTGTCTTCGCGAAGCACGAAGACTTTCTCTGTGATGCGCGAAGATCTGGTCTTTGTGTCTCCGCTCAGAGTGGAGCCTGTGTCTCTGCGTGCTCGGAGATTGTCCGCACTATGCGGATCTTGTGTCTGCGCTGACACAAATTTGTGTTCGCGTTCGGCAGACATGGATTTGTGTTCAACTTCTTTTTTCTGACCTCGACACATTAAAACAACCTATGGTCTTTATTTTTTTCCATTTCTTCCACCGACCAAGATTGTAGCTCCGAAATTGAATCAATATCTTTTTTATCTTTGAAAATGGGCAACATATTCGTTGGAATGTTGGAATGAATAGGTGCATCTGTTGGAGAAAAATCATTAACTTCTAGACACAATTTTCAACACATACACGAAAATCACAAATCCATGTCTCCGCACTGACCCTTGCGACCTGACCAGACAGGTAAATCCCCGTTTCGAAATGGCAAACCATCTGCATAATAGCAATAAACAAACAAATAAATATAAGAAATTTGTTTATTTTTGGTACTTCATCTGCACTTGAGATATCTCTCACACACACACATAAAAACACCAATGTTGTCAAATTCGGCCCGACCCAATCAGTTCGATCGGTAAAATCGGGAATCGGACCCAAAATCGGGCCAAATCATGTCCAATTAATTGATTATTACAAAACTACTCAAAACCCATTGAACCGCCGGTTCAATCATGAACCGGTCACTATTTTGAGCGGTTTTCCCGATTATATTTTTTAGATTAAAAAACTTTAACTTCATGAACGTGTTTCATAAATTACAATTCAAAAACTCAGAAAATTATTGGACGTCATGCTCATTTTATAGATGCACTTCTCTCAAATGATTTCATAAACTTACAATGTGGGATAATTCCTTCTATAAATGCTTCTCTCTCCAATGATTTCATAAACTTTCAATGTTGGATAGTGGCATAACAAAAAAAATGTTAAAATGCTTATAAAAATCATTTTCCAAATGTATGTCTAATTGACTAATTTGATTTTGAATTACAACGAATTAAATTGTAATATTCACCTTCGTCCTTTCATTTATTTAATTTTCAAATTTGACTTAAATTGCACTTGATTATTAATATATTAATGTTAGATATTATTTTCTATAAGTTTAAATTATTTTAATTTAACAAAGTAAACTATTTTAACATATTGATTTTTAATTTTTGAAGTATCGAGATTAATTGTAGGATAATAAATCTAATTAACAAAGACAGATTTACTTTGAATTATTAATATGAAAATTTAAAAAACATGTTTTCATAGTATTTTATTATTTTTGTATATATTTATTGCACCGGTTCGACCCCGGATGAAATTTTTGACCTTTGACTCTTCATCTTTTTTAGGTTGATAACTGGGTCGATTTTCAAAACATTAACAAACATATTTAGTGTTTTCGTTAATTGACATTTCATTTGGGGTTAAATGTTTAACAAATATTGAGTTTTTGACTCAATTTAGGTCTTTGTTTATTTATTTACTTTTCTTAGAGAAAAAGAGAAAAGAAAATAAAATTCAAAACTTGCTCAAATATAAAAAAAGTGTCTGCATAGTTTCAATTAATGAATATATACAAGTATTCATCTTGTCCATGTATAAGCTCGACATAGTAGATACGTTTTTGGTTTTCAATTTGCAGAACATCTTTTTCTGCTTATTCAAAATGTCTTTTAATAATTTAATAATCTTTCTTCGGTTGCTTAGTTTTACATCTCACCTTTCTGTTTTGGAACCAATTTTCAATTTATTTTCCATTACAGAGAAGATAAAATCAAAATTTTCAAAATAGAAACGAACCTCCTTGATTTCCAACGTCAACAACACCACGTACCACCTGAAGCAGGGATCGTAGCACCACTACAAATCGTCGCTCTCCAATTCCTTTTGCAATTTAATGGTTTTTTGAAAATTCTAAATATATGTAAACGAGAAGAAAAAATGATGCAATTCAAAGTCTGGTACGGTGTCATTTTAATAGCAAATTGGGGGAAAATAATGTCAAAACGTATAAAATTGGAGGACTTGAAGAGTGAGAACTAGGAAAATGATCACCAACATTTCATTGGTTACTATTGTATCCACGGTAACTACAAAGTGCATTTTTTAATATAATATTAAGTAATACTTTCTGGTTCATATTTCATGTGCTCTTTTTTTTTTTTTTTAATTATTGGTGATGTGTCCAAATGAGTAGATGATGATGGTGCTATAGAGATGCAAACATAATTGGAATGTCCTATTACACCTACCATTTCCTATCATCGACTATTTAAAATAAAATAAAAAATATTGCATGTTATAAGCATTATAAGCACAACATTATTTTATCTTAATTGCAAATTTCGTTATGTTATTGTTTAAATATTTCAACAACATGAGTGCTATTACAAAACCAGTGCTACTCAACTCATATAGTTTGATTAAAAACAAGAAAGTAAATGTATTGATAACTGCAAATTTCTTTTTTCCTTTGTTTTACTCGTGACATCACATCAACTCATTAAGCCCTATTTGACAATCATTTTTTACTCATTTTCATTTTCAACCACACAATCTCACAATAAAATATTATTAATGTACATCTAAAATGTGGAAATTACATGGATCCCTACTTTTCAAGATCCAAGTTCAAAATTCAGATTTTAAGTTTTAATGTTCAAAAATCAGATATTTTATAGATAGATACAATTTTTTTATATTTAATCAAATATTAATTAATAATATTATAAAAATTAATTTATATACACCCCCACCCCCACCCCCACACCCCACACACGATTTTAAACCCTAATCACTCAATAATCAGCACAACTCTCTCTCTCTCTCTCGGCGGCGTGGGAGGGGTGGCCGGCGGTCGGTGTGGTGGCTGGCTGGTGTTGGTGTCGGCGACGTCGACGTCAACGGACTTCCTTACCGTCCTTCTTTCTCTGCCTTCCTTCCCCATTGGCAGCCACGACCAGGAAGTTGTCACGGTGACTATATCATCGTTGCTGCAGCGGCACGGCGTCAAGCCACATCGCCTCTCAGATCACAGAGGCGACAACATCCTTGGGCGTTGGTGGTGTCGATTTATGGGCTATCTAATTCTTGGGTGTTGGTGGTGTCGATTTCTGGGCGATCTGACAGCGATCATCGTCGTTTTTTGGGTAATCTAATTCTTGGGTGTTGGTGGTGTCGATTTATGGCTGCGAAGGTTTGTCGTCACTCTGCCATCGTCAATCAGTGGTGGGTGCAGTTCGGTGATGATGGTGGGGTGCAGTCGGTGCGTTGGGTTTGAGTTTGACTTCTTCGATGGTTGCTGTTGTGGTGTGTGTGGTTGTTGTGGTACGGTGCCAAATTTTTTATTTTTGTTTCCGATTGTGGTTTTCAGATTGTGAGGTGGTGGCGGTGTGGCGGCCTGTGATTTGGGTTGTGAAGTTGTGACGTGCGCTGTGCTGTGACCTGTGCTGCGATCATTTGAAAATAACTTGTGATTATGAGCAAAATTCTGAGTTGTGACCTGGGCTGTGACCTGTGACTTGAGTTGTGACCTGGACTGTGACTTGTGATCTGGACCGTGATTTGTGAATTGGACCGTGACCTGAGTTGTGACCTGGACTGTGACTTGTGAATTAGACTGTGACCTGAGTTGTGACCTGTACTGTGACTTGTGACCTGAGTCGTCAGAATCGGAGTAGTCACCGGAAAGGTCACCGGAATCGGAGTAGTCGTCGGAAAGGTCGCCGGTCTTCGGTCGCCGGAGAGGTCGTCGGAGCGATGGGGTGGTGGAGCCGTGGGGGTGGGGGTGGGGGTGGGTTAATTATATATATATCTTTTTATATTTTAGTATATATAAATAAAAAAATATATAAATATATATGTGTATGTATAGGTTAAAAATCTGATTTTTGAAATGTGAAAGATGTTTTGTCATTTTTGAAATAGGGTAAACTTAAAGTAGGATTAATGAATTTTTCCCATCTAAAATTTTCTTATTTTTTAACCATATATTCTCTAAAAACCTACTATTCAAAAACTCATTTTTTTTAAAAAAGAATAGCTGTCAAGCAGGGGCTAAGTATTTGAATTGTATGGCAGCATCTACCCAAATTCTCTAATGGGCAAAAAGATCTAAAATAAAGGCAATACATACACCCACCAAGATTTTCTGTTTTATTGCATTTTAGAAGGATTATGTAATGAAAATGTCGCATTTTACATTAACATATAATCATCAATTTTATAGCATCTTTCATGCACCATAATTACAGCCTCTGCACAGATTCCTTACTTTGGCCGACATGCCTTCTCAAGAGGCCCAACTTGTCTTGCAAACTGGTAAAAATAATAATAATAATGTAAACTTAGATTTTTCGAGCTGTGCATGAGAGCGTGCGCGTGTTTTAGGTGCGTTGCACAAATTAATTTGAAATAGGGAAAAGTAAGGGACCTGAAAGTAATGTTCTAATTTCTTTTTAAGAGCAGAATATTCTTTCTTCACTTGTTGGAAAGTTCTCTTGCATCTGTAAAGACATCAAGAATCAGTTAATATCATTAATAAGTCTATATTAATGAAAAGATTCCCATTGATTATCCGCAGAACCTGTATTTTTCCTACATTTAACTCCTGACCCACAAAAAAAAAAAAAAAAATGAATTTGGCTGCATGGTGAATAAGATTTAGACAGTAAATTATATGTAAAATTAATTACCCTTCGCCATTTCCTGTTTTGCAGTACTCTATGAATTGTGTGCACTCATTTTTCAACTTTCTGGCTCCAATGCTGCGTATATAGATTACACAAATAGTAGGGTTAATTTTGAAAGATGAACAATTATACCTGCTAGATTTCTATCTTGATTTATTTTGATTATGGAATTATTATTATTATTATTATTATTATTATTATTATTATTATTATTATTATTATTATTATTAATTACCTGCAACTACTCCCCTTGAACTGGTGCATATAGTTGTCCAGCTTAGCAAATTCAAGAGGGTTCTTCTCCCTGACAAAAAAAGGAAATACAAATTCATAATCAAGAATCTAAGCTTTTGATGTCATTTTTAATCAACTGTTAAACGTTATGAGCGCCGAATTGCATCTCCAATATATAGGGACGGAGAAATGCCCAGAATCAATTAGTGCTCACGAGACAATCTTACAACTGAAATTCAAAGAAACTAAGATTTTACTCACAAAGCCTGCTCTATATTTTGGATTAATCGAGCTGAATCCCTGTAGTACAATGTAACAACTTCTTCCACGAAATTCGGACTCGATTCATCCTGTAGCTCTTCCAGCTGGGTAAATTGTTCATGATCCAGATATCCCTGCACAATGTCCCATATTAGTTTGATTCTCAACAACACAACAAGATAAAAATATATTGACAGTGCTCTTTCAGCATTGTGCATCATCCTAACATTCATGTATATATACACTTAATATTACTGTGTATGAGAGAGAGAGAGAGAGAGATGCATGCAAATACAGAAACAATTATACATAGAACTTTCTCAAACATATAAAGAAACTTGCAAAAGCGAATGTGTTTCGCATGCAGAAGTCATTAATTAATGTGGGAGAAATAGAAAACTTTCACCTAGAATAAAGGAATAATCTTGTTTTGGCTAGTGAGCCACACTTAATTAATAATAAGAAAGTAGTAATTAAGAAATACCTGATAAAAAAGGGCCTTCTTCATGTTAGCAAGTTGTCTATGCAAATTCATTTCCATTGAAGAAATGTGTGATACACAAAAAAATGTTGGGGAAGAGAGAGAAAGAGGACTTCGATGGAAATATGTGATAGCTGAAATGAGAATGCAATATAGTTTTGCATGAAGCTAGAGGGTTTATATAGGGCAAGAATTGTTCCTCTCTATGTAGATGAGATAGAGAGATGCTAGGCTTGATGCTAATCAATATTTAACTAAATATGGAACATTCATTTCAATTCCAGCATATAATAAAAAAGGACTTATATATGCATGGACATTGTAGAGCCAAAACACAACGGAAGCAGTAAACTCAACTAATTGAAAAACACACAAAGTTCATCAACACCAAGAGACCGATTATCATACATTGGGCTCAGAATAATATGTTGTACCTTTCCGTACATGAGAAATAGCCACAAAAACTCAAATCCTAAAGATCGAAAACAAATGCAGATACTCGATGGAAACAAGATCTAACAACTCAAAACCCTCAACCGAAAACTCACTAAGAATCTAATCACAAAGATTTATGAACAAAATCAGAAGTTTTGATCAATACACAAAGAATCAAACGAGGGACTGGAGAGACGAAAAACAGAGAATCTAGAAGCTTCGCACAAAGAAAAGCAGAATGAATCATCCCAATAAGTGATTGTTCAAGCCCTTAAATACACAAATCCATCACCGTAGATTCAGCTAAAGATCAATGGTCTAGAGCAGAACATGTGTCCACCTTATTGGGACGAGTATTAGGCCGGTTTCTTTGTGTTATCAGGCAATGGCCAGATTTAAACCAGCAATGGGCAAGGTCCAATTTCATCATAGCCCAATGAACTAAATGCAACTTATATAATTGGCATCACAGCCCATCAAACACGTGTATACATGTATTCATAATATGATGCGGTAATTGTCCAATATGTTAATTAAGAATGCTCCTTTGCCATATCCATATAATTTGATTAATAATATATGCATTTTAATCAATTCACCAAGCTTCATTACTGCCAAGAGAATGATATAGAGAAATTTACCACAATCCCTACATTTTAATTTTCAATTTCAAAAATCAAATATCAATAATTTTTTTTCAATCAAAAATCAGGTATTCCTACCACCACACACCCAACTAAACAAGACCCTCCCTTCACCCATAGACTCATTCTTTTGGTTTTCCTTTTTCCACTGCTTTCCAAATTTTACAAGGACGTCAAGTTCAGCACGACGATCGGAGTTGATGTCGCTGAGGTAGTTTGATTTTTGATAGAAGAAGATGGCTTCATTTAGTGCAGCAGAGCTTTGTAGCGAGACCAGAGAGGAAGACCAGTTGCGGTCGTTGGAGTTTATGTGGAGAGGTAGCTTGATTTTTTTATCCAGATCTGATTTGAGCTTATGCTTGAAGAACCCTAGAAATCCCAATTTTACAGTGTTGTGATAGAGGGCATCAATTTGGGATGATGCCTATGGTGTACCTATATAGATCGGTTTGATGGTGATGGCGCTATAGGCCGTGCTGGAGGTTGTGGAGTTGGTAGATTGGAGAAGGTGGCAGTGTTGGTTTTGGATTTTATGTGGATGTGGTGGTAGTCATGGTGGCGGCGACTTAGGTGTCTCTAATGTTTATGGTGGTGGTGGTGGTGCTATAAGTAGTGTTGGTGCTTGTGGTATTGGTATTAGTGGAGGTGATGGTGGTGGTGGTGAGGTGACAACGACATTTGGGTAGTGACGGTGCTAGTAGAGTGGTGGTGTGGTGGAGTGGGGAGGGATAAAAAACGATTGTGATTAAATGTTTGGATAATTATGATCGATAAAATGGGTAATTTGTGACCTAATAATATGCGACTTAAAAATTGTGATTTGCAACTAATTAATAATTGTGATCCATAACTTTTGTCTTTGTAAATGTGATCTTGTACGATTTGTGACTAGTACGTGACTATGATTATACACTCTATATTATTGTGACCTTTATCTATTTAACTAATCTTATGAGGTGATCACAAGCTTTTTCACAAGTTTCTTATTTTTTAAGCATATCTTGAAATCTTTATATTTATATATTTTTCCTATAATATTAGAAATAAAAAGTTGCTTTAGCATATGCTAATTGATAATGGGCGAGAAGCTATTCCAAACCTTTTCCCGGATGGTTCTTATACTACAAAAAAATAATTATTTCCTGAAGAAACGGAATTTATCCCAAAAGGAGAGAAAAGTTGGCAAGAAAATTTTGCTGCCAAAAAAAAGAAATGATGTAACAACATTATCATTAATTCATTATTCCTTTTCAGGACGAGAATTAAATAGTTGGAAGAAATGCATAAAAGGTTTTGCTAACTCACAATAGGGGGCCCGCTTTCAATTCAAAAAAATCATGGGCCCTGCATTGTGAAGGGCTCAGTACAGCCAAATTCATGCATAAAACCCTCAAATCATTAAAAGGCACGTATTCAAGAAGGGAAGGCCCACTCATGAATTTTCTTATTAATCTATTGGGATTGATCCCTATAAGTTGTGCAACAAATTTTCACTTGCCCATAATCTTGATTTTAATTAGATTTTTGAAAAAAATTCCAATGGTGTTTATTATAGGAATTCATGGTATCATTAAGGGCTTTTAAAAAAGCAATTAATATCCCGTTTGATTTAGCTAAAAAGTTAATAAAATCTAAATTAAAGTTAATAATTAATTTTAATTTCACATGAATGATTCATAATTTTTATCAATTTTTAAACTACAAATCTTATTAACTTTTATCAAAATTTCCCCCAAAAATTTGATTCTTAGCAAAACCAAACAAGAACTACCACATTATCATACAACTAATGCTTTTATATACACCTGTAGGGAACATATACTCATGTGATCCAAGGTGCCATTACAACAAGGACAAGTCCGAGGAAGGATCCGTTGATTGTCGAAGAATGACCAATGACGCGATCGAGGACAAAGTGGGTGAAAGAGGTTATGGCATTGTTCGTTCAAGCTACGGTTGACGATATGACGATTGTGATAAAGAATGGGACAAATTCCATGTTGGGGTCGAGGCCGAAATCGGATTGAACGACATTGATTCGAGCGGTTGAAGATGAAGGCTTTTCTTTGCACTATGTGACCGCATAGTGCAACCCACCATGCGGTCGCATGGTGCCACACCGAGACCTGAAGGTCTCATTTTTTTAGACCTATACGACCGCATAGGAAATGCCTATGCGGTCACATATGGTTAATTTTGGCAACAATTTTATTTTCCACATTTTTCCTTATTTTCTTAGAATTCTATTAGATTACGAATTTTAATAGTTTTAGCAAGTCAATTCCGGTTTTTCTTTATTTCTAGGATTTAGTATAAATTATATTTTCATTCATTGTAAACATTAGACACTATTATTATTGAAATGAATTGTGTGGCTTTTATATTTTCAAACCCTTTGTTCTTCATTGAGCAATCTTGAACTTTTAAAGAATCGAATTCTTGTGGTGTTCAAACTACCGGGTTAGATTCATTACATATGTGATCAAGAGATCAACATATTGTTGGCGATTGTGTTGGTTGCTTGGTTTATAAATCTTTGGTTGAATCCAAAACCTAGATTAGTTGGCTTTCTTAGGATGGTTCTAATCTCGTTGTAGGTTGCGCAACTGCAATCGCTATGTGATTTTCATCAGTTGGTATCAAAGCGAAGTTCCAATAATCAAGGTTCTATCTTTTCTTGTCTTTTGAGTCTTGTTTTCTTTAGTTATTCACATTTTTTGAGTCAGACCGTATTTCTTGAGTTATGATCCAAAAAAAATTTTACGAAAAAAGAGTCAACGTTGTTTTCGGCCTATTTACAAGTCCGAATTCAATTTCGTTTGTTTCGCTGGATTTGTAATCACATTCCCGAGTAAAAATAATAATGTTCATCTGTACAGTACGAAAAAAGTATTATTATTACTGGAAAATTTCCAACAGTCCGATTTCATTCTCAAGTAAAAAAAAGTGTCAAAGTCAATTCAAGAACCAATTTCTTAAATTAAAAATTAGTTTTCACTTCTACTTATCCAATTTCTTGTTTTTTTTCGCCTCATAGATCTCTTGAAGTACGTGTCGATCATAACTCGGTTTGAATTTTTCGACAATAAGATTTGGTTGAGTTCGATATTGACTTTTAAGCACTTGGGTGAAAGTATTGAGTGGAGAAAGGCAGAGTGGTGAGACTAATAGATGGAAAAAGCCATATTGAGTTATACAAGAGTGAAACACGTGAGGCATATAAAAATCTTAGAATTAGAATGTTTAACGAAGACGGTTCTACATCAAGCAGGAATCAAGATCAAGCTGGGATGGCAAATGACATGTATCAGCTGTTTGAAAGATTGTTTGGTGACATGAGGGACATGATGGTAGACAGGATGCAATACTTGTTGACTTATGTAGGAATCGCTCCAGAGAGATTCCTAATGCAAGGAGGCAAGGTAGGCAAAGGCGTAAGATGAATCTTGAGGATAAAATTGAAACGGGAAGTTGAATGGATGAGGATACATTGGCGGATGTTGACTTGGGAAGAATACGGGATAGAGTAGATAGGTATGGAAGAAGGGGTCAGGATCATGATGGAGATAGAGATGGAGATGATGGAAACATGGGCAACATAAAGATGACTATTCCAACATTCAAGGGCAGAAGTGATCTAGAGGCATATTTGGAGTGGGAAAAGAAGATTGAATTAATCTTCAATTGCCACAATTATTCGGGGAAAAAGAAGGTAAAAATTTCAGTCCTTGAATTCACTGATTAACTATTACTTAGTGTAATCAAATAGTAACTTCAAGGAGGAGGAATAGAGAGCAACTTGTTAGTACCAGGGGGAATTGAAAACCATCATAAGGAAGAGGTTTGTGCCTAGTCATTACTATAGGGAGCTTCATCAAAGGTTGCAAGACCTTTATCAAGGATCTCGGAGTGTGGAAGACTATCACAAGGAGATTGAGGTTTTGATTATTAGGGCAAATATTGAAGAAGATGGGGAGGCTACCATAGCTCGATTTATGAATGGTTTGAATACAGAGATAGCGACTGTAGAGGAATTACAAAATTATGTGGAGATGGAGGAACTACTACATGTGGCTATGAAGGTGGATAAACAATTGAAGAGGAAGGGGATAGTTAGGTATTCATCGGGTTCTTTAGGTTCCAATCCTTTCATGGAAACTGAGGTGGGACAACAAAGGTGATGGGGTTGTTCAAAAGGGGAGAGTTGAGTTTCAAAAGCAGAGAGCTGAATTTCCAAAAAGTAAAAAGGAGAATACTAACAATGCTCCAATCAAGGCGGGAGCCCAACTAACGAAGAATAGAGAAATCCAATGCTTTAGGTGTTTGGGATCGGGACACATCGCTTCTCAATGTCCAAATAAAAGAACAATGGTGGTGTACAATGAAAAGGTGGTGAAGAAAAGTGAAAGTGATTATGAAGACATGCCAGAGTTGGAGAAAGTTAGCATTGAAGCAAAAAGGGAGTATATCGTGGGTGAGTTATTGATTACGAGGCGAGCTCTTAGTGCTCAAATCAAGACGAATGACTTGGAGCAACAACAGGAGAACATATTCCATACGATGTGTCATATCAACAATACAGTATATAGTGTTATTATTGATGGGTGTAGTTGCACTAATGTAGCTAGCACCACACTTGTAGAGAAGTTTGGACTTGTATTGATGAAACATCTCAAACCTTATAGATTTTAGTGGTTGAATGATAGTGGTGATATTAGGGTGAATTGGAGGGTCTTGATTAGTCTTTCTATTGGGAGTTATCGAGATGATGTTACGTGTGACGTAGTTCCTTTGCATGCTCGGCATATATTGTTGGGGAGACCATGGCAATATGATAGGAAGTCGATACATGATGGGTATAAAATAGGTACAACTTTAGAAAGGATGGGAAATCAAGTACTATTGCATCATTGACACCACAACAAGTGTTTGATTATCAAATTAAGTTAAAAAGTAAGGAGGAGATTAGGGTGAAAGAAAAATAACGTAATAAAGAAAATGGTGAGGTGGCTAGTGGAGAGGAAAAAAGATTGGAGCCACATGACGTGAAAAACAATAAGATTGAAAGAAAAGAAAAAGGAGAGGAGAGGAAAGAAAGAGAAAATGAGAGGAAAGAAAGAGAAAATGAGAGAAAAGAAAAAGAGATGAGAGAAAAAACGAAAGAAAAGTTCTTTACAAAAAAGAAGTGAGTTGAGGAGAACGATAGTTGATAGGCAACCAATAATTCTTTTGGTATACAAAAAATCACTCATCAATTGTGAGGTGCCTAACATATCTCTCCCTATTTTGGCTACTTCTTTATTGCGAGAATTCAAGATGTATTCTTGAAGGACGTGCCTAGTGGGTTACCACCCATTCGAGGCATCAAACATCAAATTAATTTTGTACCGGGAGCTTTCATTCCAAACCGACCAACATACCGTAGTAATCCCAATGAGACCAAGGAGCTAAAAAGGCAGGTGGACAAGTTGCTAAGCAAAGGGTATATGCAAAAAAGCATAAGTCCATGTGTCGTGCTGGTGTTACTCGTACCGAAGAAGGACGGAACATGGAGAATGTATGTAGATTGCTGAGCCATCAACAACATTACAATAAAGTATCGAAATCCTATCTGTAGGTTAGATCACATGTTAGATGAATTACACGGTGCATGCATGTTTTCTAAAATTAATCTTAAAAGTGGTTATCATCAAATTATGATGTGAGAAGGGGATGAATGAAAAACTGCTTTTAAAACCAAATATGGATTATATGAATGGTTGGTTATGCCATTTGGTCTTACTAATGCACCTAGTACTTTCATGCGTTTAATGAATCATGTTTTGCGTGCTTTCATAGGTAAATTCGTGGTAGTATACTTCGATGTTAGCTTGATTTATAGTAAGGACCTGAATGAGCATATAGAACATTTAAAGCGTGTGCTTGTAATTTTAAGAAAAGAACAACTTTATGCTAATTTTAAAAAGTGTACATTTTGTATGGAAAATGTTTCTTTCTTAGATATGTTATTAGTACTAAGGGAATAGAAGTGGATACAGATAAAACCAAAACTATTAAAGAATGGCCTACACCTAGAAACATAACTGAGGTTAGAAGTTTCCATGGTTTTGCTAGTTTTTATAGTTGATTTGTTAAAGACTTTAGCACACTTGCCACACCGCTCATAGAAGTTGTTAAGAAGAGTGTATGATTCAAATAGGACGTAGAACAAGAACTTACATTTAAGGCTATTAAGGATAGGTTGTGTAAAGAACATGTTTTGGCATTACCTAACTTTGATAAATCTTTTAAAATTGAATGTGATGTGTCGAGAATAGTTATTGATGTTGTTTTGATGCAGGATAGAAGACCTATTGCACACTTCAATGAGAAAGTAAGCGGGACAGTACTCAACTATCCTACATATGACAAGAAGTTGGTATGCGCTTGTTCGAGCTTTGGAGACTTGACAACATTATTTATAGTCGAAAGAGTTTGTGATCCACGCTAACCATGAATCCTTGAAGCATTTGAGGGGTCAAGGGAAGCTAAACAAGAGATGTGCATGCTGGATGAATTCATTGAGACATTCCCATATGTTATCCGATACAAACAAGGTAAAAAGAATGTAGTAACGGATGCATTGTCACGAAGATATGTGCTTCTTACTTCTCTGAGTGCAAAATTGCTTGGATTTGAATACGTGAATGATGTTGATTTTTCTGATAAATATGAGTCATGTAGTAAGGGGGCTGTCGATAAGTTCTTTAGGCATGATGATTATTTATTTCGGAAAAATAGATTGTGTATTTCTAGATGTTCAATGAAGGAGTTGCTGCTCGGAGAGTCACATAGTAGAGGTTTGATGGGTCATTTTTGGGGCCAAGAAGACTTTAGAGATGTTGGGAGAACATTTTTATTAGCCTAAGATGAAAAGTGATGTAGAAATGATATGTAGTCGATGCATAACATGTAAACAAGCTAAAACTAAGATTTTACTATAAGGACTATATACACCATTACCTGTGCTTAGTGAATCTTGGATTGATATCTCTATGGAATTTTTTTTAGGTTTACCTAGGACTAAGAGATAACGTGATTCAATATTTGTGGTGGTAGGTAGATTTAGTAAAATGGCACACTTCATTCCTTGCCATAAGACTGATGATGCTATAAATATTGCAGACTTATTTTTAAAGGAAATAGTGCGTTTGCATGGGGTTCTTAAGAGTATTGTATCAAATAGGGACGTTAAATTCCTTAGTCATTTCTAGAGGGTTTTGTGGGATAAGTTAGGAACTAAGCTGTTATTTTCTACAACTTGTCACCCACAGACTGATGGCCAAACCGAAGTAATTAATAGGACTATGATCCAATTGCTACGTACAGTGATTAATAAGAACTTAAAAAGTTGGGAAGAATGTTTACCTTTCATTGAGTTTGCATACAATAGGGTCATACATTCTACTACTTCATTTTCTCCATTTGAGATTGCTTATGGATTTAACCCACTAACACCATTGGATTTGATTTATTTTCCTGTTAATGAACATGGTAGTTTAGATGGAAAAAAAGAAGGCGGAAATGGTAAAGGCATTAGACGAAAAGGTAAAGTTTCAAATTGAGCTGAAGAATAAGCACTATGCTTTACAAGCAAACAAAGGGCGGAAGAGCGTTATATTTGAACCTAGTGATTGTGTTTGGCTACATTTGAGAAAATAACATTTTCTAGAACAATGAAGTCGAAGTTGCAGCTACGAGGAGATGGTCATTATCAGGTCATTGAACGGATCAACAATAATGCTTACGAGCTGGATCTTCCTAGTGAGTATAATGTTTCAACGACCTTTAATGTATCTGATCTCTCTCTATTTGATGCAAGTTCAGATTTGAGGACGAATCTTTTAGAAGATGGAGGGGATCATGTGATCCAATGTGCCGTTGCAACAAGGACAAGTCCGGGGAAGGATCCGTTTGATTGTCAAAGAAGGCCAATGATGCGATCGAAGACAAAGCGGGTGGTTGATGCTATAGCATTGCTCATTCAAGCTACAATTGACGATATGGCGATCGTGACGAAGAATGGGGCAAGTTCAATTTTGGGGTCGAGGCAGGAATTAGATTGGACGACATTGATTCGAGCGGTTAAAGAAGGATGCTTTTCTTTGCACTATGCGATCACATAGTGCAACCCACCATGCGGTCGTATGGTGCCATACCGAGGCCTAAAGGTCTCATTTTTTGAGACCTATGCAGCCGCATAGGGTTAATTTTGGGCAGAAATTTCATTTTCCGCATTTTTCCTTATTTTGTTAGAATTATATTAGATTATGAATTTTAATAGTTTTGGCTAGTCAATTCCCATTTTCCTTATTTGTAGGGTTTAGTATAAATATTATTTCCATTCATTGTAAATATCATACACTATTATTATTGAAATCAATTGTGAGGCTTTTATGCTTTCAAACATTTTGTTCTTCATTGAGCAATCTTGAACTTATCAAGAATCGAGTTCTTGTGACGTTCAAACTATCGGGCTAGATTCATTACGCATGTGACCAAGAAGTCAACATATTGTCAGCGATTGTGTTGGTTGCTTGGTTCATAAATCTTGTGTCGAATCCAAAACCTAGATTAGTTGGCTTTCTTGGGATGGTTCCAATCTCATTGTGGGTTGCGTAGCTACAATTGCTACGTGTTTCTCATCAATATAGATGCTAAGTGTGACATCAAATAATATCTAATTATTCCACGTAATTTCGGTAATATATAGATATGATGATAGTAAAGTTAACTTTCAATTTAGAGAATTTGATTTTTATAACTTTCCATTATATTGATTATTTAGGTCGTTCAAATGATAGTTTTTTCTAATATTTGTTTTGTAAGAAGTGTCTTTGGATCATATGTTGGACTGAATATGTTTAACAATTATGCTAGTTATACATTAAAAGTGTACATTAAGTTTGATACTATGTGATGCGTCAAAATTTTTGATATTAGTTGTTTAAAGTATTGTTAAAATCAATGTATAAAAAGTCATCATCTCATAATAATGTCAAACTTAAAGTTTATGTACATGTAGCAAGATATTTTTACAATTATTCGTTAATAATAATCTGGATCTTATAGGGGGATGTGATGGTGAGTGTCAACATAGTTGAGATGTACCATAAGTTTCACACAAGATAGCTCAATTTCAATTTAATAAAAATCATATGCAATCCTATGAATTAACAATTTAGCTTCCATTTGATTAAATTTATAAATTATTCTCATCTATTTATAATTTAAACTATTTATAAATTCTTCACAACCGGAGGCTTAGATGCACAATGAAAGTGCACACATTCCATCGTGGCCATGAAATGACATTTTCCTGTCATTGTATCTTGTATGAATGATGTATATGTGACAAAGGGAAGAAATTAGAGAACAAATAGGTTGGCATAGATTTGGATTCACAAGTCAAAAGAACATAGCGAGGGGAGCTTACTCGTGAACATGAACAATTGGAAAGGCATCACAAGTACGTAAATAATAAAAGTAGGCCCTGTTTTGTGGGGATTAAAATAGATTTTCAATTGGAAAGGCATCACAAGTACATAAATAATAAAAGTAGGCCCTTGTTTTGTGGGGATTAAAATAAATTTTCAAATAAATTTTAATAAAAATTGATAAAATGTATGGGTGAAAAATTGTGGATCCAATGAAATATATGATTAAAATTAATTATTAACTTTGATTTAAATTAAAATTTATATTTTAAAATCTACCAAACATGAGCGAAATAATGTAATCAACAATGTTTATTTATTTTTTTCCCTTAATATTGTCAAATGCAGCCATTTTATCGTACAAATCGATAAATCATAAAATATTGTGTTCTTCCCAATGTTCTAAAAGGCGTAATGTGTGGTGATGCGTGGAGGCCAAACTATGGGCTAGGCGAGGTTAGACGAGGCATATGCGTAAAAAAAACATAAAAAGGCGTTTTCTTATTTTAATTTTTAATTAATTAAAAATAATATTTACTAAACATTTAAAACAGATTTATAGGAACTTTATACATTTTTTTCAAAGTTTTCAACAAAAATATAAGTTTCAAATTTAAATACAAAATAGTAAGTAAATACTAAATAGCACATGAACTTAAATTTTACATTACTTTTTATCGTATTCCAATTCAGTAACCTCCTTTTCATCTAATTCATCATACAAAATCCTCTTCGTTGAGCTCCCTTACATCATTTTTCACCCCATCATACTCCTCATCATCACAACCCTCTACAATCCAAGGTTGTTTTGATTTTAAATTAGGACAAACTGAAGAAATTAGCATTTAATAATTTTTAACTTCAAAGAATTGTAAAAAAAAAAGTAATGCGTGCCAATTGCACCTAGGCATGCTTTAGAGGTCAACAATTGTCGTTGACCGCTAAATAAGAAGTTAACCCACTTGGTTTGACGTTTTGGCCACGCCTAAGCGCGTCCACCAAGACGCGCTTAGGCTCGCCCGTCTAGACGCGCCTTTTAGAACACTAGTTCTTCCCATGAGAAGAAATTTATATAATACACAAGAAAGATGGCAATCCCTACTTCTGAGAAATAGAATTGCGCCGAACTATAAATTTTTATCTAAAAATCATTTCTAAATACGCTTTTCCTTCTTCATGTGAAAAAAATCACATTACCCACAAGTTATGTTAATCTCTTTTTTGATATGCAAAACTGACAAAATATTGTCAACTTGTGAAGAAAAATAAAATCTAATGTATCTAAAATATCGTTATTTATAGCATCAATTTCATAATATGATTTCCACTTTTTGCTCATTATATATTCTCTCTTTTAATTAGCTTGTATGCGCTCGAAAAACAAAAAAAATGGTGCACAATTTGTAAGTGGGATTTGGTGGGAGGAGAATATATTTGGGACATATATACCAATAGAGGAAATATGGAGTACCAAATAAGGTAAAGGAAAAGGAAAACAAAGAGGATAATTGCTTCTAAACAATGATTGGCACATGATATGCCTAAATGGTCCTTGTCTATCTTCTTGTTTATCCTTTCTTTCCTTCTCCATTTGGCAACAATTCTAGCAAAAAAATTGGTAACATGATTGTGTCATGTAAGAGATATTGGTCCCACTAAAGGCTAAAATTTCCAGAATAATGCTACTTGTATATAATACAGTTATTGATAAGGGTATTTTTACACGTTTATTTCGATTTACAAACGTGAATAACTGTCGATAAATGTGCGAAATATAGCTTAATTTGATGTAATATGTGTTTGCAGGACATCAACTATGAACATGGGGGAAATAAGGAAAAACAAGCAAAAATGAGATTAAATGAAGCAAAAATTAAAGTTTGAGTACTCAAGTGCAAATACTGAAAAGTTGTGTCTATCTCAAGATGAAGATTTGAGAGTGTTGAGCATCAATTGGATGAGAAAAGAAATCCAAAGGATGAAATATAATCGAAGTACTATCACAAATCAACATCCAGCCGAAAAAGTTATACTTCAAATTTTCAGTCTTAGTTTGAGACTCATTTTTGGAATAGAAGACATTCGAATTTAAAGATTTATATTTCTTGAAGATTTGTAACCCTTTGAGTAAGCTTTACAACGCAATTTGAATCACCTCAATCGAATAATGGAAGAGAAAGATATGATCAAAATACCAAACGCTGTCCGACGAGAAAAACATGAAAATCATGCGATCGCATGGTAAACTACCTTGCGATCGCCCAAACTTCAACAGAGCCTTTTTGGGAGCATTTTACTTGGCACATGCGATCGCATGAGGGACTACCTTGCGATTGCAAGTACATTCTGGGCGGGAAATTTTTGGTTTCCTTATCCGACTCTAACTCGTATGGTAATGATTCTAGGGCAACTATAAAAGTCACAATTCGTCAGAAGCTAGGGTTACACGTTCTTTGAGAGAAAAACAACATTGAAGAGCAACGAAGAAGGCTAGAACAAGGATTTTCACTCCAAGATTCAAGATTGTAAGATTTAAATTCAAGAATTAGGTGATATCTTCTCCTAAATATTTTTCTTGTTCTTTAATTTTATCCATGATAGGCTAGACTTTTTATATATTAGGTGAACGATGAACCTCGCATTGTGATCTTTTAATTTCTATTTTGCGATTTGATATTTAAACACGTTGGATGGATGTTAAATTATATACATTACTTTTCCTCTACAATTATATGCGCAGTAGTTGTATGAGTGTTGTGACTTATTTTATGTATTCAAAAGAAAGGAAATAAGCTCGACAAGGTATAAATCATCGTTTAATTCATAGAGGATAGAAATATATTGATATACTTTATGTGAATCTCTAAGTGTTTACAAAACGTCATGCATTCTTGTATATTGCATTTGTCATAGAAATATAGTCAAATTGTATGTTAGAATAAGTTCAATTCTACTCGAAAGAGATTTTGAATAAGTTAGAAATATTAATTCTTCAACCAATTCATCGTGTAATCAAATTGTGAAATATGGATTAAAACGGAACTTTGTTTGATGATTCGGGATCCTAGTATGGCTTTTCATATATTATTTTCATTGAAACGTCGTTTTTGCATTTAATTTGTTATTTTAGTGTAATTTGCATACTAGTCGTAGTTTCACCATAAAATCACAAAAAACAATCAATTTGAATTTTATAGATTCGGTTAAGGTCTCGGTAATAGAAATCAAGTAAAACCAATTCTCGTGGGAACGATACTCGAAATTTTTGGATTTTCACTTTATTACTTGTCAACGAATCGTGCACTTGTGATGATTTAAATTCGAAACATATTTTCGTAAACATTATATAATGATTTATATACAAATAAAGTGTCAAAAAGAGAGTGAATTTTTTTTATTTGGTTAAAGAAATTGTGACCCAATTATATCTCATTACATCATGTCCATATAAATCATTATATAGATCATTATGTACATGAAGTACAACAGAAATTACAAATCGCTTAAATATGAAAATAATAATCGGCATGTAAGTTTATGGTATCAAAGACCAAAATACTCGAATTAACATTAATTTGAGCCCTATTTTTGCCCAAAATACATTTTGAAATAGTATTTTGATGGAAATTGTGCAGTTAAAAAATAAGGAATTTTTTAAGATTTGCGTGTAATATTATTTTATTCAAAAATGTGTGGTTGAAAATAAGAATATAAAAAAATGTATTTTAAAAATAATAAGGATCAAATAATGGCTAAATTTTATAACCTTCAAACGAGTAGTTGAAGTTTAAGATTTGATATTATCAATACAAGGGTTTAGATTGTTCTTTTTTACATGAATGACTTTCTATGTCACTTCAAAGCTCTTTCAAATTAGATCACATGCTATGATTTTGACAATACGTGATTGTCAACTAATATTGTATATTTAGATTAACTATTCATTTTTGTATTCACAGATTTTGATTCTCTTGTTCTTGCTGTTATCACTTATTCCTACGCCATTAAGAATCTCAAAAAATATCTCTTTAGTGCATTTATTAAATTTCACATCATAGGAATCCTTTTATTAGGTAATCAAATTGTTTGTTTTTTCCTGCCAAACAAGTAAAAAGTATACCATTTGTCTTTACTCATTCGTACAGCCTTAGAGCCCATATTTAAGGTATATTCGATATGTTAGATTAAAGAGGATCATATAAAGTAATTGACAAATTTTGTTATACACTTTCTTTTTTTGATTCTATGACACAAAGTGTCAATGAAAATGTAAAGTATGAGAATAATAAGAAAAATACATAGCATTAAGCATTTTAAAAAGAATAAGATATGGAATGAGAATAAAATTAAGGAAAGAACAATTAGGTAGTCAATTACATGTTTTGCATAACAATAAAGAGGCTTATCTCAACAATCGAACTTAATATGGGATGTTATAGTTGTTGAGGATATAAATGCTTTGAAGATTCTAGCAATTTTAGAAATCAACAAAAGTTATGAAAAGACATTGTAGTCAATTGGAAATTCATTAATAATGAGTTTTAGTTTGTTGGTTTCATTCTTTTCTTTTTTAATTCTGTTCTGACTAGTTTAGTATAGTATACCAAACATGATTTTTCGACTTTTAAACAACATCGAATCTTGCTATGTGCACTTTGAAAGGGAATATGAAGAATTAATCAGGAAAGAGGTGGAACATAGATGTACAGGTTAAGGTCACTCTTTATGAATTATGAGCAATAAGGATAAGCACTATTGATAGTGGATCTGATGCTGAATAAGATGTATCCAAATTTTTGAACTAAAGATGCATATTCTTTTATTTATTTCCTTCTCCTTCCTTCCATTATTTTTTAAACAATGGAACTTAAATTAGTTAAGATCGACGTGTTCATTACCCCATCCCTATCACTAAGGACAAGACCCATCATATGCATATTAAAATGATTCTTGAGGGTCTTGGAAGATAATCTTTGGTAAAATGGACAGGCCAAGGAGCATAATGTACAAGAATCGGAGTAGGAATAGAGGGAATGTTGAGACTACATATTGAAAGTTAAAATCAAATTTTTATTTCTAAATTGGAAAATAAGGAATTCAAGCTGATAGTGTAGTTGGATGATGAATTCAAAAACCGGCACCTTTTTTTTTTTTTTTTTTTTTTCATTTTTAAAGAGAAGCTACTAGGCACAATGAAAATGTTAAAAAAATAATATGATAAACCACGAACACCTTAACTTATTCCATTTTTTTAACACTCTAAATGCTTCGTATGACTTGCTTTTGATTTTACACTTATCTGAGATAACGAAAGAGATCAAATTTAACCCTTCGATATTGTTTTTATGAAACTATATCAATCATAACTTAAGCTCATGTTTGTCTTTCATTCTCCATGAACTTTTTTTTTAAACACATTTTCCCTCCTTTTTAACCACAATTTTCCAAAAAAAATCACTATTTTAAATCTCATTTTTTCCTAAAAAAAACTCTTTTTAACGACATCGAAAGGGGCTAAAATGACATTTTTCGAATCCAGCCCAGACCCACACAGCACTCACACAAACGCACAAATGTATACAGCAAAACCCCATTACTACCCAGATTTTTAGCAGCCAAAACAAGAATTTGTATGGGCCAGCGAGCAGTAAATTCACTTGTCGCATCAAAGAAATAGCAGCCGTTGGGGTTGTCTCCATAAAAGTCAAGAATGTGCTAGACAGAATAATCCAAATCTCTAACATATGAGCATTTATGCAATCATATAAAAAGGGCTTTAGGGTTCCTTTCCTTTTCAGCTTTTCCCAGATATTCTCCTCGAAGCATTTATTCTCTTCATCTTCGCAACCACATAAGCCAATCTAATTATATCCAAACTTGCTCCATTTGCAAAATTTGCAGTTCAAAGAAACAGAATTATAAGACGATAATAAACATGGTCTTAAACAACAAAATCCCTGTAACGGTACTCGATTTCGTCCAACTCTCTCTAATCCTCTGTACTACGTCCTCTTGAGTCACTCCTTTGTTATAATAATCGAAAAGACCCAAGCTAAATACGGAAAGTGAAATAGTATGACACCCACCAAAATCAGCAATACAAGAACCTATCGATTTACACACTTGTATCCAATGACGGATACAAGATATTAAGTCAGTTAGGACGATCGTTAACGGCGCAATAATAAGATTGTTTATTAATATTTAATTAAATAATATTAAAAAAATTCAATCAATATATAAATATGATAAAACGTAAAAGTCATATACATTTGAAAATTTAATCCAATACAATCTAAAATGATAAGGAAAAAAAAATATTTTTCAATCATGTGTATGATCAAGTCTCAAGTTTTTTTACAAACTTAAAGGAAACAATTTATACTTAAAGTATGATTAAACGGTAAAGACAAACTCCGAGTTTAGGCGAAGGTTATGCGAAATTTTGAAAATAATGATTTTTAGAAATAAAACTATTTTTTACCCAAAAGAAAAAAAGTGTTTTTCGAACTCTTAAAAGAATAAATAGTAGCACTTAAAATATCTATCTTTAAATATTAAAAAATAAATTACTAAATCTAACAACAAAAGTATATATATCATGGAGTAATAATTTGAGTCAATAAGCTTTTTAAAAAAAATTATTGCGAAAACGAAAACTAATAATATATAATTGTTTAGTTATTATTTATTGTATTAAGAAATAAACAAAGAATTGAAAGTGCGTATAATTGAACCCAATACCTCTCACATACTAAAATGACCCCTCTACCATATGAGCTACACGCTCTTTAGTTGAATATTGATACAATTATTAGTTAATATTTACTATATTTAAAAATTAATAAGAATAATGTTGTTAAAGGGGATCGAACCTAGGCATTTCACATAAATAGACAAAAACTCTCCCATACGATCTACACGTCATTTCTATAAATTTTGTGCAATAACATATATGTAAAAATATTTTACATAAATCTTAATTAATCTTTTTTCTTGGCAAATCTAGCACGGGCGACCGCTTCGACTCGTCGGGTGCTGGATTCGCCCCTACTAGTTTCACAAGAACATTTGACATTCCAAAATTACAGTGCTGCTTAGGGTGCAGTGACAAGACATAAATATGTTTCCACTCAAGAGTCATTATTTTGCATGCTTGATATGAATATTAGACACTATACAATTCAAAGTACAAAATTTTAACCTTATTTTCTTCTTAAATTGTACTAAGTATAATCAAATCTAACATACCAAATATGTCAATAAGGTTCTAGTTTCAAACAACGATGCACTATTTTGATGAATATAGAGTTCTTCAAAAGACAAATCAAACCCTATCTATCTGAAAGTAAGAAACACAACCAAAAATCTTTCTTTGTTATTCTCAAACAAAGTAAGGATGCTTCACTAAAAAAGAATATATAAGTTGCAATGCCTATTAAATATCCATGTGAACAAAGATTCTTTAAGTGAACCTCAAAGTAAAGTAAACTGTTCACACAATATATGAATCTACATAATTGTAGATTTTAATTTAAACGAGGAATCATTTCTCACTGATTAAATAAATAAATGTATAGTCAAAATAAATTGGTTTGCTGCTGCCACATACACAAGCTAGAAGCAATACTCCACCGTCTGTCGTCTTCTTCCTTTGCCTTTGCTACCTTGTCTGAATGCAAAACTAAGGATCCGATCCATATCCCATATCCCATCTATGAGTAATGGGAAATTATAAAAAAATCAGGTGTTTAAAGATGACTTTTTAAAAATCAGATCCAAAATTTATTTATTCAAAAATCAGGTAATATATATTAAAACCCCAATTAATAACCCTAATTTCAACTCTTACCTCTCGTCTTCCTTTCATCCCATCCCCTCCTCCTGTGAATGGCATGACAGCTCACTTCGCTGAGGTGATGATGCCTTCCGACCAAACCACACAAACCCCCTCATCTTCCTCTTTCACTCCACCGTTCTTCCGGCAACAGGCCCTTATTTTGAGCTACATCATCGGCCTCCAGTCAAAAGGAGAAATCACCTTGGGCGTGCAAATCGTCGGTCGATCTGTGCGCCGCTCGATCTGTGCTTGTTTAGGACTCTTCTTGACCCCCTTAGATTAAATCTAAGGCTGAGACTAATTCGTAAAAAGGATTTTCCTAGACTCTTCAATCGTCACTTTTAGTCTCTAATTCTCTGTTTCTATCTCGGGTGAAGGCGAATTGGAGATCTCTTCGAGTTTTTTTTTCTTTCGAGTGTTGAGTTGAAATTCACCCTATTGGTTTGTATAGTTTATCTTCAGATCTGAGCCTATTTTTAGTGTACATTTCTGATTGTCAATTGCAGTGTTTTAGGTAATGTTTCGTGTCTTAAATGTTACCGGTAAATCTGTAATTGTTTAGGCAGTGAGGCTTCTGGTTGTATAGAATAGGCTATTGTTTGGGAGATCCTTTTGAGGATCGATGATCAAAGTTGTGAGGGCTGGTTCGGTTTCTGGGTCTTGGTGAAAACTCTTGTAAATCTCTCTCTTGAAGGTTTTTGCACCGAATATATTGAGAATGACAGTGGTGGTTCTTTGTTTTTTTATGTGGTGGATATGGCGGTTAGGGTGGTGTGATGTCTCTAAGTTTATGGTGGTTGTGGTGTGGTGTGGTGTGGTGATTTCTGTGTTGTTGGCGGCGACAGGGATGGTGATAGAACTAGTGGTAGCGACGAGGATGAAGGTGTCGGGTTCAAGATTTTTTTTTTGTTGGATCTTGTGGTGAAGGTTTTGTTGGTGGTTGGTGTTATTGTTGGTGGATGGCGGTGGCGGCGGCAGGGATGCAATGATTTTAACTGTGACTGGTTGTATGTGACCAAATATTTGGTTATCTTTGACCAATGATTTAACTATGACCTAAAAATTTGACAATATGTGACTCACAAATAATCTGTGACCAATAATGAAAATATGTGACCTCGAAATCATTAGTAACTAATTAATTTGATAATGTGACCAATAAATAAATTGTGACTTGTAATTTGAATGATATGTGACATACAAAATTTTTGATCTGTGACCACGAAATAACATGTGACCAATTAATTTGACGATATGTGACCAGTAAATAAATCTGTAACTTATAATTATGAATCTGTGACCATTAATCACAAACTGTGACTTTATTATTAATATTTAATAAATATTTTTAATTAATTAAATTCATACCCGATTTTTGAATTTGCAAACTATTTACCTTACTTTTGAATTGAGGTAAAAAATACACCTTAGATATAAATTTTTCCCATGAGTAATTATAGAGCTGATTTCCTTGGAAAGTGGTTAATTAAGATGTGAATAGAACAATATTATGAAAGAAAAATAATTTTTGAAAAAAAAAAAAAAATTATGTATCAAACGTGTTCTTAGCTGTAAAAAACTCTTATCATTTTTTATTATTTTTTTTTTGTCAAATTTACTTACAAATATGGATAATATATTTTATGTACAGGCTCGTTAAAATCTATGATTTCCATGATCAATTGTCACTTCTATTATTTTAGGAAATATTTTGACTTAAAACCCCGAACATTCTTGTATCTTATAGACAAAATCTTGTAAATTAAAGCTGTCAAATTAAGACAAAAATTAATTTTTTTTTTTTGATGAAATTAATGAGAACAAAGTCTACATGTTAATATTGCATGCATGTTTTATTACAAAAATATCTACAAAAAAAGAATGCAATTCAAAGAATAATCCACCTCCATAAAAACTCGTCATTCTATTTTTCACGCTCTCATAATTAATTATATCATTAAATCTTCCCTATTAAGCATTGAGTCAAACTGAACCATATGCTGCATGAATGAGTTGAGCTGCCCAAGTATATCATCCCCTTGATCATTGTATGTAAAGAAATCCAGTCAAAATATGTATTTATATCTTCAGGGATGCTGCTTTGTGATGGCTCACGCTCCGTCTCCGTTGGTGGCTGGGGAGACTCGGCGGCCAAGGTCATCTCCATCATTTCCTTAAACTTGGTAGATTGTAATAAAAGCCCGAGTGCAGAGGTGACGGTGGTAGGTCGGGACTCAGATGAGGTGGCATGAACCACATCTGATGGTGGTTGGAAGTGGTGAATGGGAGATGAGCCGCCTGAGTCATGGGTTGTGCTTGGTCCCAAATTAGTAGTGGCCCGATCAGGGTCGGGGTTAGGGGTAGGGTTAGGCTTGTTGGTGATGATGCTAGGTCTTAACCATTTGTAATGACTAAGATCAAAATTTGTAACTGCGTTAAGACCACGATATTCAATTGCTGCTATGTCATATGCAACTGCAGCCTCTTCTTGAGTAGCTGAATTTATTGAGTACAAAGATGAATACTGAATTCTTATTCATGCATGTTTGATATTAAAATTAGATTTAAATTGAAGTTAAAGTTAATAATTAATTATAATCACACATTTTATTTAAAAACCGTGTTGGGACAAGCTTGCCACCGCCTTTTATATTAGGGAACATTCAACCCACTGCTTCATAACATAGGAAGACAAAGGTTCTTATTATCAAATTTGCAAAAGGCCTTAGGTCAAAATGTATTGGGGCCAATTACAGATGAATATGACTTGTCTACTTAGTATTCTCCTCATTTACGGCGAGTTCACGTTGTAAACGACACAATGCCTAGGGCGTTCAGGATACTCAAGGCAAGGCCACAGGTTGGTAGGTGGCCTTTGTTGTACTTGTAAGTGTACTGAGGCTCATCAGAGCTCTAGATGTATAAGCGACCATCTATATTTTAAAAACCATCCAATAATCTTCTGATTGTGGAAGATGAGGCAAGGTAAGGTAAATGTGGCGCACAACCCTACTTGACATCCGTCTTTCCTCTACATGGTGACACTGTAGAGAATTTACTTAATCATAAATAACGAAAAATAAAACAATTTCAATTCTCATCAAGGATCTAATTCGTGTTTAGATAGAAAAAGTAATTAGAATTATACATGTAGTTAATTCAGTGAAGAACATTCACAATCTACAATTGTCGAATTATTTAGCCTCCAATGATAATATACACAGGGGAACAAGAATGAGAAAATTGAAATTTCTCATTTCTTGTGCTAGCAATATAATGATCGTGTGATATAATTTCTCAAATCTTAACAACTTATGCATAGAAGTCCAAGTGGGCTTAACCCGTTCATTAAACTCGACCTAATCCAATGTTTAATCTAATTAATTAAGCTTAGTCCATAAATTAATTAATTCAAATAATTAACTTGGTTCCAACCCAATTAATTAATTATACAAATGTTCAATACTTGTCAATTAATTAATTAGTGACATCATTCTTCTAGTTCTCATTTTCGTATGTGACTCATTAGGTTCCCGAGCATAATACCTAACAAAGTAAATTATTATTTTAATCTAATCAAAATCGATAAATTAAAATGGTCCATTTTAGTTTATCATCATTTTACATTCGTTGCCTGAGATTTATATCTAGTAATATGTCAGTGCAATACATGTGACGAAAAATGTTATGTGGTATGATGAAATCAAATTTGTTCATTTATCGTGAAACCATGATCTATTCATTAATATGATCCAATCAATTATGAGATATGAAGTGTATCAATTTCGATTATCGAATATATCTTTCATTCTAGTATTAAGTCAATGTAAGTCAAAAATCTTTTTCGACTTATAAGTACACTTTGGTTGAGGATTTCATTGTCAACTTAACTGAATGAAATGTATATCATAATATCTTACTATTTAAAAGTGGTAAATCATCTATTGATCATTCACGACTTTCATATGATTATTGACATACTCAAACGATGTCGTATTAGCGACTCTTGGTAAAGTAACAGACAATATCACCAAAGCATGATTGTCACTATTCAAGGCACACTACAATGATTTCAAGTTAAAGGACCAATTTCAATACCAAATGTTAGATATTAATCAACGACACTCAAATAGTTGTCTGTTAGGTTTTAGTTGATTATGTAATTGGCTATTCTGTAGGCAAAAAGACTTAAATTGATAGTTGATGAAAGTTCAAGGAGTAATGTGCACATATGTCAAAAGTTAGTTGAATAGGTCTAGGGTTTCGAGTTTGGAACAAAGGAGAAAACGACGCGAATTTTTGCAGGACTGTCGTCAAGTTATGGCTTGAGCTGCAAAAATAGAAACACTGTCGCTGGACCGTCACCCTTCCTTTGCTCAAGCGACACCATGTCGCTCGACTGTCGCTGGCTTCTCGCTCGAGCGACGCTTTATATGGAAAATTTTATTTTCGCGTTTTAAAGGCTTTTTTCCTAACCCATGATTTTCTTGACCTATTTATAAATACCAGAACACGTCCAGAATGAAATTCTTAAGGTTAATAATTGAGATAGCTTCATCTATGAAAGATCTATTAATTACTTCTTTCAACTTTCATCTTGCTTGAGTGTTTTGGTCAGAAAAACATCGAATTCTACACCAAAATACTAAAAACCTACTTCCTACATATCTGTCAGAGAGTTGTGAAGATCAAGAAAGGCGACTAGAGTTCCAGTCTGTGAAAAATGGGTTGTTCTTCTTGATCCACTGGAGATAGACAATTCTACCAATCTAGGGGCTGCTGTAGGATAGCGGAGTTCCAAGAGAGCGTTGGTTATTGCAGCTAGAATTGGTGCAGGGGAGTACAGAATTCAGGAGAGCTATCAGAATTGCAGTCAAGAGATCAGACGGTTCGTGTCGTCGTCTTGTCTTGTAGACTGTAAGTGCTGAATCGTTTATAGTAGATTGACTGAGAAAATTGCCCGGAGTTTTTCCCAGTTGGGTTTCTCCGTGAACAATTCTTATGTTTTTTACTGTATTATGTTTTACTATTTATTACATTCAAACTGTGGTAATTTAAATAGGATAAATTGGATTGTTTGATTAACCATCTAGAGATAATTAACTTGTGACTTGTTGCATGTTAATTAATTTTTTTAATTCTGCATTAAATACCTATCACCCCCCTCTAGGTATTATTAGGGTCAAACTTGCATTTTTCAATTGGTATCAGAGTCTTATTTCGATTCCTGACCTTTATTTGATTAGTTTAGATGAGTCGGTTGTTGTCCGTGCCTCCATTTTTTTACGAAAGCAATTATGCCTATTGGAAAGTTCGAATGAGAGCTTTTCTTAAGGCATTGGATGACCGTATTTAGATTGGTGTGCAAAATGGGTGGACTCCGCCTACAACTACCGTTGATGGTGTAGTTACTCGCACTGATATTTCTCTGTGGACCAAAACTAATTTGGATGAGTGTAATAGGAATAGTAAAGGCCTTCATGCCCTGTTCATGGCTGCGTCCGCTGAAGAGTTTAGGTGTGTATCAATGTGTGAAACTGGTAAGGAAGTTTGGGACATTTTAGAAACCACACACGAGGGAACTAAAATTGTTAAGAACTCTAAATTGCAGATGTTTGCCTCTAGGTTTGAAGAGATAAGGATGGCTAAGGATGAGACGTTTGATAGTTTTTTATGCTAAGCTGAATGACATTATGAATTCGAGCTTTAACCTTGGTAAAAAGATCCTAAAGTCGAAAGTTGTGAGAAAAATCCTTAGATCAATGCCCGAGAGATTTAGGTCGAAGGCGACTGCGATAGAGGAAAGTAAAGATTTGGATGATGTTAAAATTGAGAAACTTGTAGGATCACTTCAAACGTATGAGCTTACCATCTCACAGCCCAAAAAGGTTAAATACATTGCCATGAATACTGTTAGAGAAGTTGAGAGTGAGTCCACTGATACTAAGACATTTAGGGACAACAAAATTGCATATTTCGTTAAAAAAATTTCAAAAGGTGATGATGAATAGGAAGAAGATTCAGAAGCATAACAGTGATGTCCCTAATCAACTCTAGAGAGGTAAGCGTGAGAAAAACACTTCTAGGACTCCCATTAAGAAATCTCAAGCAGTTCAATGTCTTGAATGCAGAGGATTCAGTCACATTAGGAGTGAATGTGTTAACTTGAAGATAAATGTGGGTGTAAGAGCGTCTAAAAATTGTTATGGAGTCTTACCAAATACAAATCACAGGTGTAGTAGTGCCAAGATCGACGTCACTGAGCCATGGCATCAACGGCTGGGGCACATGAACCACAATAGTCTATCTAAACTTGTCAAGAAATAAATTGTCAATGGTCTACCTAAGCTGGATATTTATGATACCACTGTTTGTGATCCATGTCAACAAGGTAAACAGCATAGAGTACCCCACAAACAAACTTCTAAAATCTTGAAAAGCAAGCCTCTTGAATTGCTTCACATAGATTTGATTGGACCATCGATGACAGAAAGTCTTGGTGGTAAGAGATACATCTTGGTGGTTGTTGATGACTTTTCTCGGTTCACTTGGATTGAATTGCTGAGAGATAAAACTGAAGTGGTTAGTCTTATCATCTCATTGTGTAATAGACTAAAAAATGAGAACGGTTATTGTGTCCAGAATTCGAAGTGATCATGGTAAGGAGTTTGAAAATTCTAATCTTGAGAACTTTTGCCTGGAGGAAGGAATCTAGCATGAATTCTCATCACCAATCACTCCACAACAAAATAGTGTAGTTGAGAGGAAAAATCGTGTGCTTCAAGAAATGGTGAGAGCTATGCTTCATGGTAAAGATTTAGCTATGCATTTCTGGGGGGAAGCCATAAACAATGCATGTCACATTATCAACAGAGTTTATCTCAGACCTAAAACTGGCATGACACCATATGAAATCTGGAAGGGTAAACAGCCTACTATCAAGTACTTTCGTGTGTTTTGAAGGAAGTACTTCATTTTGAGGGACAGAGAGAACCTAGGTAAGTTTGATTCCAAGAGTGATGAAGGTATATTTCTAGGATACTCCATGAATAGTCGAGCTTATCGGGTGTACAACAATCGTACACATGTTGAGATAGAATCTATTAATGTAGTGGTTGATGACACTGGTTGTGAGGGGGAGATTGGTGAAGAGTGTGTTGAGTCGGAATAGGTGAATGTTGAGCCAGTCAAGGTTGCTAACCCAAGGATGCTTCGGGTTTTGATCCTCCACAAACAACAAATAAGTTGGTTGTTTCTACTCAGGGTCCTACTTTTGATAATGAAACAAAACCGCCCAAAGAACTGTCATCCAGAGTAAAGTTGAATCATCCTAAGGATAATGTGATTGGAGATATCGAAGAAGAGATGAGGCTTCGCAAGAGGGTTCTGAACAACCTGTCGTATGCTAGTTATGTATCTCATATTGAACCAAAGAATATTGAGGAAGCTCTTAGGGATGAATGATGGGTGAATGCGATGCACAAAAAGCTCAATCAGTTTGTCAGAAACAAAGTTTAGGATTTAGTACCTAGGCCTGATGATTGCAATGTTAAGTGGATATTCAAGAATAAAACGGATGATCAAAGTACCATCACAAGGAATAAGGTTAGGTTGGTTGTTCAGGGGTATACTCAGGTTGAAGGAGTTGATTTTAATTAGACATTTGCACCTGTAGCTATGCTTGAATTCATTAGAATTCTTCTAGTAGTTACCTGTACTTTGGGTTTTAAATTGTATTAAATGGATGTCAAGAGTGCGTTCCTAAATGGTGTTCTTCAGGAAGAAACTTATATGGAACAACCTAAAGGGTTTATTAATCATAAATACCTCTTGGAACATAGCTTCACGAGAGGTGGTGCTAACGGAACTTTGTTCATAAGACGTGTTGAGGACACCATCACCATAGCTCGGATCTATGTGGATCACATCATCTTTGGTTCTCATGTCGATTCCCTTGCTCATGATTTTGTAGAATGTATGAAACAAGAATTTGAGATAAGCATGATTAGTGAATTGACATTCTTTCTTGGTCTTCAAGTCAAGCAGACTGATGAGGGGTTATTCATTTCACAATCAAAGTATGCCAAGAATCTTATGAAGTGATTTAGACTGGACAATAAGAAATAAACTAGAACCCCTATGAGTACCAGTGTCAAGTTAGGTCTCGATCCTACAGGTAAGAATGTTGATTAAATACTTTACAGGAGCATGATAGGTAGTATGCTTTATCTTACTACTAATAGACTTGACATTGCATTTAGTGTAGGGGTCTGTGCACGCTTTCAGGTTAATCCTAAGGAGTCTCATCTATCTGAGTGATGTACGACGTATTATTAGATATGTCAATGGTACGGTTGATTATAGTATTTTGTACTCTAGAGGTTCTACTCTTGATCTTGCTGGATATTCCGACGCCGATTGGACTGGTAATGTCGATGATAGAAAGAGTACCTCAGGTGGTTGTTTTTATATTGGTGCTAACCTCGTGGCTTGGATGAGTAAGAAACAAAATTCTATCTCATTGTCCACTGTCGAGGCTGAGTACATTGCTGCTGGTAGTTGTTGCACTCAACTGATTTGGATGAAGCAGATGTTGAGTGATTATGGGATTGAGCAGGGTACTATGACTGTGTTTTTTGGCTATACAACATGACATACAATATACTTGATTTTGTTGGTATTAATCAAGACTGAGTCTTTTGTTAGCTGTACTATAATTTCCATTACTAGTTTAGGGTACTTGTGGAGTATTTTATATACGTCTCTTCATATAACATCTGCACTACACACACTATGAACTTGATTAGTGGGACTCTACCGCATGTGTGAGATTTAGGATGGCAGTCACATGTTAGTAGGGTGACTTTGAACATAAATTGGTCATTTTAGTTAGACCTAAGCTCGATATTTTCCCTGTATGAATCAAATATTTGTCTGAAAAATAATAAGGAGCTCAATATCTTAATGCTACTTTTCAAAGTCTACTTGACTTGAGCAATTAAGCCTGCGAGGTTTCTTATAACCTTGTACCTATAGTCAACTGACTTGAGTTAACCGGCCTAAAGTTCATTCAGGGGTCATATTAATCGCTTAATGGAAAGGAGTCTGCACTTAAGATGTAAACATCTCTGAGCATCTCTATTGAAAGTTGTGATAAAAAAAGAAAATATGAGTGATGTAAGTCAGGGGGAGAAGAGTACATCTATATTGAAAATGAGCTTTCATTGTAGGTTCTAATGTGCTTTACAGGTTTGACTTTCATAAGTAGAAGAATATACTTATTAGCAGTGATGTTGTGCTGGTTTTTTCTCACAAAATTAAGGTTTGGAGTCCTACTGACAGTGGATTAGTGACACTTCACTTATATCATATACTCCATGGGTACTTTAAGATATAAGTGTGGGAAGATGTGTTAATCACTGCTTGTCCTTCTGATTGATTTTGTCTACTTAATTGAGATGTTGTGTGATTTGACTGTATCCCTTGTCATTTTGTGACAAAAAGGGGGAGAGAAAGTTTGATATACTTGAAAAATGTGATTTCTTATAATCTGGTTTTCAAATTGACTCGCATTTAGTGATGTGCATCATCATATATCTTTTAGGGGTCGTTGGGGAGAGACGTAGATACTGTATAGATAAATTAGTTTTGGTCCACAAAGAAATATCAGTGGGAGTAACTACACCATCAACAGTAGTTGTAGGCAGAGTCCACCAATTTTGCACACCAATCCAAATACGTTCATCCAATGCCTTAAAAAAACTTTCATTCGAACTTTCCAATAGGCATAATTACTTTCGTCAAAAAACGGAGGGACGGACAACAGCTGACTTATCTAGACTAATCAAATAAGGGTCAAGAATCGAAATAAGGCTCTGATACTAATTGAAAAACGTAAATTTGACCTTAATAATACCTAGAGGGAGGTGAATAGGTATTTAATGCAGAATTAAAAAAATTAATTAACATGCAACAAGTCACAAATTAATTATCTCTAGATGGTTAATCAAACGATCCAATTTATCCTATGTTGAATTACCACAATTTGAATGTAATAAACAGTAAAACATAAAGCAATAAAAACACAAGAATTGTTCAGAGAGAAACCCAACTGGGAGAAACTTCGGGCACTTTACCAGTCAATCCACTATAAACGATTTAGCACTTACAGTCTACCAGACTAGCCGATGACACGAACTATCTGATCTCCTAACTGCAATTCTAACAACTCTCCTGAATTATGTACTCCCATGTACCAATTCCAGCTGCAATAAACAACGCTCTCCTAGAACTCCCCTAGCTTTCTAGAATCATCTATCTTCAATGAATCAAGAAGAACAACCCGTTTTTTATAGACTGGAACTCCAGTCACCTTCCTTAATCTTCGGCACTCTCTGAAAAATATATAGAAAGTAGGTTTTTGGTATTTGGATGTAGGATTCGATTTTTTTCTGACCAAAACACTCAAGTAAGATGAAGGTTGAAAAAAGTAATCAATAGATCTCTTACAGATGAAACTCTCTTAATTATCAACCTTAAGAATTTCATTCTGGACGTGTTCTGGTATTTATAGATAGGTCAAAAAAACCATGAACCAGGAAAAAAGCTTTTAAAACGTGAAAATAAAATTTTCCGTATAAAGCTGTCGCTTGAGCGAGAAGCGCGGCAGTCGCGCGACAGGGTGTCACTCAAGCGAATGATAGGTGACGGTCTACCGACAGTATTTCTGCTTTTGCAGCTCGAGCCATAACCTGGCGATAGTCCAGCAAAAATTCGCATCGTTTGCTCCTTTGTTTCAAACTCGAAAGTCTAGACCTATTCAACTGACTTTTGAGATATTTGCACATTGCTCCTTAACTTTCATCAACTATCAATTTAAGTCATTTTGTCTACATAATAACCAATTACATAATCAATAACACATTTCATAATCTACTAAACAGTTAATTTTAATCCACCAAATAGGAACAAAAATCCACTTTAAAGCTTGACGTGAAAGCAGAAGACAACATCCAAACAGGGAGAAAACTGTCATTTCCATGTCATCGGTGAAAGAATACTTGGGAATACTAATCCTCTAATTATCTCCAATTTCTTAATCCTATAATTAAGATTGCCTCTATATAAATCCGAAGAATAACAACTTTTCTCTATTAAGATTGCCTCTATATTAATCCTATAATTAATACTTGGGAAATATTTCTCATTTCGCATGCGCCCGACCCTTCTCTTTCTCTCCCCAAACTCCATTTCTCTATCTATACACATAGGTCATTTTTTTATACATGAATATACATACAGTCGAACCAGAGGAGAGGCCTGAGGCGACCACCTCAAGCCCCGCTCTATAGGGTGCCCAAAATAAATTTTGTTTCCTTTTTTTTAAACCCATTAATTATATTCAAAACCACCCATTCCCAATTATCTAGTTGCCTGTTGAAGAAATCAAAACCTAGATGACTTCTTCAACAATGATATCACAAGAAGCTAAATCCTTAGCAACATATCAACTAGAAAATTTTGAGTTCTTGCCTGACATGGTAATTTGGTATAAATTGTTGCATGCAATTAATACTTCGAGTAAATTTTTTCATCCTAAAACATGGATATTGATAAAACCATTAAACTTTTACAAGCACTTATTTTGTTTCTCGAAGATTGTAAAGAATTTGAATTTGCTAGTACCATTGATGAAACTAAACAAATGGCAAGTGAAATGGGAATTGAAATTGTATTTCAAGAGAAACATGACATTCGAAGAAAGAAGTTTGATGAAAATGGAAATAAAGAAGTAACACAATCAACTGAAAAGGTCTTTCATAGTTGATTATTTTCTCTTTATAATTGATCAAACTCGATCTTCACTTCAAACTCGTTTTGAACAATTTAAACATTATGAAGAAATGTTTGGATTTTTGTTTAATTTGGAGAGATTAAAGAGTGCACATGTTGAAAGTTTGTTGAAATCTTGTAAGAGTTTTGAGCAGTATTTGAAATATAATGAAGACTTAGACATTATTAGTGATAACTTATGTTTGGAGTTGACAGTCTTGAAATACTATTTACCTAGAGAAATGAAAAGAGCAACTGTTGTGTTACATTACTTGATGAAAATGAATGGTTATTTCCCAAATACTTGCATTGCTTACGAGATTTTGTTAATCATATCAGTCACAATTGTATTAGTATAAAGAAGTCTTTTCATGTTGAAATTGATCAAGACTTATCTCCGATCAACTCTGTCGTGGCAAAAATTGAATGAATTAGTCATGTTATCCATTGAAAAAGAAATGGTTGAATAACTCGATTATTCAAAATTAATTGATATTTTTGTCTCTAAAACCACAAGACGTGTTGTATTCAAGTGATCGTTTAAAATATTTTCGTATTGTTATTTGATTGTAATATAAATATTTTGAATATTTCATTTTTTTTATTGTTTTATTGTTAATTCTAAGTTAACAAATTTAGTTCTTTAAAATTTTTATAAATGAAAAAAATTGATTGCTAGTTATGGTTTAGAAGTCCAAATTTTGAAACTTATCTCGGACCTCACGAATCCCGAGCCCTGCATATACACACATAATATACGTACATATTCATATATAATTGTATATATTATTGTCAGAATTTGGATTGAGTGGAAAATGACACGGAAGTGCTCGTGTTGTAACGTGGATAGGCATAACTCGCATACTTGTCCAATGATGATCGGCAAAGAGATTGACGGTGGTGGTGGGAGTGGTGGTGGCGGATAGGGTAGCTCTAATGACGGTGAATTTACGCTATTTGGGAGCTGCTTTTGACAGATTGATCGTACATTAAGAAAAGTTTCAGCATGGGTAGCATTGCACTCTTCTGCCGCATCGAATTCGCCCGATAGGTGTCATTTCCACTATCCGGGCCGTGGTTATGCTTTTGTGGCTCTCCATCGAACCAGAAAAGAAAATGATTTATTTTGTTTTATTTTTAGAATTATAATGTTTGCTTGTTGGTTTAATTGAGCTAATTTGGGGAAATCTTTTAGTATTTTTGCTTTGCATGTGGGTTTAATTGAGTTAATTTGTGTTAATGTTTTGTGTTTATGCATTGCCTGTTGATTTATATTCATAAATTGACGTTAATATTCCTATATTGATTGAGTCGAAAACTGTTTTCTTGTTGGTAAAATCAAGTTCATTTTGTACGAATGTTCAAGATTGATAGGAGGAACTACTTGACGGTAAACTCTGATAACACTTGGCATGTTTAACAATCATGCTACACTACCATCATGGTTGACATTCTCTAATAAAAAGACACAAATATCCTTCCACTACTTTTTAGTTAAATCAAGGTTCTATATTCCCAATATAGGATAACTTTGGTTTATTTCTCATAATAAATGGAAAAGTCAATTATGCTCGTATTTATCTATATATCTTTTATTAAATCAATCGTCTAATATTCTAATTTTATTTTCTAGTTTATTAATTTCTCTATTAATTTTGACTATATTTTCTTTTATAGGCACAAGTATATCTCTATTGTTTTTTAGAAAATAATCAAGCACTGTATAAAATGATTTAATTTTTTCTCTTTTTCTTTCGCAATCAATTTCTAAATTTCTAATAAAGTAACTAAAACTTCATAAATAGCAGGAGTGCAAATATTAATGCAAGTATTTAACATAAATAAGAAAGATATTATAGTATTGAAGCAGAAGGTGAATGCAGATTAATATCAACGAGATTTCCCTCAAGCTTGCTCTCATATGTTAGTATACTCAAATATAAGTGATCGGTGTTATTTGAGTTTAAGAAAGTGGGTTATGGTCCAATACGACTTCCACACTCTTATTGATGTTCTCTCTGACTTTTTTGCATATCTCACAATGGATTACACGAAATCACAGTTTTCCTTTCAACTCCTAGTTAAAACATCACCTTCTCATGGCTTTCTCTAACAACGCCTATACAAGGCAACACGGAAACAAGATACTTTCACTAACCCTCAAGGTTTTCACCGTTGGAGTATAAGTAAGATAAGAGTTTTTGAGAATATAATAAGGATAAAAAGATAGTGTCTTCAAACAACTTTGATTTCATAAACACATTACACTAATATCTTTTACATAAGAGTATACATACATACTTTGGCTACACTCTTGGTACTTTCTCTAAAGAGATTAGAACTCCATAGAGATTACCTTATTACAAGTTTCACTGGAAAAAAAGAAATTGAAAATGTTTACAAGATTCGGAATGCTAGGTAGATAGATAAATTTTTGGCTTAGGAATTGCTTGCTTCTTCTGAGAATTAGTCTTCAATTTATAGATCGCAAAAGTGCTTCCACTATCCTTCATTATTGATGCTTTTACTGTGTAAGATAATGGGAATCTTATTGTGACCTAAAGTTCTTTGTCTTAACATGGAAAATAATAGAGTTGGAACCCACAGTTTTTCTTTATCAAAGTGACTTTTGATAAAGTAGTGATAAGGGGGTCCATTACTTTTTTCATATGAGACTCAAACCATTCATCTGGAAATTCTATCAGATCAAGGGATAATGGTGAGCCATCATCTTCAGTGTGAACTCGCACTTATGATTTGGATAACGCCAAAACTGTTTGCACAGCTCTTCTTTTGCTTTATGCGATCCACTGGCTTGTCCTTCAAAAATATGATCACACCATGTATCAAGATAGTGTCAATCTTCTTGCTTAGTAGGCGCCACAGCCTTACTGTAGATCAAATGGTCTTGTGACTCATACACCCATATTTTTTGTTTTTCTTCAATAACTTTCTGAATATGCTCAAACTGCTCCTTGTATCCTTAGCTCTATGAAAGGCTGTCATTTTGATGACATCTTCTGGTGTAGTTTCATGGACTTCACTCATCTTAGGCTGAAGATGCTTGGAAGTAGTGGCAATCCTTATGCTCCGTACAATGATTAGGGGTTTTTTTTTATATGCAAACAATTGTAAATAACGCAATTAATAACAATGAAAACTAAATTAACAAAAACAATCAAAAGACTAACCTTGGTCCAAGTCAATATCCACCTTCAGAAATCCACAATTGATCATAGATGAAAGGATAATTCAATTCATATCTTGAATATTCACCGTTGGAATAATTTTCATATTTCTCCTTAATTTTAGTTAGTTATAAACCAACGTTCTAATTAACCCTAATTATTAAATAACCCCAGACCAGCGCTCAAGATTCAATTTAATAACAGCTTTAAACAATAGAGAAATCAATGAACTAGATAACACAAACACCAGCGGTTGCATTCAATCTATTAAAACATTCTTTTTAAGATTCAATAACCTCTATCGCAGAAAATCATCAAATCCTAGTGCTTCACAAGTTAAAGGGATCAAACAATTACGGATTTGATATTTAACTCAGCGGTAGATTGCAACGAATAATAAACTAGTAGGCCTCCTAGCAATTAAACATAACAATCATAGAAATAAGTGCAGAAAAATATTCAATACTAAAAAATATGAATTAAATTAAGAAAAATCATTTAGATCTCACAATATGTGGTTCCGAGGCTTCAATCTCCTTCGACCAAGTGTAAAAGTTTAGTTACAATTCATGAATCTAAGAGAAAAATAGAGAAGAATGAAGTTGGAGAGGTTCTCCCCTCTGTTTTGGTCTCCTTAGGTCTATTTATACTTCCTTATATATTTTTGGCCAATTTGGAGTCTTTTTCTCGAGTTTTTGCGGCCCAAACAATAAAAACCTAAAATTTGTGGTGGCGCGCGGCGCTTGAGCGCTAGAAATCTGTTCACTTTGTGTCTGCTTCAATATTTTCATCATAACTTCCTCGTCCGATGTCCGATTGAGACGATTCAAGATGCGTTAGAAAGATAACTCAAAAGGATACAATTGTTATTCAGAGACCCTCTTCAAATTTGATCGTTTACCATGTCCAAAATTGGTCTCAATATGAGATTGAAAACCGATGCAAAACTTTTCAACTTGAAAGTTGATATGTGAAAATGTCTTGGCCATATTTCATCCCTTTGAATCCTTTCTTCATCCAATTGACATCTGACACTCTCGAATCTTCATCACAAGATTAGAAACAAGTTTAGAATATTTGTACTTTAGTCCTTGAACTTTCACTTTCTTTCATTTTGGTCCTTTTTCACATATTTCTTCCAAATTACGCCATATCCATAGAATTGCCACCTAAATCGAAATATGAGCGCACTGAGTACATTTTAGCACAAAATAATCATATGAGCACATAAAATAAGGAGGGAAAAATATGCATTTTACATTCTTATCACCTTATGACATGGCTAACTGAAAGCAGCCTATCTTCTTCGTTATCCCATTCGGGACTTGCAGAGAACAACCCGATATATATATGTTCTTATGTTTAAGAACTTGACAATATCTTTTAATAGCTCGAACCACATCCTTTGGTAACATAGAAATTTCTTTTAAAGATTTAGATGGATAAATACAAATTATATTTCCCATTTCATACAGAGCATGAACCCAATAAGTTGGGGCTCCGGATAAAGATAAACTTTGTTATATGTTCCATATGTTAAGGTTTTCATCCATCCTCCAATACTGGCGAACCAGCAACAGGCTAGATTAAACAATACATATGCAAGAATAAAATCATTTTTAATTTTGATATCCATAACACCAGGGGTGTTACATGTCTTGATAATATTTGAGCAATCAAGCTCTGGTATATAGATACTATCATTTATTAGTTTTTTCTCTTGTGAGGGAGACAACGTAATATTCTCCTTGACTGAAAGTTTATGAAATTTTAATGCTTCTTATTCAATATTAGCGTAAGGGCCTTTAGATTTATTGACACTAGGGCCTTCAGATAATATAGCCAAATTGGCTTACTCAGATATTGGCTTTGTGATAGCCATCTCCAATAATGTTATCTTGGATTCCATAGCAGCTATCTTTATGTTCATCTCGAACTTCAATGCATCTAGTTCCTTCTTGATTTGCTTCATTCCTAGTGAAGAAATCTGGAATAAAATCTTATTTTCCTTTAATATGGACAATATCAAATTTAAATGGCGCAAACCACATTTACATTCTAATAAGTGGCCTTTTAGCTGCACTTGTTCCAAATTTATTTGTTAATAATGGTTTTACCTGAGTATTATCTATTCTAATAAGAAATTTTTTAGGTAGTAAATAAGGTTTAAATTTTGTTACGCCTTTTTTAACGGCTAAACATTTTTTACGATTGATATCATACCTGGTTTCGGCATCTTTGAATGTGCCTGAAGTATAAGCAACAAGCTCTTCTAAGCATTTACATAAAGCATTACAAAGAAATTCTTTATAATTTTCTTTTCTTTTGAGAATTGCTCCCCAGTATAATAAAGATGCATCAGTTTTTAAAATAAAGAAATCATCATCATTTAGAATATTTAATTCAGATAGATTTTCACATATTCTTTTAATTTTATTCATCATTTCTATATCTTCTTGTGCTCATTTCCATTCAACTCCTTTTTTGAGTTTTTTTTTGTAAAGTTGACTTTATATTTTGCACAATTTTTGATAAATTTTTCAGAATAATTTAACAATCCAATAAAGTTTTGCAGCTCTTTCTTATCTCTAATTATTTCTGGAAATTCAATAATCTTTTTTTCCAATATGAGGTTGTTGAAGTATTTTTTCTTCTGTAAAAATATATCCTAAGAATTCAATTTCCGTTTTAGCTATTTCTGTTTTTCTTTCTAATAAAGCTAATCCATATTTTCTTGCAATATAGTTGAACTTCTTAAGATATTCAATATATTCTTTTAAATTCTTACTATAAATAAAGATATCATCTACATAAACAATGCAGAAGTTCTTTATTGGTCTAATAATCTTATTCATTCTTTGTTGAAATATTGTTTGTGCATTCATTAATCCAAATGACATAATATTCCATTCGAATTGTCCTAATGGGATTTACAATCAAATTTAGAATATATTTTACTTATATTTGTTTTATTAATAATTCTTTTATTGGTAGTTTATAGCTATTTGGTATGGTTTTAGAGTTTAGATCTCTATAATCGATTACCATTCTAGCTTTTCCTATTTTAATTTCACTATGATTTCTAACCATAAATGCTGGACTATTATATGAACTTGTTGATTCTCTTATTACTAATAATTGTAAGAGTTCTTTAATTTGGATTTCAAATTCTTTTTTATCTTCTTCGCTATAAGAAAATTGTTTTCCTGAAATTTTAGCATATGGGTCTTTTAGTTCAATAGTTGTCATAAGTTTATCTTTATCCCATTTAGCTAAGGGGTGTTCATGATAACATTTTTTTAGTTCTAATTTTATACTTTCTAATTCTTCCTCTAAATTGCTAATTCATAATACTGAAATTTTTTGTTTTTGATTAATTTCTGTATAACATCCACCACGATTACCTGTAGAATTCTGATGTCTAGGTTGATGGTAAATTGGTTGATGTGCAATTCCAATGGCTTTATAGATTTTTGGTGTTTTAATTTTGTGATTACAAGGTGTGGTAAACTCAAAACTATCTTTATATTGTGTAAAAGGACTATATATGTAGATAAAATTTTCTCATAAAAGGACATCACATCCTATTTTATTTGTTGCATATATTCATGGTATAAAATATTCTCTATTTTCTATAATTATAGGAACATTTTCTACAAAATCTCTATAGATTTCTAAAATATCACTGGCTATTTGACCATAAGTTGTTTTTTTATAATCTCTTTTATAATAATGTGCTAGGAACACATATCTTTTGCATATACAAATACTTGATCCAGTATCAAGTATAGCATGAAATTTTATCATACAGTACTCTGGTAAATTGAGAGTTATCTCAATATATGGACTAAGTATACTAGTTTTGATTGATCTAATTTATTGTATCATATAAATTGGTTCTTTGTTTTTATTAACTCTAGAAATCATTTTTTGTTTGCATTCTATAGTTATTTGTAACGTATTCTTTTGGATATAGAATGGTGAGACTTTCTCAAGAAAGTTCATTCCCAGTAATATTTGACTAATATCTTTTTCCCTTCTATAATCTTTATGGATTTTAAGATTAAATTTAAATTGTTCTCCTTTTATATCTGTAAAACTTAGTTCAAGTTTAACAAATGTTCTAATTTCATATTTGATTCCATGATAATCTGTAAGGGTTATTCCTTGTGGCAATTTTCTTATAATAAATGATCAACTAAGTCTGCTCTTATATGACTAGTACTAGCTCTTGTATTAACAAGTGCTATGATTTCTTCGTAGTTATTTTGATTATTGATATATTCTGTTAAGATAAGAAAATTATCTTCCTCACATTTTCTGATATCAATATCAATGCTATTTCTAGGCATTGTTGAGTAGTTTTTACTTGTAGATGGTCTTGAGAGTTCTCTAGTACTAATATTTCTCTCTATTCTTCTACTATGCATTCTAGCTATAAGTTGTCCAGAGGTATTCAAGGTAACCAATCCTTGATTTCCTACGTTATTATCTATTCTTCTAGATTGCTGATGAAAATCAAGCAATATATCTTGTGGTAAAGAAATGTTATTATTACTTAACATTCTTGGTGGTGTAAATTGTGTTAAGTCTTTAAAATTTCCATGTATTTGTATAAAGTCTCCTGAGACTTTATTGATTTCCTTTTGATGTATAGTAGTAAAGGCATATAAAGTTTTACAATGTAAGTTACAGCTTTACTTCTTGGTGGCATAATTAATCTATCAATTCTATGATATAGATTTAATCTCATACTTAAGTTTTCAACTAATAAGGACATAGCAAATCCAGACCTTATAATAAATATGATTTTCTTATATACTAGATTTCCAGAGACGACTCCTAATAGAGAGTCCATAGGATCATGAAGTATTCTGTTATGCATTAAGTACATTTGTATAGGAATATTCACTCATTCTCTAAAATATCCTTTGACCATTATTTGGATTCCTCCAATCACTATATTCTTTAATATTTCTTTAGTAGATCTATTTATTTTTGCTAATTCTCTATTAACCCATTCTTTAGTTATTAGAGGTATAATAGTGTTGCCTTTAACATTTTCGATGTTAATAGGTATTTCATCATATTTAGCAATATATATTGTTTTGTTAAACCAATGTAGTATTGGTCTTACAAAAATATCTTTATCTTTTAAAAATATTTGTTTTTCTTTTATGGCTCCATATATTTTTTCATCAAACACGACTGTTTGTGAAGTTCTTTCTTCATTATCTAAGTTAGTCTCAATAGTATCTATAATTCCTTGATTCATATAAATCTGTTCACATTCTGGTTCTTCAATTTCTTCTATATTTAGCTCATAGATTGAGTCTGTTTCAGATAATTCATCTAAGTCTTCGATTATCTCATAGTCTGAGTCGGATTCTATTTCTTCCATTAACCTAATGGCTTTAACATTTTCTCTTTTATTCTTATTAGGATAATTGTGAGATATATGTCATATTTCATTACATTAAAACATTTGCATTTTTTATAGAATTCTTCTTTATATTTCTTCTGATGTTTCTTATGTTGGTTATATTCTTTTTTCCAAGGTTTTTTCTTCTTAAAATATTTATTGTGGCTCTTAAATCCTTTATTTCTCTTCCAATGTTTAAGATACCTGTTAAACTTCTCCTTATAATATGGTTTCCTAAACGGCTGGTGACAATCAAATTGTGGACTGTTGCTATTTCTCCATAACAATATAAACTTGCTTTCTTACCATATTTTCTAAATAGGTGTTGGTACATAGATTTTCTCCACCATTCAGATATTTTTCTCTTAGCGAATGAAGTTCTCATTCCTAATGTATCTGCTTTCTAGTTAGAATATTTGCATTCTATTTTATTCCAATAAATTTGGTAATTTTCAAATAATTTCTGACCCCATGGCCAAGGTAGTTTAAGAAAATATCTATTTAGTAATTTTACATCTTCTTCTGATAGATTCCATTTTTTATGGATTTAGATGCTTTGATATATATCTTTTCGAATTTTTTAGTATATTCGTTTAATTCACACATATCACATATTTTTAATAGTTCGATTTCTCTTTTTACTTGTAAGATTTTTTGAGTGATCATGTCTATTTTGATTTCTAGTATAACTTCTCCTAAGAGTAAGTGTCTAAAAAAAATTCTATTCGTTTTAAAACTTGATTAACGTTTTCAGCATCTAAGCTTTCATTACTATCAATAGTAGTGTTAAATTTTTCTCCACGTTTGATTTTATTTTTAGTTTCTTCAGATGTTCTTCTCCAGATATTTGAAGTAATTCCTCTAAAGGTGTGGATTATAAAATTATATGCTTAAGTTGTATTCCATTTATGAAAAGCAACAGCTAAATTAGTATTTTTTGCCCATGAGTCAATAATTTTACTTTTATTATTGCTATCATCAACATTTAGCCAAATTCATGTTGTAGGAATTGGTTTAATAAAAAGTTTAACTGGATTATTATCCCTAAGGTGTATGGATTTGGTTGATATAGTTTTAGATCATTTTCTAAAATTATGACATTCTTGTTCTTCTATTATTTCATGTTCTTTCATCCATTCTATATTCTAGTCATCAGATTCGACTTGAGTTCAATCTATAGTAATATTAGTTCTACTTGTCTCTCCGACTAACGGTTGATTTTCAACTTGTTGATTTAAAGGTGGAGTATTAATTTCAATAGTTTCCTCTTTGGGTGGAGGATCATTCATATAAATATTTTCAGTTTGAGTAGCTAATTATTCTGAGCTTTGTTTATAAGCTTCTAATTCTTCTCCAGTTGCTTCATAGAATTTAATATTATAAGAATTATTTTTAAGTTTTGATTCTTTAAATTTCGATTCAATTTGTTTATATATGATTTTTGGTCATATTTTAATATTATCATTTACAACTTCTAAATTAGATTCTATATTTTTTATATGAGTTAAAACATCTTGATTGATAATATCCATTTTTTTCTAGAGGTTGAACATAATTATCATATTGTTCTAAAAATTGATTTATTATAACTTCTTCTTCATGTTCGGAAAATTCATTTACTAAAATTTGTAATCCTTTATTTTTTATTTCTGTTAATTGTTGAGAACTATTTACTTGTTGTATTTCTTCACTTAGAATTTTATATTTAGTACTTAAATTTATCGCTAATTCTTGCAATTTAATTCGATTAGTATTAGTTAAAATATTAATATTTTGTAATTCTTCTAAAATCATTTTATCTTTTCTATTCATTTTAAAATATATTATTTTAGTTTTAAAAATTTTCTTCAATTACTAGGCTCTGATACCAATTATAGGGATAAAAAGCGAAAAATAATTAAAATATAAAAGTAAGGGTATAATGGACAATCCACAAAATGACAAAATGCTGTCAATCTTAATGTGAATAAAGCTGTAAGAGAAGCATTATTTCATGTTTAATTTTGTTTGAAAATTGACTTCAAAATCTCTTGACCGTAGTTCAATTTGAATATTGACTCAAGAACACTTACTTCACGTATTGACTCAGAATACTGATTGAATGTTATTATTATTATTTTATTTGAATCTCTCTCTCGCCTCTCAACTAAAGCACTCTCTCAAGTTGCGCCTCCCATCACCACAACAGCTGCCTAGGGCAAATTGCGAGAACAATGTTGATAATAGTTTACAAAGACGTTCACACATTAAGTCGTGCAGGCTATTTATTTGAAATTGATTTTGTGTATGTGTTCGAATGACTACTAACTTTTATTTTGTGTGGTTTTTTTTATATTTCTAAGCTGTTACTCGAGATATTAATAGATGATATTACTTGTAGATTAATACACTTTCTCTGAGATATTGAAGGCAGAAATTTGTACTTGCTTTATTCAATTCAAATATTAGAGCACGTTCTTCTAGATTGAAAACCTCATTCTTGAATATGAAATATCAAGTGTCGAGATTAAAATATAACAAATGTCATTGTGTGTCGAATGTTATTGTTTGTCAGAGTATTGTACATGTACCGTATTCCATGTTTGTTGTTTTACATCAAAATTCGTGTTATGTTAACGTTGTTTAACTTGTGAATATTTTTAAGCTTTACATGTCATTCTAGATAGTTGAATCATCAAATGTTTGAATAATATTTATAGAATGACAAATCAACTATCAAGATTAAAAGACACAAGAATCAAATGCATGTATTAGCCTCCGTTTGGCCCTCATTATTCCCCAATAAATTATAATTAATTTTTTTCTCTCTTCTTATCAATAGTATATTCTCGAAAAAACAACTATTTCTCTCATTATAATGTGGAATAATGGAGGACAAACATGCACTTGATCAACTGTGCTAGGTTCCTACACGTCTGCGTGTTAAGTACAAAATGCCCGCACCGGCCACATTTTTGCGTTTGTTAACCTTTTAATTTTTGACCGTTTACATTAGGTAGGAGGTCGTCCCGGTGCTCTATGTATGTTAGGAGACGATACATTGATGGAACGGATGGCATGTTGAACAATCCAATTGGACTTCCTTCCCACGAGGTAAATGACTTCGTTGTAGGCAACAGATGAGTTGTTGAACAATCCAATTGGACTCCATTCTCAAACAATTTATTGAGAAACTCTTCATATTGAATGCATTCGAATAACAATTGATGTTGTCTGGTTCTCAAATCACTTCCAATCATTATCCACATTGACGAAAGTACCAGCATGCGAGATAACAAACCTCATGACATCCCTTATACCTGCAAGCCATCAACACAAATATGATCAACAAACACACGAATACCTAAAACAAATATGTTATCCTCATGGAATATGTTAAACGCTAAACAAAAAATGTTTCCCAACTTCATCCAATTTAAACCATCATTTTGGACATTTTAAAAAAAAAAATGTTAAGAATTAAATTTAAAATGTCATTCTCGACATTTTGTAAATGTCGAGAACGATATGCAAGGATTACACCTCACCAAATGTATTTATCATCTTTGACCACTACTTTTTGAAAGAATTCATTTTCACCATTAATGACATGGTCAATAAACAATTACCTTCAATTCCTATCTAAGTTTTTTTTTTTTTTAAAAAGGATGTGATACAATATTTGAGAAACACACAACAATGAACATGAATTTTTTTTTTTAAATACTCCAATAATCTTACAACAAATCTTAACGGATTGCTTGGGTTAATATAATCATTTTTAATGGAATATACAACAAATATTAAACACACAAGATTTTGAGAAAAGAAAAATTACTTTCTTCCGAAAGTTGTGGAGAGCTCAATCAACTCACAAAATTTGAATGATATTAAGCCCTTGTTTGGGCTCCATTAAAAATGAATTTGGGGGGAAAATATTAAGAGTTGATTTTATTTTTATTGGATTTGAGTTATATTTGTAAATTTGTTTATTGAAAATATATTTTAATTGTGATGTGATTACAATGGGATAGTAGCAAATAAATTTGATGGTGGTATTATAATTATCATTTTTGTAATAATGATCAAAATTGACACTTTTCGATTCACGCAAGCATGAAATTCGGACATTTTTGTAAATTCCAAAAAAAAACAAAAAAACTTCTATCTAAACAAATCGGCGATTCCCCCTCGTTTTGTAGATTTGCCAAATCCAAATTGGATTCAAACTGTTTTGGTTTACATGGAATTCGAGTATAGAACTGGAATCGGTGAAATATTGAATTTTTGAATCTAATATTTCCCATTTCTAATTTTAAGCTCCCAATTCCGAATAATCAAACATTTGTATCTGCGTCAGAGGTATGGTCCTTGAATTTCTTTTCCCGTCTTTCACATGAACTTGGAATGAATTTTATATCTAATCAATTTTCGTTCGTCATTGATCATGAAAATCGTGTTCATACTTTTTTTATTGAATATATGAATGGCCATAATTTTGCCAGCATGTGTTAACACTACCCGTGCGTGAATATGTGTTTTGTTTGTGTAGAGTAAAATTTATGAAACAGCATTTATATTGGAGATGAGTTCGGGAATCTTATTTGAATGTAGTTAGAATCATAATCAGTAATGATCTCAGTTAAAACATTAGCTTTCTGTAAGCTAGGTAACATGGCAAATTTTACGTCTCCATAAAGATAACTTTTGGATATAAGTTTACAAAATTCAAGAAATAATTACATTTCAACTATATATATATATATTTCTCGAAACATAAGAATACACACATTCACCCTATTGGAGAAGTATGACCTTATGAGTTGGGGGCTGAAGTAGGAAAGATACTCTATCCTATGACATTAACTTAATATAAGCCATTACAAACATTTTCTTGTTCTACCTCGAGATGCCTGAAAAATATATTTACATTTTGCATTTTTTTTTTTTTTACCAATTCATTCTACCTCGTTTGGAAGTTCAGTTTCTTGATGCAATAGGCATACAAGAATGCAAAGAAGACTGTGAAACCAACCAAAACTGCGGCAACTGGTCCTTTAAAGTTGGGATCATAACCAAAGTGATCTTGAATATAGTTTTTAATCATAGGGTCGAAGGACATCCCAGGCACTTCAATGGTCTCCTCCACATCGCCATACTGGCCTATAATAAGTCCGTACACTGTCCATGCCACTGGGCAAATCCAGTAGTACCATACCCACCACTTGGGAATGCTCTGAATTTTCAAAAGGGGAAAATTTCAAAACTGTGCTCAATTGGAGATCATTATTAAACTTAATACTTTTGACTTAAATAACTTACCGGTCTGGGGATAAAGAAACCAGAGAATAGATTGAAAAGTGCATAAAATGCTGCTGCAAAGATTGCTGCCACTTGGTGGTTTGGCGTGATGGAGACAGTCATCATTCCGTAGTATGTGAAGTAGAGAAAGGAAAAGAAGTTCACGAAGAAGAACCAAAAGAATTTAGCAGCTGTCCACTGAAAGCTCACCATGGCGTACACTATAAGAGTATAATATGTAGTCTGAACAAGTACATAAGGTATTTCTACAATGACCTGCATGTGATGTAACAAACAAATTATTATTAAATATATTTTTTTAACTACATTTATGTTCAGGTCTTTATTAACTTCTCCATTTTGAAGTCACAAGTTGATCTCTCATGCTATGAAAAGCATGTTAAGATGAAGATCATTTGATTGATAAATTAAAAAATTACCTGTGCAGTGGCATATGGCAATGCTGAGTACATTCCTGCCGCTCTTTCCCTATAGAATACAGTTCTTTCGATGGCTACTACCGGCTGTACTGTTGAGCAGTTATTGATGCCAACAAACAACACAGAAGTATACATGGCCCCGATGACAGTCAAAAGATCTGCACTGCTTTCCCTGATGCCACAAAATAAGAAAGATGGAATCAGCGCCTCGCCCTTTAAGTCTTTTTAATGATACTTTTGAAAAATTTCCTAATTAACCAAGATTTAAAGTATGAACCTTTTTTTGCCAACTCTCCAGAAAATTGTCCCAACCATAAGTGCACAAGCCAAAGTGAAGAAGTATCTGACTAGATTATAATCAGGACTTCTCCAGTAAGTCCACCATTGCTTCCAGATGCAGGACTTGAATTGACCCCATGTAGCTTGAGAGTACTGTGTAGGAAAATATAGGTCTTTTGCCCCGGGAGGAGGTGTACTCAAATCTTTCACTAGAACCTTGTTTCGCCTGGGAATGGGCAGATATGTATGAGATCAATGTTTCTGTGAATCTTGTAGAGATTTAGTAGAGGTATTCACTGTTACTCACTGATATAAGGTTGATGATTTGTAGTGTTCAGCAAAATCCATCGAAAGTCTCGCTTCTGTAGCCACTGAGCTCACTTCGAGCATCCATGTTGCAGGATTATATTTCTCTTTAATCCTTGGGACTCCTGAAATTGCCTGCATTGTGCGGGATATCTTTAATATACTTTCTTTCAAGTGGCAGAAATGTATAAGGAGTATGAGTATGAAGTACCTCAAAATATTCAATTATTTTTCGTGAATGCTGGCCTAATGGTCCAGCATATATCACTTGTCCTCCTCTTTTCATGAGAAGCAGCTGATTCATAATATGATATAGACAACGTCAGTGAAAAAGAGGTAGAGGTGGAATGTTTGTTTTGTGGGAATGACATAGGAATCATTTAAGGGGGTTGGTGAGACTAATCAAGTGAAAGTTGCATTTTACCTCATCAAAAGCTTCAAATATATCGATGCTAGGCTGATGAATTGTGCAAACCACAGTTCTACCTGTGTCCACAGTGTTTCTCACAGTCCTCATGACAATTGCCGCTGCTCGTGCATCTAAGCCAGAAGTTGGTTCGTCCATGAATATGATTGAAGGGTTAGCAACTAGTTCGACTGCAATGGTCAATCTCTTTCTCTGTTCTGTTGACAATCCAGTGACTCCTGGGATCCCCACGATGGCGTCTTTGAGATTGTCTAGTTCAACCAGATCCATCACTTCATTCACAAAAGTCTGAAAAGAGTACATATGAATGATGTATTTTAGTGCATAAACTGATAAACTGTTACAACATCATATATTTTAGGAATATTATACTGGAAAGAAGAATGTACCATCTTTTCTTCCTTGCTAACTTCTTTAGGCAGCCGAAGAAAGGCAGAATAAATCAATGATTCACGAACGGTTACTTGAGGTGAGTGGATATCGTTTTGTTCACAATATCCCGAAATTCTAGCAAAGGTTTCTTGTACCTTTGGAAATCCAGATATTCTAATGTCACCTTCAATGTAACCACCAGTCTTTCGTCCGGCCAGAACATCCATTAGCGTGGTTTTTCCTGCTCCACTTACTCCCATCAATGCAGTCAGAACTCCTGGCCTAAATGCACCAGTTACTTCACGAAGTAATTGGAGTTTATCCTCTGTCACTCCTTGTTCTTTCATTTCCTGTTCAAACCAGTGAAGTTTATTATTGAAAGATAGTTATATTAGCTACTGATTACTTATGAAGACTGCTATTTGTTGAAAACATTTGAGTATGAATGAGAAGGATATTGATTCTTACAGGAGGCATGTCGACAAAGTAATTTACAGTGTCAAATGACATGGCCAGAGGTGTGAATGGCAGAACCATCCCTCTCTTTGGAGCAACGCCTAATGCAGCCTCAAGGTTTGAGTCTTGATTTCTATATAGTCCATTGGCATTGGAATTGTTGCTCATCCGTTGCATTGCCATTTCCACTAATTAGATAGATAACAATAGGAAAAACAATACATGTGAGAAAATTTGATATTTCTAACAAAAATCATTGAGATATTGATGAATTTAATGATTATTACTTGTGTTATTTCCATCAGCAGCGGATAAGGATCGAGGAAGAGATTCTTTCTTTGACATTGTCGTTCTAAGCCTTGGTGCTTCATTTGTTTCTTCATGGCCAGTTTCCATATCCCTTGCCATCTCTTTGGATATGATAGCTTGTGGCTTTCCAAGAGCTATTGTGTAAAACAGAAGAAAGAGAGATTAGTTGCCTGATAAAGAGAAGTTGGCTTTGTATGTTAATTGCAATGTTAGAACTTACGGTTAAGGTACGTGAGGGCAACGGTGTAAAGAACGTTGAAGAGAATTGTGAACCCAATGAGGGCACCTACGCCTATCCAGTACCAGTTTCTTTCAGGGAAGATATCAAAGTTGTTCAATACTGCCACACCGACTCTTGTCACATTGTTTGGTGTCTGTATGGAACCATTTAATCAGCTTAAGTTTTTTTTCTCCATGGGTGAGATAGCCAAATAACACGAACGGAAAAAGATAAATCTCCTTTTAAAATGACAAGGAATGCTGGTTGAATCCAAGTATGACACATTGCTAAACCGTGTCATCGAAAATCAGATGATAAAATAAGTTGGAGGAAATGTATAGGAATATACCATTTTGTTCATCCATCTTGGAGCAAACATCTCATTTACTGCAATCGCATTGTAACCATAGCTCAGGGGTGAAACCCAGTATCCCCACCTCCACCAGACAGGAATTTTTTCTGCATGATAAAAAATTCTGAGTAAGTTCGATGTATCATGTATATTGTTAAATATATATACTGAGTATCAAAATCCCTTTGTTTGCTTTATTGTTGTTTTGGTACACTCCCTTTGTCCTTGTATGAATGAGAGATTGGTTGTCCTCTTAGAGTACTTTTTTTTCCCCAGTTTTACTTTGAAAACTTCCTGGCTTTTTTTAGTTTTAAAGTTTTAAAGTAAAAATTACTAATTTATTGGAAGAGAAGAAGAAAAAGAAAGAAAGATATCATCTGGTACATAGTATATTCTTGCTGTTGATAAAGAAGCAATTACAAGTCTACTAAAACGATCGAGTTTGAAGGTTTATTTTCACATTATTAGCAATAGGCACGCATTATAAAATTTAACTTCCTATTGCTCTCTTTTGTTGTTTACGTTATATGTTGACTGTGCTTCGAAATTATAAATGTGTTCTGCAATTCGTAGTGGGGTTTTTGTGCTTGAGCTAACCTCTTGGAAGGATGAAACCACCCAAAAGGAACACGAGCAGAAGGGTAAGAGCACCACCAGTGTTTGAGATAATCATGGTCCTGCATATTGCTGCAATGAGCCTAAATATTCCCCCTGCCATTTGCTGGATCATAAATATCAATAATAGTTGCTTGAAGAACCTGAGAACGTGGCAAAAGATTCAGTTTCACTCGTAGTTACATTGCAAGTAAGAATTATCTGTTTTAGAAAGCAAGTTAAGTATAATTAGAACAAGAGTTTAGTACGGATTCCTGCTAAATTGTGCTTTCGTTGCTCTAGGACACTGCCAAAGAGAGTGGATTACGTGTTCTACTGTTTCTTCCCTGTGCCTAGATGTACCTCATTCCATGTACTTTGAGCCGACGAGAGATGTTGACTGACTATTAACATTATACTCTTAAGTGAATATTCTTCCCAGCAGCCCTTAGTCTGTACCCTTGGCTTTTGTACCTGATTGATTACATGCATACTAAATTGCATCCACTTCTACATTAACATAATTTTTGAAATCTTTTGAATGGCTAAGCTCCATCAAAAAATTAGGTTTGGTAGTTCGATTCAATACTTCTCTTAGGTTTGGAATTATGTTCATTAAATTATCAAAACTTAAACTCAAGTTAGTCCAAGCAATTTTATATAATCATTGACTCTGTCAGTTGAGTGGAAATAAGAAGTGAGAAAACATAATGTATAGTTTAAATACCTGCTAGCTTCGGGGGCAAATCCAATGGTGTAGTATGTTATGACCATCCACACAATAGTCTCTAACACGGATATAGGTATTTTTAGTAGAAACGTTGGCAAAGTGAAAGTCCAAGGTGGATGGAAAAGAAGATCCCTCTGCTTGTAGAAGACGGGAAGTCTCTGTATGGCGAGAGAGAGCTCTGCGAAACCATTGAATGTATTGCATATCATGCTAAACAATAGTGCACCTATGTAGACAGCACCATCATTTACATCTCTAGTGTGTAATTCAGTTCTCAAAAAGACAGTAGATGTGATGATTGCCACAATGATGATTTGGACAGTCTTGAATACATAGACGAAAGAATTTCTTTTGATCAACAGCCATTCCTTGTCAAAGTTGGCTTTGAGAAGTTCTCTTTTCGAGACTGAGTACTTTTTAAAGACTAGAGCTGCTTTGTGACTTCGGCTCTTGTCGAAAGGGACTGATAGTTCATTTTCAAGCCGTAGACCCACATGGAAATGTTTGAATCGTTTTGCAAATTCGCTTACTGGAATGTATTTGTATGGTTTGCTTCTGTCTGTCCAGTATTGCTCCTGATCTTTTCTTGATGTCACCTCTTGCAGAAAATCCGCAGTTCCCTTTCTCTCTGGACACTTGAATCCACAGCTCTTGAAGAACTCAAGGATGTGCTCTCGTGGGCCCTGATAGACAATCTGGCCTTCCGATAAGAGGATGATATCATCAAAGAGTTCAAACGTCTCTGGAGCTGGCTGGAGGAGGGACATCAAGACGGTTGCTTCGGTTAGGTGTACAACTTGTTGCAAGCACTTTACTATCTGAAATGTTGTGGAGCTATCTAGGCCGGTTGATATTTCGTCCATAAACAGTGTTTTGGTTGGCCCAACAATCATCTCCCCTGTATCAATAAAGGTAAAGATTCAAAGCCTAACATATATGTTTATGTTGCTATTTTCATCTTACATTTTTCTAAATATGATACTTTGTTCAACTAATATGTTCAAAATTTCCTTTTTATCTGAGTTTTAAATCTATAGACCTCCTGTGTTTTCTATTAGATGCCTTGTTGTTTGGAGTTTAATCTGATCCCAATGATTTGGTTGTAGATAAAAAAAAATATATATATATATATATATATTACATGTAGAACACGTACTCGGCCATCACTTGGGTTGTGCTAGTGTGGCCAATGCATGTCAATTTAAATAGAGGTGCTTTAATTTGTTGACATCCCACAAGTGATTTTCTACAATTTTTGCCACTCACAGAATGTGTTTCAAGTCATCTTTGTGCAGATAAGGTTAGGTAGTTCAACTTTAGGATTTGGTCAACAGATTTGTAGTGCCACTCTGTGTCACTTGGTAAAATTATTTTCCAAATTAATCAAAACATAAATCATTTTAATTAATTACCGGTTGTCACACGCTTCTTTTGTCCTCCTGAAATTCCTCGTATCATTTCATCTCCAACAATAGTGTCTCGACACACATCAAGTCCCAATATCTGCATTACATAAACAAACAAAATTTTATTAATATATCTGTACATGTGTATTTGAAGTTGATTGGGAGTTCCGTTCACCAACCAAAATACATGTAGGGCCTATTCAGACCAAATTTTGAAAATGTGGTTACTGGGTGGGTCCCTCAATATCCAGCCAACAGAAATATGGGTCCCATGGTAAAGTAGGTAAGGAGAAATTTTTGACCCAAAAAAGAAAGAATATTAAATATAGGAAAAAATATGGAAACCCCATGCGAGAATAGACAATCATGAGTTGATTATATATGTTGGCAATCTTGCTTATTTAATCCCAAAAATTATTTTTTGATGAATAATTAAATCTTACCCTGAGAGTATAGTCTGTAATGAGACTGCTCTCTATTCCTTCCATTGCAGTTGCCTGAGAGAAACAAAAGAAGGAACAAAGATAAAACATTAAAAAAGTCAACCAAAACGGGGAAATTTAAATTTAAATTGTCGGTAATTTTTTATTTTTTATTTTTTTTGATAATCGTGGATGTCCAAACCAGCTTACGCACACCTCGACAAATCCCATGGCCCCTAAAGTTTACGGCCGGATACTCACCTCAATGGCTCTGAGGGGACTCGAAATGGTGACTATTAGGGAGCAAACCCAAGGCCTGACCAATTGAGCAACCTCTCTGGGTTAAATTGTCGGTAATTTATTTTATTTTTTCATTACCTTCATAAAAAGATCAACCTCTGCCTCCGGAAAGATACCAGCTTCCCTTTCTCTTCTTGCCAGTTCAGTCAAAAGTTCTATTTTAATTTTGATAGTTAGAATACAATTATTTCAATGAAAAAAAAAATTTAAAAATAATGATTTTGAAATGTATCAAACTTACCATATCGAGATCCAACCCCTTGACACCTAGCAGAGAAGTCTAGAGTTTCTTTGACTGTCATTTCTCCTACATGAACATCATTTTGGCTAATGTATGCTGATGTCTTCTGTGGTACAAATTCATTGAGTTGATGTCCATTGTATGTGATTTCTCCCCTTGTCTGTTCCACATTAATATTTTTATGCAAATTAAGTTAAGAGTTGTTAATCTCTATCAATAACATTCATGGATAATGTACGTGTGAATTTGACTAACCTTTAGGTTCGGGTCTAACTTTCCTGCCAAAGCTAACAAAAGGGTTGTTTTTCCGGACGAAGGTGGCCCTAACAGAAGTGTCATCCTACGAAATGTAACCGATAGAAATACATCAAGAATATCGAACATAGTATTTGAATTTGATTTTAGCTAGGTAATTTTTGGATCAAAGTCAGCAGCTATAATTTAGATTGATTGTTTTGAGATGTAACAATGTTTTGAGCAATGAATTTTTGTTCAAAACATTACCTAGATGGTTTTATGATACCAGAAGCATCTTTTAATATTGTGAGTTTTGTTTTCTCAGCCAATCTGATGCCGAAACAACTTAAAGCTGTCTCAGCAATGTTACGAGCAGCGTTTGGCAGTGTCGGTAGCGCTCTGTCGCCTACAAAGCAATCAGCCTCGATGGTTAAGTGTTCATATCTCACTTCTACTGTAGGAAGGGTAATCCCAACTCTGCAAATTCAAGATGCATAAAAAAGAAAAACAATTAATATCTAAATAGGAAATAAATTAGATTACTTAGTCAAGCATACTATATCAAATAGCTTATATTTAGTAATTGTTTGCTTCTTCGTTTGTCATCACTGATTACATCAGTATAACATACGTTACTGATTTGATTAATTAATAATTATATTATAATACAGTACAATTTTATTGTTGAACTGTTACTTGAGAATCATTCCTTGATACAGTGTAGAGTAAATTACCTCCACGAAATTATGCTGTTTTGGTCTCTTTTTCGTGTTTGCTTGCTTTTCATGCAATAAATTGTTTGATAAATATAGTGATTAATTATATTCTTGAAAACAACGTATTCATAATCATGCGTAAAACATAATTAACAAATGACTTAAAACTAACAATTTGCTTTTACTTTTTCAATGTAAGAAGGGCATAGTTGGTTATCCTTCGTTCTCTATTTGCATGAGACAGAGAGAGATAGTTTGATTATGAATTGACCACTTAGCAAATAAAAATTGGTGTAGAAAAGGTTACCTGTCAACTCTATTCCTAAACTTTCTCAAGAACTTTTCATTATCTTCTTCAGCCACCTTGAAAAGCCTATCGATGAATTCTTGTCGTTCGTTCATGTCAAGTTTTCTTACATCAACCTCCGTGTGCACAACCTTATTGTTTTGATTGGCAGTTTCTTCGAAGGATTTTAGGACAGTTTTTCGTAATCTGTCGTAGGTTGGTAACTTCTCTAGAGCAGCCCATCGTAGAGCTTCTTCATCTTCCTCGGCTCGAATGCTCCGCCTATTCGTGGAGCTGGAAAAGACATCCTCCACATTCCAGCTTGCCCTGCTTAGGCTTCTACCAATAGTCCTGCTCGTACTCCGGCTTGTTTGTCTTCTTGAAGCTCGCATTTTATCGTCCATTTTCCCTTCTGCTTACTTTAGTTTTAAAGAAAAAAAGAAAATCACAACTAGCAAAATATATCTCTAGAAAATCCCAAAAAGCATATAAAAGGAACATCAAGAATATGAAATGAAATGTTTACTCAGTTGAGGTCGAAAAGTTGAGAGAGTGTATGAACGTCGTAGTCGTTGTCTTCTTCCTCAAACAGATAGATAAACAAACGGATGGATGGAGAAATAGATGGTGGCTATGTAGAGCGAGAGGAAGTTGTTGGGGTGTTGAAATATAAGTTAGTATACAATTGGAACATTTCTAAACCAGTTGAAAGAGTCACTCTCGTAAGTTTAGACTTTAGAGAGTAAAACTGGTTATAGTTAAGATCAATATTTCCAAGAAGATGTACATGGCTTCTTATATATAAGCTCGCTTGCTTGTTGGGGGGTGGGGTGGGTGGGGTGGAGGTTAGGTGGGACTACTTATTGTCACACACATTTTATCTTTATATCACTGTTCTCAATTTGTTCTTTGGCTACATCAAGAAGCAAAAGTATTATTCGGTGAACAGAGACAAAGGAATGGTGGATTGAATATAGTCAAAGAAGAACAGCTGAAAACCATAATCAATTTGCAAATGTGGATTGGTGAGGAAAGAGTCAAGATAATCCGCTTCTGGCTTCTGGGAAAGTGAGGGTGCACTTGCATACCATTTAGATAGCGCTAGCTTTTGAAAATGGCGAGTATATTGAAGGGATCAATTTGTTGACACTTTCTCAAAGCTCTTAAAATTTAAATTAAGAACATAAGTAAATATAGATGTCAAGTAGCTAATTCTTTAAAATTTTAGGTGAAAATTTAACAATTAAGTATGATGCAATACGATTGTTGAATTTGAAGAAAAAGAAAATTTCTTCGCAAGTATGATATGTACACAAGCCACGTACACGCGTTAATACTTAATTGTGTTACTAAATAAAATTTTTATTTATTTATTTATTTTGTTTTTTTGGGGGGTTTGGAAAAAGGAAATGATGGTTGGGGAGGGGTGTAAATCAAATTCAGTAGTAGGTCTTGTAGGTAGATATTTTTTATTTTTTAACATTTGGTGACTTTTATCTATAAAGAAAAAAAAAATTGAAATCAAATCCAAACGAGTTAAATGTTTGTTTGACCATGTGCGGTTGAGGAAGTTTTTGTCGAATATTGGAGGTAAAGACAAATTAATTTATAGGATCATAGCGTTTCAACTTTTCGTAGTCACAAAGAGTTTAGAGGAGGGAGACAGATACTATACACAAAAAGTAACACAGCGTATTGTGATTTTGCAACGGTTAAGGATCTAGTTGTTTAAATTTTTTAGAAAAATTAAATTTATTAAGAATGATTTTATTTATTTTTTTGTAGTCATTGACAATTAGAAACCTCAGCAATGTAACAAAGGTCGCATCTTATGAGACTATTGTGAATATTTTCACACACTGAGAAAACATATGATCTTTTTAACAACTAATTATTAGATTACAAATTTTCGTATAACTTTGATATATTTTGAATTCGGTCTTTGAGGTAACTTAAGGGTTTGTTAAGGAATGTGGCAAATACCAATCGAGGAAAATGAAAGGTGTTTTTATGGTCCCCAAGTCAAGGGGTGGAGGGGGTGAAAGTAGTGATGGCAACGGGGCAGGTTTGGGGCGGGGCACCCCTGCCCCGCCAACCCCGACGGGGCGGGGACGGGAGCGGGGGCGGATTTTTGCCCCGTTTAATGCCCCATTTAGTTTTTTTTTTTTTTAAACCAAAAATTTTCAATTAAATACAATTCAAAATTTTATAATTCAAAGCAAATAATTATATCAATATCCAAACCAAACAATGAAAACAAACAATGTCCAAAATTAAATAAACAACGTTCAATTTTATTTTGTTTTTTTAACTAAATGGGGCGGGGCGACAATCCCCGCCCCGCCCCGCCAACCCGTTGGGGCGGGTTTTTTTGTCATCTCTAGGTGAAAGGCCACTTTGCGTTGGACGCTCTTTACCCCACCTCCCGTAATGGATCTATTGTCCAAGGAGCATTGAATATAGATGGCAATAGGGCGGCTCTAGGCAGTCATTCTCGTCTCTTGCCTCGTTCTGATTTTTCCTTTACCCAGTCTATCCTTTCTCAAGACAAAATGGGGTCGGGCTCCCTACCCCCATTTATTTTTTTCATGTATTTTTAATGGATGAAAATCATTATTTTTTCTCGATTTATAGAATCGTTCTGGTTCCCATTATCAATAATTGAGATGCTAGGTTGTGCACTAGCTTCCAATGCGACTTCATAGAAATCAATTCAAAAGACTATGGTAGAGAATGAAAAGCACATGGTGATAATCGAAAATTCCCTGTATTTACCTATTGTGGATAATCAAGACTTTCTGAGTTCTTGGTCATCCATTCATGTCCTTTGTTATATTATTACTTATACACCTTATGATTGGACGTTTGTATGTATTGTAAATAAATTGGGATATGCAACTTACTTTTGCCCACAATTAAACATAGATTTTCTTAATCCGTGAGACTTGTTAAGCTGAAAATAAGCACATGTCCAGTACATATTCAAGACATGCATTTAATAATATAATGCCATACATTTAAATTAACGTAAAATTATCTCGTTTTGTACCTTGCATCGACTGTTATATGGTTTCTCTCCTCTCGATAGTGGCTCTTTAGTTTTTTTTTTTTTAATGTACAAGGAAATTCTTAATTATGGTTTGTTACGTTAGAGTGAGACCAGGGACGGGCGTAGTCCCGTCCAGTCACCGGCTCATTGAATTTTTTTAGGTAGAAAAAAAAATTATATAAAAAAACGTATTAGCCCGACCTGTAATCTGGTCCAGGATCCGTTCCTGAGTGAGACACGTACATTTTTGTCATTATACTTTTTGTTCAAAACAGATGTGTATCCAATGGTTTTAGCCACATCTTTCATGAAACTAATTGAAACCTATAAAAAGAACTTGAAGTTATCATTGCGTGTGTATAATAATCCAACTTGATTTAGTTGACCATACTCGTAGATAGTTAAATAATGTATTATAAAATAATTTTACAAAAAGTTTTGTGTTTTTCCTGTTGTTTATTGTAATAGAGTTAATTGTTGTGATGTGACTGCAACTTTCATAAAATATAGTCCTTGAGAACTAAATTATTGAGATATTCTTGGTTTACTAGTAAAATATCTAATCAACAAAACTGAATGATATACGCAAACAGGGGCGGAGCCAGCCCGTCGAACCAGGGGGGCCTAGAGGTGAAGGGGTGGGAGGCTACGGGGGTTCGGGGGCAGCGCCCCCGAAATTTTTTTTTTGAATACGTTATTAATTCATTCTTTGTATACGTCATTTCCAACTTAGGAACGTATTTACGACATTCTCCACGGAAATGTTTTATTATCAATGCATTTTAGCAAAATTCACTTTAGATAAAGGAGATAAACAAATTACTACATAGTTTTGTGTCCATTTCGATTGGTGATATAACTAAGAATAAATCAAATTGGAGTTGATTAAGGACAATTGAAAACCATCTCTTCTTTTTCAATTTTAGAAATGGAAAGTTTTTCTTCTCCTTAAAAAAAAAAAAAAAAAAAAAAAAATTCCCCAAAGTCAGCATGGGCCTGTGCCCCACCTGGAGCCAACGTGGCTCCGCCACTGTACGCAAAGGTTGGCTAAGTGTTACTAATTGGGGAGATATACCGGGGTGTCTAAGAACAACACAAGCGAGAAATGATTGGGGGAGGGGGGCTGAAACTAGTAGGTATACATAGGACGGGTGGCTGGGCGAGTAGGAGAGGAGATTATCTTTTCTCGTTTTTCGTTTTTCAAAGTATAAATAAGGGTAAACTTGAGGTTAATACCCTAAATGTCACTGAACTTTGTCAAAAGTTCTCACGAGATCACTGAACTTTAAAACTTCCTTAATTAGTCATTGAACTCTTCATAAAGTTCCCAGGAGGTCACCGAACTTTAAAACTACCCTAAATAGTCACTGAACTTTTCCAAAACTTCCCTAAATAGTCACCCAACTTTGCAAAAAGTTCTTAGGGGGTCACTGAATCATTGATGTATGAGGTCCCAATTTGCAAAGTTCGATGACCTCCTAGGAAGTTTTAGCAAAGTTCAGTAACTATTTATGGTAGTTTTGAAGTTCAGTGACATCTTAGGAACTTTTTGCAAAGTTCAGTGACTAATTAGAAAAGTTTTGAAGTTCGGTAACCTCCTGGGAACTTTTGACAAAGTTCAGTGACTATTTAGGGTATTAACTCGGTAAAAACTTGTCATTTAATGAAATTATGTATATCACACAAATGACAAAACATTTCATTCTCTAATGGGTTTTTAGACATAAGGATGTCATTGGTGATCTAATTGTTATGAAAATAAAAGTTCTCAAATATCAAGTAAAAACTAGTTGGGTACCAAAGTACACACTTGTGAATTCAAACATGGATTCACAATAATTCTCACAAATTATATTCTCGTCAACAAATATTGAGACTTGAATCCAGAACTCTCTAGTCTTAAGTGTTCAATCATTTTTTAAATTTAATTTTATTCTAGTAACCTAATTATACACAAGTGATCCACTTGTCCATGCCAACTACAAATTAAGAAAAATAAAATAAAAATTCAACTAATTAATAGTCCTCTTCTTCACCCACCCCAAGGACACTACGTGTCCCACACAAAAGTTAAATGTGAATGGGGGAAAAAAAAAATTCTTTAATGGAGTAGGTAAAATTCCTAACCTTTTTTTCGTCAAAACCAATTGAGAAAGTCTAAGTATTAGATCATTAGTGTCTTATTTGTTGAACAAAGGTGCGTTAGCTTCTTGGAGATGTTCACCATCCATAAATATATAATCTACAAAATCTATGAAACATCCACTGATTTTTAAAAAATTGACGATCGTTGACATATTTGATTGTGTTTAGAAGTTTTATTTTAGAATGATTGATTTTTTTAGTAAAAAAAGTAACTCTTAAGTTGTGTTTGGTAAAATAAAAAAACTTTAAAATAAGTTCTGATTTACTTTTAAGCATGACTCGTTGACCACATATGAACAAGGACGGACGCAGAACTTTAACGTTGGGCACACAATCGAACTTGTAAAGAAGTTGGGAGAGATTTTACAAACGAAAATTTACGTCCAAACAAATCATACCCCATGTAATTTTACATCTGAAATTTTACATGGAATGTAAATTTTGATAAAAAAAAAAAAAAAAAAAAATTGAATTTATTTTGATTTTGCCTCTGTTTGGTGTAGATTAAAATCAAATTTTTAGTAAATTTTGGTAAAAATTAAACAGTTATAGATTCTATGAAATATGTTATTAAACTTAATTGTGAACTTTGATTTAAATTAAAATTTAAATTTCAATCCATACCAAACATGATTTAAAAAAAAAAAACCTCAACAGTTGGGAGCACGTGCTCCCAGGACCCCCGAATCCGCCCATGCATATGAACACAGAGCAGAATGAGTAACAAAGACTTTACGTGTCTTTTTTTCTCTCTCTTTTAATGATGTTAGCCGCGTTGAATTCATTTACGGAGTCTAATCTGTCTTGATAACTATCTTACATCATGATTAATGTATCTTTCTGAGAATTTCATGCTTTCGAGAAGCTTAAAGCTTTGTGGTTTGGTAATAAAGTTAGGGCATTGAGAAATCTTGTGTGGACATCATAATTAAGTAAGCATTACACAATTATTAAAAGATACAGTTATGTTCAAGAAAACGTGGACCAAAATCGTTTATTTGAAAGAGTTGTCACAATTTATTACTTATTTATTTTTAACATAAAAGTCTTGGGAGTGTCCAGAAGAGTAGTCATCCACTGGTGATTTTCAAAGGGAACCAAAAATAAGTCAATTATGTTGGAAATTTTGAGGGTTTTCTTTTCCATTATTTTGTAGTTGAAATCTTTTGACTTTTAGACCCAAATTAGAGCAAGATTTTAAATGTCTGTGACTGTGAGATCTGCTTCTTGGTGAACTCTTGAATTGACAGCGGGACGGTGATCGATTCAACTAAAAAGGAAAAACCTAGTTTGTTTTATTAATTCTAGAATTTCATGGCCCCGTGTGAATGGTCGAAATAGAGTGACCATTTGTCGTATTTAGCGCCGGTTAGATTTTTCATTTTTGGTGTAAAATGTATTTGGGAATAATACACTGACGGAGAATATGAATAAAAATTAAAAAAAAAAAAAAAATTGAATTGCATATAATATTATTTTATTGAAAAATGTGTGGTTAAAAAGAAGAGAGAAAAATGTATTTTAAAAAAGTGAGGATTAAACAAGGTCTTGTTGTCGATAGTTCCCATGTTTTTATTCATTTCAACATCATTATTCATCTTTCATGTGACTCTTTTCAAAGAAAAATGTTTACATAGTTACCACTTGTATTAGTATTAGCATAATCAACGTACGTTAATTGAATCTATTGATATTCTTACGTTATCACATAATCGGTGATGCCCTGTGGCATTATTTTCTTTTGTAAATTAATTCACAATTCGATATGAAAAATAATTATTCAATATTACATGTCGTAAAAAATAACTTACAAATAAAAATACTACATGTTATGCAATCATTTTTTCCCGGGCATAGAGCATAGAAATGATATCTAGGGTTGGACAAAACTTTCGAATCGAATGGTTCTTCATAAGTTAAATATTTGAACGAGTATCTGAATCAAGAATCGATGAGTTTGTGTCAGTTCTCGATTCTAGACCCAGAACCGAAGATCCAAATAAAAATTGAATCTAAATAAATTTTTAATTTTTATATTGAATTAATTAAATTATTTTAATTTTTTCTAAACAAATTAGCAAATTAATTAAACAAATCAGCCAAGTCCATGCTTATCTAGTCCAGCCTAACCTAATTTCTAAATTCAAATTTTTAAGTGGAAATTACTCATTTCCCTACTTTTGAAGATCCAAATGTTTTAATTTTCAAAAATTAGATATTTTATATATAGATACATGTTTTCAATATTTGATTTAATATTATTAAGTTAATTTAATTTACATACCCACCCTTACAAACCCTAATCAATTTCATCACAAGAATCATTTCCATTTCTCTCTCTCTCTCTCTCTCCCTCCCTCCCTCCCCCCATCTTCACCGCAATTGTGGCAGCTTCATCCGCCACCTACACCACCGCCGGATCCATATCTTCCACCGCCACTTCCACCACTTCCCTGAGGACATTTCCTGACCATATGACCAGATTCACCATACTTGAAACAGCCGCTACCACCACCACCTCCGCCGCTGTAGCCTCCACCGCTCTCCCGTAACTGGTTTTTTTGGGTTTTTTTGTTGGTGGTGGTGCATGTGGATTTGGTGATGTTGGTGACAGATATTGGCGGCGGTGAGGTGGTTTTGCGGTGGATGATTTGTGTGGTTGTTGGCAGCGACGGTGATGCGGCTGGTGATAGTAGTGAGGTGGTGGTCACAGAAGTCGGTGGTGGTCACGGGAGTGGTGCTGTTGATTTTGGCGACAACGACGGTGATGGTCACGAAAGTCGCTGGTGATGGTCACGAAAGTCGCCATGGCTGCCTGCACACCCGAATTTTCCAGGCACGATCTGGACACGACCCTGACACCACCTGGACACGAACATGCCATGATGGACACCGGTCATTTCTTCATCAAATTAGGTGACACCGGATGGGCCATATACCTTTGAAGTAGAGACCTAATCAACCATAGGTCTAACTCATTTTCCCATCTCGTGCCATGACATCCCCGTGCCATGCTTGACGTCATGTCACCATCATGTGGTCCGTCACACTATGAACAAAATCATGAGCTATGTGTAATATATTCTGTGACTAGTGTTGTGACCATTTGAAAATAACACGTGACTATTAACAAAAATGTGAGACATGAGCATTATTATGTTATCAATCATTATTAAAAAAAAAAAAAAAAAGCATGTGTTGTGACTTGTGACATGGGCTGTGTAACTTGTGACCTGAGTTGTTACCGGAATATTCACCGGAGTTGGAACAATTGCCGGAATCGGAGCAGTCATAGGAATAAATTGACGGCGAAACGATTATCGGAATATTCACTAGAGTCGGAGCAGTCGTCGAAAACGGTTTGAATTAATCTTATTGGACAGTTTGTTATTTATATGTTTTTAAATTTGGCTATGTTAATTTGTAAAAGTTACGAATGAACATGTCATTAGTTGTATTATGTAATGTTGCTGTAAATGTTAAAAAAATTAATTATGGTACCAAAATGAATAGAACCGAACCTGAATGATTCCATAATTATATTTGGATCCGACGGTTCCATTTATCAAATACTCGAAAGTTTCGAACCAAATCGACTCATGTCCAGCCCTAATGATATCTTTGATCCTTTCCTCTTATCTTGATTTTCATTATTTTTCATCGAGCCGAACATCTAAGCAATCAGAGGAAAAGAAAGCAAAATTTGAGGGATTCCTCAACTTCAATTATTATTACTTCTTAATTCCTCATGGAATATTATATGGATATGCGCGGACCATATCTCAAGTCTATCCTGGTTCTATACTCGTACGAATGGAGAAGTACCCAACTTATTAGGTGCATCCAGAAAAGGAGATCTCAATATAATTTCTAATGTCCATCTTTAATGATAGAAATCGTCTGAATTTGCTTAATTGTTACTTTCACAGTAATATACATTGCTTCAAATTTCTTAACGCGAAACCGAGTCGTGAAGAATTTAACTTTATAAAATTAGTCAATTATGAGTTACATGATTACGAGGTCTCCGCACACAAAAGAAATTATAAAGGGAAAAAATAAATAATACTAACTGACATTAACGTGACTCTAAATAAAATGTATAATTAAACGAGTCACTTAATTTTATCTTCTATCACTTATCGTCACTTAATTGGTGTTATAATACAGTGCTTTATCCAGTATCATTCGAGAAAAAAAAATGGATAGTGCTAGTGGTACATCACCACTTACACAATGGTGTCCATAATGGACACCCGGCACCCTCTCCTATTGGTGGGGTGTCAGGGCCCCACTAGATTAATTCAAAAAAAATATCAAAGATGCAAGAAATGTAGATAACGATGTCAACAAGCGGACTCATTCAAAGAAGACGCGTGGACCAGCGTTGGAAATGAGCACTCAGCTTCCTACCTAAAATTTAATCTTGTTAAATCCCAACAATCCACAAAAAGTCAAAAAAATAAAAATCATCATAATAAAAAAGTTCAATTATAGTCATTTTTATTTTTATTTTTTAAGGAGTTGGTGTTTGTAGTTTAACTAATTGCAATATAGGATAGGGATGCATGGGCTGGGTCTGATTATAGGTGACGTATGCGATCGTCTAATGCCCTAATCTGATTAGAGCTCCAAATTATGTAAGGTTAATTGATTGATTGACGAAAAACGAAAAATAAAATTATGAAATTCTTTAAATTAAACTTATCATATGCAAACACAAAAAAACTTATAAAATTTGAAAACACATAAATATAAATAGCATAAAACTTATCATATACGTTTGTGTATCACATAAATATATTACAACAATTACTTTCTCTATATATAATTAATTTGATAATTTATCATCCCAACCATTATTTTCCTTTTTTTTTTAACAAGGAAAAAATGGTTACTTTTCTCCCTTTAATATTTACTGCCATTATTTTTTTAAATGCTTTCTTTGTGGGTCTTATACTTATTCAAGGAGCTGCTGCTAAAGGCATTGATATTCATTTCTCTCTAGATTTTTGCATTTCGTTTTATTTGTCCATTTTTTCCCAATTTTTCAGTCTCGTTGTATTGATTAAAGTTTTAATTAAACTAATACTTCTCCAAATGGTATGTAATCTGATTTGGGATTTTTCTGATCCACTTATTATTATTATTATTATTATTATGGATAAATCTTGTTGTACAAAATGAGTTACCTAATTTTTGACATAATCGCCAAGTGGTGGCCCCCTATTGGGAGGTGTCGGTGGGCCCAGGCGCCCCCCCCCCCCCCAATAAGGGGCCGCCACTTGACGATTATGTCAAATATTATGTAACTCATTTTGTAAGTATAGCATTATCCTATTATTATTATTTTTTTTTTTTTTATGTTTGTACTAGAGTTTAAATCTTGTATATTGTCTTCCAATTTTTATGATTATGTTTTAATTGTATTTAATTGTTTTCTAAGTTAAAGTCAATACTTAATTTTAATCACATATTTTATAGGATTAACAGCTTTTCAACCATACATTCCATCAACTTTTATTAAAATACGTTAAAAACATGATTTTGTTCTATCAAATTGGGGCTTTTCAACCATACATTCCCTCTTTTGCAGCAATGTGAACGTCGGTAGAGGCAGCTCAATCCATTTTCAGCCTACAAGTGGAGGGTTTTAGGATTATATTTCCACACTTGTTGGTTTCCTCTCCTCTCATACAACTCTCTCCTCTCATCATTAAATAAAAGAGGGAAAAAAAAAAAATCCTCTTTCCTCTCATCACTCTCTTAGTTCTTAATGCCTCCTCGAGCTATTCAAACTTAGCGAACTGATAAAAGACGTAGTAACGCCCAATCAACTGAGGCAAAGCTGATTCACAAGATCCCAATGAGTGTTCACCCTCCATTCTCTAGTTCCGTATTTTCCTGAAGTAATTTATGTACTGGCTAGCTCATAATCTTCATTATTTAAATAAAATATTTGGAGTTGTGTTTTAGCATTTGGTAAAATGAGGGAAGAGTTAAATACCATGTTTGGTACATATCTTTAGATTATTATTGTTATTCTTTTTTTTTAAAAAAAAAAAATCATTTTCAATCATACATTATCCCAATTAAATGATTTTGCATGTGAACTCATAAATGTTTTCTATATTTTAACCGCACATTCTTCAGCTTTTCACAAAATTTATTCTAAAAAAATCCACATCAAAGACGCCAAAAAATATTTTTTTTCCAAACTATGAATGTCTTATTTCTTTGGCCTTTGATCCAACTTTTTCTCTTGACGATAATGTTACGACTTTGAAAGGAAACTTATTAGTGTTAAACACATTATATCATATGAGGCTAATCTTCACACCGCACGATTTATGACACTTAAGTAAACTATTAGACGTCAATTAAGTACTAAAATGTGGAGACATAAATGTTGGTTTAGTCAAAATTTTCATTATGTTCCTGAAAATATTATTGATTGTGTTCAATTTTTCTGCTACGCGTAAATTCTTTACTTTACTTCAGTGATGATGGTTTCACTATTCGATATTGTTCGTTATTTATTCATATCCCCCACTAACTTATCTACACTCCAAGACGTAAGGGATTTGATGAAAATCATATTTCGAATCAAGATTTTTTTATGTAGAAATGGCAATATTGCAAATCGAATAAAAGCATATGTTTGTGTACGCCATTGGCTTGAAAAATGTGACCTATCAATCCTTCCACAGACATTTATGTATTGTAATTGCAAACAGACGAAGTTATTTATTCCAATTGTACAACGTTATTGTATTTAATTTTTATAGAAAAATTTTAAACATGAAATAATAATAATCAGTGTACAACTTTAACTCTGAATACATATCTGGTCCTAAACGTGGATAAATGATGAGGATTTTTACAAATTCAAATTTATTTTATTAAATAACTTTTACAAAATTGATTTTTCCCTTAAATTTACATTTCAAAAAATCAATAAAAATTAGCAAGCTTTTTTTAGACGAACGGGCTCAATGGCTCATGATCAACTCGCCCTAAAGCGAGCACGAGCTAGCTTGTCGATAGGGTCGATCTTCAGCTCGGTCCATTGAGATCCTTATATAGATAGGGAGGAGGACAAGATAAAAATACCAAGATTAGTCAATTGATTAAATTTCAGTGTATATTATGTCTAGATCATGTTTGGTGAGCAATAGCAGTTCGTACAGATTGTATTAATAATAATATTTTTAGAAGGATTTGCATGATCTAATGTTGTTAATTATACTTTAGCAAACGTCATTAATTATTTTGTCAATATGTATCATAATTATTTTTTAATTCATATGAGAATAGGTCTTTCGAAAATTTGATTATAAATAATGCACAATTCACTGGGTCAACCAATAATATCATCCATTAAACTAAATATAAATATAGTATTTTTTCAAGTGAATTTACGTTGTCAATCTGTTTTAAAAAAAATTCTTTCCCAAAGAAGAACGAGATATAACATTTGATGGAAAAATGCAATCAAGAGCACGAAGGAAAAAACTAAACTCTTGAAATATGTAACTCGATATATAAAGTTCTTACATGATTTTTCGAAAATCATGCATAACAATATCGAACTCTAGAATAGAGTGACATATATAAGCTGTCAATTTTGAACCAATAATAGAGTTTAGAGACCCCCCCCCCCCCCCCCCCCCCAACAGAAAAAAAAAAAAAAAAAAAAAAAAAGGATCAGATCAAGAATGGGTGTGTTATTATTAGGCTAGGCTCTTAAATATATGGGCTTTTAAATTTTTGTAAGTTGGCCCATTGTTAAACGTAAAAACCAAATTATTGATTTTGATTAATTAACACTATTATTGATAATTTTTTCTCAAGTAATAATTCTCTTCTGGTATACAATTTTCGACAAGAAATTTAACAATCCCAAATTAATTTTATTCTTCATGAGCAATTACATTTTATCTATTGAATATTAAGAAGCACACGACCAGTGAAGTCGTTGTAGTATAGTGGTAAGTATTCCCGCCTGTCACGCGGGTGACCCGGGTTCGATCCCCGGCAACGGCGTTCTTTTGTTTTTGTTTTTTGCTTCTTGGGTTGTGGAGATTTTTTCCACAGCAAACCGCCTTAGAATTGGGTCCATAAAAGTGCCTCTTCAGTTCTAAAGTTCAGTGAGATTTTTCTGTCAGCCAGTCTATTATTTTTAGGATTTGGATCGACACAATGGAAACTTCGGATATTAATTAATGTAAGGTAAATTGATTAATGGAGATCCTTGCCCATTGTACTACCAATTCAAAGGATTCTTCGGAAACAGCGATGAAGCAAATGTGAAATTGACGTGCTGATTCTCCAATTATTGCACGAAATCCTAACATTGTCATCCTTACTGCGTCTCTTATTTTCTCTTTTCTCCTTTATAATTACAACAATAGAAAAGAGTTTTGATTAGGAGAAAACTGTTAAAGTTTTAAATGTTTATTTCATATTTATCAATATTTATTTATTAGAAGTTGTAGGTTTGTCCAAGTCTTCAGCAAGTTGTTTATTTGATTTCGTGGCCAAGAACGTGTCAGGTGTGATCCTTTCTTTATGGTTAGTGCTATGTTGTAAAGCCTATTTATAGGCTTTTTCTTTATCAATAAAATAACAGAGTTTACCATTCAAACATCTCTCTTTTATTTTTCTTCTCTCTGTATTTTCCTTCTCTTTGTATCAGTGGTATCAGAGCCGTGCGAGAGAAAGCAAGAGAGAAAGTGTTCCCAAATAGTGAGAGTCTCCAAAATAGCAGCAGCTATTTTCTTCTCCTTCCCAAACCGTGAATCCCCAAAATAGTCCAAAATAGCAGCAACTATTTTCTGCTCATCTGACTTATTTTGGGTGTGAAAGAAACGATGGCTTCATATTCGAACTTTGTGCAGGCGGTTATCCCATGTTTTGATGGTCACTATGACCATTGGAGTATGTTAATGGAGAACTTTCTACGGTCAAAAGAGTATTGGCCGATTGTTGAATCTGGAATTGAAGAACCAGCAACAAATGCAGTCTTGACTGATGTCCAGAAAACAGAGTTGGAAGGGAGAAAGCTAAAAGATTTGAAGGCAAAAAATTATCTTTTTCAGGCAATTGATCGTCCCATCTTGGAAACAATTCTTTGCAAAGAAACTTCCAAGGATATTTGGGATTCCATGAAGAAAAAATATCAAGGCTCTACTAGAGTGAAGCGTGCACAGCTTCAAGCCTTGAGAAGAGATTTTGAGACTCTACAAATGAAGAATGGGGAATCTGTCATCAGCTACTGTGCCATGACTATGGAGATAAGCAACAAAATGAGATTTCATGGTGAGAAGATGGTAGATGTCACCATTGTGGAGAAGATATTGCGTTCCCTGACACCAAAGTTTGATTATGTCGTATGTTCAATTGAAGAATCGAAAGACATAGATGCACTATCTCTTGATGAACTACAGAGCTCTTTGCTGGTCCATGAACAGAAGATGAATCGAAGTACAACTATGGAGGAGCAAGCTTTGAAGGCTTCTTTCTTTACTCATTTCTCAAACACTAGAGGAAGGGGTAGAGGTAGAGGTAGAGGTAGAGGAAGGGGAAGGGGAGATCGAGATCGAGGTAATAGAGATGGCAACAGGCATTTCAGAGTAATTGATGATCAAGGCAGAGGACGAGATCAACATTTTGACAAATCTAAGGTAGAGTGCTTTAGATGTCATAAATTTGGACATTATCGTTCTGAATGTCATACTAGGTTGCCTAATGACAAGGAAAAGGGAGAGCAATCGAATTTTGCCGAAAAGAAGGAAGTGGAAACCCTGTTGATGGCTGTTCAAGAAAATCAGGAACCTGAGTCTGATGTTTGGTATTTGGATACGGGATGCAGTAACCACATGTGTGGAAGTAAGTCTTCTTTTTCTTATTTAAATGAAGGATTTCATTCTACAGTAAGTTTTGGTGATTGTTCCACTGTGAAGGTGATTGGAAAGGGTGATATTGAGATTAGAACCAAGAATGGTTTTGTAGAAACAATTTCTAATGTCCTTTATGTTCCTGACTTGAGGAGCAATTTGTTAAGTGCTGGCCAATTGCAAGAAAAAGGTTATGTAATCACTATTCAGAATGGTGTTTGTGAGATTTATGATCCTACTAGAGGAGCTATTGCTGTTGTGCAAATGAG
>CM032623.1:31632889-31651073 GCA_019097785.1 Fraxinus excelsior
AAAACTAAATGCATGTTTTTCATATGAATTCCGACTATGAATAAGATCGGGTCGTGTTAAACATATATTTCATATATTTTGAAAAATAATATTGAATAAAATTGGATTATTGATAGTCACTAACACGTTAATTACATTAATCAACGCTAGTCGAGAATTGAAACTAGAAGTTAATATGTGGAGTAAAAAATCCATTACATTCATCTCGTATTTGAAAAAACCAACTTTTATTGCTTTCGTAGTTAAATTTAGTGTAAAAATCAACAATTGTTCTCTTTTATTTACACTAAATCGAATTTGATAGATACTATTATACTACAATTAAACATTATTGTTTGTGGGACGATACTTTTAATTCACTACATTATTACTTGTCAATGATCACGTTTGCAGGGTTTTACCAAACAAATTTTTGGCATCGTTTATGGGAAATACCATTTTTAATTCAAGTTTATTAGTTATATTAGATTCGATATTTTCTTTTGTTTTAGGCTATTCATTATACTGCCTAAGTTATTTTTGTTTTGCTTCTTTCAGGTTGTCAAGAGCTTATACAAGATTCTGTTGAGATCGAGCCAGCCCCATTAGATCTTGAGATTGAAAAAACATCCAGATAGCGTAGAAGAGAACAAAGTTAAACAAGTGTAATAGCTAATAATTAGAATCAAATTAGGGATTCCATTCAACAACCACTACCAAATCAACAAATACATATTTCCAACAAGGGTCGAATATTAAACCTTATACCTTAAAACCTAAACAACAACCCAGAGTTAAAAAAAAAAACTCTCTAAGTTAGGGGCGATTTGCCCTTTCTAGCCACAATTTATGGAGCCAAAATTTGGCCAGCTCCAAGCACGAAAACCTCCAGACAATGTTACCAACGGAAAGCCATTACTTTCCTCTTCAATTCCATACCAACAACGTCCCGTAACTCCAAGTATTCCGGTCGGTACAAATCCTCAAAGTTCACAGCCTGAAACACTAAAAATTTCCGGATTCTCCAATTCTGGCCACAATACCGGTCGGAACTCACCACTAACCAATCCCCATCTCCTGGATGACCTCACATATGCTATCAATTGCACCCATAAATCAAGCCAAGCTGTTGAATTTAATCCAGAATTCTGCCCAGTAGTGACGCGAGCAAATTCGTCGGATAAACCTTCACTTTTCGGCGCCGTCATGGAGAACGACAGTGGAGGACTACCAGGGCTCGACTCCCCACCACCCGCAACACCTTTCTTGGCCATGGGTCAAGGTCAATTTCACCCTGATTTCAGTGAATTCATGGACGAAGTTCACGGTTTGTGCAAGAATTTGAAATTGAAGGATACAATGAATTTGACCTATTGTAAATGCTTAATTCGACCAAGCAACATTCATTTGGCATTGATAAGGTCATATGTAAGCAACCAATTGTTGCAAGTAGCAACGAAAATTCTGATTTGGAATTTGCCCCAATTTCTCCACCTTTTAAAGGTGTTAACACTGCAATTGATGATGTTGTTGAGCCTATTAATGTTAACTCACTTCAGAAATCTGCAATTGGGGGTCAAAGGATCACTGGTAACATACCAATTGTCGAGGATGTTGGGTAATTGACTTCCAATTTTATCTCCAAAGCTACGGCCATTGAAACCCCTTCAATTCCTAATCTAGGTGACTACCCTTCCTCAAGTGAAAAGATACCTCCACCAATGAATTCTACTCATGCTACCATAACTCCAGTTTCTGTGCCTCCAGTTAACAATTTGGTTAATCCGACCTCCAATTTTGAGCCCACTTCACGAATTCATCGGCTAACGGATTGTGTTGCCTATGTGGATGCAAGTTCACATTTGAATTGAATACACCAGGCAAAAAATGTTGGGTCCAATTCTATTCCGGGTACTAATTCACGTATTGCACCACTCGCCACGGCACCTCGGCACGTAGAATTCACAGGCGACCTAATATAGTTGTTCCTAATGCTTCGGGTTTAGCTACACCATATGTTCCATCTTCAATTGCTCTTGGAGTTACCCAAGCTCCTCGATCTTATGCCGTACCTCTCAATTGAAAGGAGTCAGAGAAAATCATTTGCGCACGTCCTTCGTGCTCCTGAGGATTCCATACATCGTAGTTTGGTATCTAAGAAACCATATATTCACCATGGTGAGTCTGCAGTATTCTTTGATGAATCAGATGAGCATTTTCTGGTTAAGGCCTATAGGTTTACACTGGTAGGTAAATTTGTGCATCGTAAACCTTCTATGAGTAAGGTACGTGAAAATTTTTATGCGTTTTCATTTTTTTGGTGATTACGAAATTGGACTTATCGATGATGCACACATTATTATTCATATAGCTCACGAGGATGATTATTCACGATTATTTCTCGAACCCACTTGGTATATTGATGGTTGTCATATGCGTGTTTTTAAATGGACTCCTAGTTTTAGCCTACAGTATGAGGTTCCTATTGCTCCTGTTTGGGAGTAATTTCCTTTGCTTCCCATTCATTTTCAAGCTAAGAGTGCACTGTTCACTATAGCTAAGGCTATTGGGCTTCCACTTCGTATTGACGAAGCAACCTTATAAGAGGATATTGGCAGCCTGTTGTATATGATAAGGTACCAGATTTTTGCTTTCGTTGCAGACATTTTGGCCATTCGGATGAGAAGTGTTCTAGTGGTTCCCATCCTGCTCCAACTTCTGCGGCCCCAAGTGTTGTTGACCCGAATTATAGGCCTAATCCAGTTTTAGGAAAGGATAAGGGCAAGGGTAAGGATGTCATGACCACACCACGACAGTGATGGATACTTATTAAGAGAAATCAAAGGAGACAAGTTGATACTTTAGATGAGATCTCCCAGTCCATCCCTCAGATTGTTCCTATTTTAGCCACCAGTGGTTACACCACTAGTGTTGCTTTATCGTAGACATGTGCTACACATATGGCTCCTACTTATTCTACTCATCCTTCTATCATTAGCACTACTGCTACACAGACTACGACTTCTTTGCCACTAGACCATCCTACAGATGCTCCTCACAGGGTTGTTCCTTAGAGTTCACCAACTGTGCATCTATGACAATTATTTCTTCATATTTTGACCCTATCTTGAGGGATGTGCTTGAGAGGCCGCATGGCTTTAGTAGTATGGATATGTCTGTTGCACATCGTCAGCAGAATATGGAGGCTCCTTTATTATAGAACAATTGGATTCATGGCGTTTTCCTCAGGTCAAAGTGCATCAGCAGGGTCCTTTTCGTAGATCTTCTTCTGATGACTTAATGGGTCTGGCTGGTAGGACAGAGGATGATGGATTTGTCCCAATGAGTCGGAAGAAACATTCAAAAGTTACTAATAATTCATTGCCCAGGATGATGACCAGGAGTCATTCACAGGATACCTCTTTACGTACTTCTAGATGAGTGCCATCATTTGGAATGTGAGAGGTGTAGCTAGTGTAGCTACTCGCAGATGCCTAAGAAAACTTATTCAGTTTCATCAGGTTTATATTTTGGTTATTCTAGAACTTATGGTTCTGGAGAGGAGGTTTGACTTTGTTCGTCATTATCTGTATTTCGACATTGGGTTCAGAATGAATCGAATAAGATTAGGATTTTCTGGAATGTGGGTACTACCGTTACTGTTATTGATTATCATACCCAGTTCTTACATGTCAGAGTTGTAGATCCCAGACTAGCACGACCTATTTACTTGACTTCTGTCTATGCTCCTTGTCATGCCCATGTTAGGAGGGAATTGTGGATGGGTCTTCACCACATTTCTCTCTCTATGGATGATCATTGGCTTGTTGGATGTGACTTTAATGTCATTACACATGTTGGTGAGCATACTGGCCATAGTCATCACGATCGTGGTTCAACTGATTTCTCAAATATGATGTTGGACTGTGGCTTAGAGGACGCTGGTTTTTCTGGGTCTCAGTTTACCTGGACGAATGGCAGGGTCGATAAAAGATTGGATAGAGTCTTGATTAACTCTTTAGCTGTAGACTTTTGTAGATAGCTTACTGTGACTCATCTTAATCGTACCTCATCTGATCACTCACCTCTACTTTTAAAGTGGATTTTTTATGATGATTTAGGTCCTAGACCATTTAGATTCCTTAATGTGTGGACCAAACATCATGACTTCTTAGCCTTTGTTACTCAAAAATGGCCACTTCCTACTCATCTTACAGGAATGGCTGCCCTTTGGGAGAAGTTTTTTAGACTGAAGCAAGGACTAAGGTGGTGGAATCGGCGGGTATTTGGTGATGTGTTCCAAAGAGTTAGAGATACCGAAGAGAGGGTTAACCAGACAGAGATAGATTTTGAGGTTGATCCTACATCGGAGCATCGTGACTTACTCCATCATGCACAGGCTGATTTGAACCGTACCTTAGCTATTGAGGAAGGTTTTTAGAAGCAAAAGGCCGGCTCTCATTGGGTATGTGAGACAGATCGCAACACCAGATATTTTTATTCACTGGTACAGGGACGACGGATCAGAGCTCGTATCAGGACCATCACGAATCAGGCAGGGGAAGTTCTTACTACTCCAGCTAATATTCAGAGCTCAGCTATCTCTTTTTGCCAGGAATTATTATCCGCCCCTTCATAGCCTCTAGAGCATATTTGTCCTGATATAGTACCGAGGATACTGACGGAGGCAACAATATCGCACTGAATCGATTTCCTTTGATTGATGAGGTACGTGAGGCTATTTTTAGTATTGATGCTAATAGTACTGTGGGCCAAGATGGATTTTCATCATTATTCTACCAACACTGTCGGGATATTATCAAGGATGATCTATACGGTGCGGTCATTGATTTCTTTGAGAGTGGTCATTTACCAAAAGGATTTGTTGCTACGTCTATTGTTTTGCTTCTGAAGAAGGAGAATGCTTGCAGATGGACGAATTACCGCCCTATTAGCCTGGGTACGGTGTTCAATAAGCTTATTATAAAGTTGGTGAACAATAGACTGAGCTCATTTCTATCTTCTATTATTTCCTCAGCAGAGTGGATTTGTCCCCGGTCGATTTATTAGGGACAATGTCTTGTTAACCCAGGAGCTTCTACACACGTTGGATAATAAAATGCATGGAGGGAATGTTATGATCAAGCTTGACATGGCTAAAGCATATGATCATATGGATTGGGGATTCATTTATTCTATACTTGAGGCTTTTAGTTTGGACCAGCTGTGGATTGATCGGATTAGACGTTGTATATCGGAATGTTGATTCTCAGTGCTTCTAAATAGGCGACCATGTGGTTTCTTTTCTTCATCGCAGGGACTTAGACAAGGAGATCATATCTCTCCATCCTTATTTATTATTGCTTCGAATTACTTTTCTCGATTTCTTACTCGGAGGTTTCAGACTTATCCTAGTATACAGTATCGTCATGGTGGTAGTACTCTTGTCTCCCATCTTCCTTTTGCTGATGATATAATTATATTTACCAATGGACAGAAGAAGTCTATTAGAAAGGTCATCTATTGTCTAGAGGGTCTCTAGCCAACTGGTGAATAAAGATAAAAGTGGTTTTATATTGCCAAGGCAGGCATCTAATATTCAAATACGGAGGCTAGTGTCATTGACTGGATTTTCACATCAACGATAGCCATTCACATATTTGGGTGTCCCTTTGTTTAAAGCGGCTAAGAGGAGCTTTCTTTATGATGACCTCATTATGAAGGTTAGGAGTAAGATTTCTGGATGGGCTTCCCGCCTTCTTTCTCTTGGTGATAGGATTACTCTATTGAGGTATGTTCTTTCCTCTATATCACTATATCTATTCCAAATTATGCAACCTCCTAAGGTCATTCTGAAAACGTTGGAGAGTATATTTGCATAATTTTTATGGGATACTAAGGATCATGCATATCGTCTACATTGGTAGAATTGGAAGGCGATTTGCCTTCCTATTGACGAGGGAGGCCTGGGATTTAGGCGATTACAGGATACGGTAGGCACATTTTCATTGAAGCTATGGTGGTTGTTCAGGTCTCAAAGTTCTCTTTGGGCTCAGTTTCTACTAGGCAAATATTGTAGAAGGACACATCCATCGCTTGCAACAGTTCCTCACTCGGCATCTCCTATTTGGAAGAGACTGAAGAGATTTGAACTATGTGCCAAGACACACATTGCTTGGCGCCTTGGGATATGATAGATCTTCTTTTGGCATGATTGTTGGATGTGTGATTCTATATTGGCATCCAATTTCCCACACAGACAGTACACATCTGCGAGGATTCAGGACTTTTTCGAGGAGACTGGATGGGATTTTGGGCGATTGTTACAAGCGTTTCCATCAGCTATGGCAAAGCAAATTGCTACCATCCCACTATGTCTTGATGCATCGGATCACATTTTGGGGGGGGCACATCAGATGGTAGATTTACCACTAAATCAGCGTGGCAGCTGATCCGCGCTAGTAGACAAGTGCAGGATTCATTTCGCCTAGTATGGAGCCCTATCATACCTCCTACCGTTTCATTCTTCTATTGGAGACTATGGTAGGACTTAATATCATTTGATGTCATTATTCAGAGGAGGATAGGCAGCCATCTTGCCTCTCGTTGTCAGTGTTGTTCAGAGATTGAGACTATCACTCATATTTTTACTGGTAACAGCATTTCAGATCATGTTTGGCAACATTTTGGGGCTTTATTTCAGATTACCATGAGTGCAAGAGAGAGTGTCAGATAGAGATTTCTGAGATGGAGGTAATCTGGACAGTTTGCTAGGATCGGGCACATTCGTATCATTATTCCTCTATTGATTTTCTGGTTTCTTTGGATCGAGAGAAATTATGCTAAACACAGGGACATATATGTATAAGCTCGAGATGGATCATCTGGAGAGTATATCGTATGGTATCATTCCTCCATATTGGTGGATTATTCCGACCGCTACATTGGCATGATGACATGCAGCTTGCTCCACTTTTTGGTATTTCTTTAACTTTGCTTTCATCTCCTCTTCCTACTATGGGGTGCACTCCATTAGTTGGATCTGTCAAGATCAACACCGATGGTTGCGTCAAGGATGGGTTTGCGAGTGGGGGACGCATCATCAGGGATCATGCAGGAAACTGTATTAGGGCATTCTCGACTTCGTATGGACAGTGTATGATACTAGAGGCAGAACTTAGGGCCATTCGTGATAGGATACTACTGGTTAGTGGTTTATCATATATTTGGGTTGAGGCAGACTCGACTGTGGCATTCACTGCATCACCAGAGGTGGCGGACCATGGCATATCCAGGGGATACTCAGACATATTGTAAATATTATTTCCTTTGACAAAGATGTAGTTTCCCACATCTTCAGGGAGGGGAACCAAGTTGCAGATGCTCTTGCTTCCGAGGGTTGGCATCATCATAGATACCAGGAATATGGACCAACCGACCTACCACGACATATCAGAGCGCTTGTTCAGATTGACCGATATGGTTTTCCCAGCTTTAGAGTGATAGTATTTGAATTTTTCTTTTACTATTATTTTTGTTTACAATTGTGCTTTTTGTAAGGGATTTATTACTCCTCTTTTATTGCTTCCTATTATTCTTTACTTTCACTGTAAAGGAAGTGGTACTTCATCATTTATTGATGTTCTTGATATCATTTGTAACCACGGTATTCCTCCGCCACAAGTGAGGACATATTAATAAAATATCGAAGGTACCACCCTCCTTCCACCAAAAAAAAACAAGGGTCGAATATTAGTTGAGGATTATATGAATCCAATGCCTACAACCTCTGATTACATTTAATCCGATGTTATAAATCTCTTCCAGAATTACCATGACATCAAATTCTTCGGGAAAGTTACATAAAATCTACATGAACATATTCAAACATTTTCGATGTGCGAATTCATCAGCCATGAGGGAATGTCATTAGATTCCTTTTAAATGCACTTCATACCTTGAAGGAAGGCATAAGAGAATGGCTCCATTCATTACCAGTCGAAATATCATATCGTGGGATGACATAGTATAAAAACTCACTATAAAGTTCTTCTCAACATCTCGAGTCCATTAAATTAGAAATTAATTTGATACTTTCAAATAAAGGAAACTCGAGACATATCTAGAAACATGTGAGAGGTTCAAGAACTCGTTTAAGAAGTGTCCAAATCTTGACATGCCTAAGCGGGCACATGTATATCTCTTCTATTATGAACTATGCCCACAATATCGCAATATGGCATATACTTCAGTGGGTGGTTCAGTTATAAAGATGGAGATGAATGATGCCTACAAGCTTCATGAGAGGATTATTGAAAATCCGGCTAATTGGCCGACTGATTGAGACTTTCCAAAGAAAGCAGTCGGTGTGCAAATATCAACACAATGACAACATTAGCAACACAGATGGAAGCAATAACAAAGAAACTATACAATTTATCTTAGTCTGTGAATATGGTACACCTGTCAACCCCAAGTTTGTGTAGGTTGTAGGGTACATCATATCACTGCTAGTTGTCCTTTAGCTTCCATCTACTTGGTTCGGCCTGCAAAAGTGAGTTATGCACAAAATTTCTAGAGGCAACAAAACAACCCCTACCCCAACAACTATCATTCGGGTTTAAACACATATCCAAATTTCTCGTAGGTGTTAAATCAGGATCAAGGATATCAAAATAGGGGCAATCCACTAGACAATCAACAACAACAAAATAAAAGGTTATCCTTGGAGGATCTACTTGTTAAGTATATCGCCAAGACTAAAATTGTAATCCTAAATCTGTAGGCCACTATCCAAAACTTAGAAAATCAGGTTGGGCAGATCACAGCTATATTGTCCAACAGACTATAGGGTACCTAACCTAGCAACACAGAGAAGAACCCACGGGAAAAGCTATTGGCTATCGAGTAATAGAGTGAGACATGGACTACTCATTAGGGATCAAATTTTTTCCATGTGAATGAACTTATGTGCCACCTATTCCATTTTCTCAAAGGTTGCGAAAGCAGTCAAAAGAAGAACAAGGTTAGGCAATCAAAACTAAGGGTAGTGTTCACTTGTCAGAGATTAGTGCAAGAAGGGAAGAACAAATAGATCAGCCAAAATCAGCAAAACAGATGAATCAACAAAAGCTTTCAAACCATCCACAGGTTAAAGCAATCATCCCTGTCAATATACTTCCACCTTCAGTCCCGTTTTCTCAAAGGTTGCAAAATACCAATTTAGAGAGGGAGTACTTAAAATTCTCAGAGATTCCCAAAAAGCTGCATGTCAACATTCTTTTCATAGACACAATTCTTCGAATTCCAAACTATTCAAAGTTTCTAAAAGAGACGTTGACTAAAAAAAGTTGTTGAGCATAAGATAGTTGTATTATCTGAAGAATGCAGTGCAATCATGCAACACATGTTCCCGCCTAAATTGAAAGATTCAGGGAGTTTTAGTCTACCTTGCAGGAACCTTGAATTACATAAATATTTTGATTGATTTTGGAGCAAGTATTAATCCAATAAATCTACCTATTTACAGGAAACTAGGATTGAGAGTTCCAAAAACAACTTTAATTATCCTGAAACTGGTGGACAAGACACTGAAACACTCTTATGAAGTGGTTGAAGACATGCTCATCAAGGTTGTAGACTTTATTTTTCCAGCTGATTTCATCATTCTTGACATAGAAAAAGCACATCAACTGCTAGTCTTCTTGAGAAGGCTATTCCTATCAACTAGTTGTGTCTTGCTAGATTTTGAAAGAAATGGGCTCATCTTGAGAGTAGAAGAAAAGCAGCAAAGTTTCACCTCGAACACTCCACTCCGATAACTATCATATCTTGAGAATTTTAAAAATGTGAAAAGGAAAGAAAAAGATGACTATACAAGTCATCACTGCAAAAAGGGCGTTGATAGATTGGTGGGAACAAGAAAGGATCAGTCTCGGAACTTTCAGGTGTGGACAATAAAGGATGAGGCTTGCTTGATAGAAAATTCCATTTTCAAGCCACCTTAAATAGCCAAAACAACAAAGTCAAGCTAAGGACTATAAACAAAGCGCTTATTGGGAAGAAATCCAATCTTCATTCTCTTTTATTTATTATGCTTTCTAGATATCGGATATGTAGTTTAACCTTTTTTTTTTTATCAAGTATCACCATTCATATTTCGTTTCTCCTTTGGCTCTTGATTTATTGTTGGTTATTGAGATGTTTGGGCTAGGTATTACTTGTTCCATGTTATTTAATCCTTAATGTTTGATATTTCCTCATTTTATAGGATGTTTGATATTTTGGAACACTTAAACCAACATTGACCAAGAGGATAACGTGATCAAGCAACTATCTAGCTCTTTCACTTCATACCATCTTAGTCACCACCTCCGACTAAATTCGGGAGTACATTTTTCCTTTTCTTCCCCGTCCCTTATATGTTTACTTATGTTTTGAGATATTGAGGACAATGTCCACTTTAAATCGGGTGTGAAAAACATTGAGTTTTTACTTTTTGTGTGTTGTGTGTTTATTGCTTTATTATGAGAAAAATAAAAAAATAAAAACTTTAGAAAATAAGAGAAATGCTTTCTTTTATGTTTATTTTATTTTATTTTTTGTGTGGGTCAGATAGCCTTGTCAGTAATTATGTATTATTAGAATTATGTATTAGGTTAAGAATTACGGAAATATTATATGTTGAGTTGATTAATACTTGTTTTATAGGAAACTTGAGTTTCATTGTGCACGACACTTATGTTTTACATTTTAAGTTATGAATTGGGTCATATTATGAGGAAAATTGAACATAATTAATTTAAACACGGAATATCATGAATATATATACACCCATAAACCATCTTTAGGATAGTTTGAAGATGATTGAATTGATAGAAGGATCGTTGAGATATGTAAGGATTCTATACTTGAAAATTGTTATGTAGATTGTCCAAGACCGGTGAGACGAATATTAGGCGAAAGTCTTAAATTAGGGATTGGTTTTGAAAACTAAGTATTTAATAAGGGGTATTGCAATAATTAAGTATGAAAAAGGGAAAAAGCTACAATGTTGCGAAGCTACTCTAAAAGATCCAATGATGACACTTATTGAAAAATCCAAAAGAAAAGTAGAAAAGGGATCAACCTAGTGCATGAAATAGAATACTTACAGAATAATTAGAAAAAAAGTAAGTGCATAAAACAGAAGACACACTACATACTTTGATTAACCCTGAACACTTAGTTGAAAGAGCTAAACCTTTGATAAAAAGCAAGTAATTTAGTTTAGTTTTAAAGGTTGAAATGGTAAAAAATATAGAAGAATTCTTACCTGTTGAAGTGTTAACTCGTATGGGTGAAGTCTATTCAAACTAAAAAGGGACAAGACTAGAATTAGGTAAACTGCAACTTAAATACGTACTTCGCGTAAAGAGAGTGAAAAATATAAGTTTAGAGGTGTGTATCTCAGGGTTAATACCCTAAATAGTCACTGAACTTTGCCAAAAGTTCTCATGAGATCACTGAACTTCAAAACTTCCTTAATTAGTCACTAAACTTTGCATAAAGTTCCTAGGAGGTCACTGAACTTTAAAACTACCATAAATAGTCATTGAACTTTTCCAAAACTTTCCTAAATAGTCACTCAACTTTACAAAAAGTTCCTTGGGGGTCATTGAATTATTGATGTATGAGGTCCCAATTTGCAAAGTTCGGTGACCTCCTAAGAAGTTTTAGCAAAGTTCAATGACTATTTATGGTAGTTTTGAAGTTTAGTGACCTCCTAAGAACTTTTTGCAAAGTTCAGTGACTAATTAGGAAAGTTTTGAAGTTCAGTGACCTCTTGGAAACTTTTGGCAAAGTTGAGTGACTAATTAAGACTCGTTTCATTGATTTAATACAATTCGTTAATTTACATTGTTATTTGTTATAAGATTGAGTTCATTATAAACAAAAACTCTCTCCCCCATCGTTATACGAAACATAAATTGTTGAATTGCACATTTTTCGTGGGATCGATCGTTACTTCCATTGCTACATTAGTTTTAGAGGTTTAAGGACTATTTTTGGGTGCCTACGACAGCACACCACATATCATTTAATCGATCACAAGATTTCACGAAGGTTCACTCCCATTTACTTGTTAGGAGAATTTTAGGAATTGAAATGAAAGACTTAGGACATGCTAGGAGAATTTTAGGAATTGATATTAAAAGAAATAGATCACAGCAATCTCTTCTTTTGACTTAATCAACTATGTGAAAAATGTGTTATCTAAATTTACTATGCATGATTTTAACCCTATTACTTTGCCTCTTGCTTGTTATTTTAAATTAAGTAAAGAACAATGTTCACAAGATGAATCTGATATTACATACATGCAAAAGGTGCTTTATGCTAATGTTGTTGAATCTGTTATGCATACTATAGTGTGTAATCGTCCTATTGTTACACATGCTATTAGCATTTTGAGTAGATTTATGGAAAACCCTGGTCCTGAACATTGGATTCATTAAAATGGATTTTAAGATACCTAAAAGGTTCTACTGACTTAGGATTGTATTTTAAATATTGTAAAGAGGGTGTTGTGTTGAAAGGGTGTGTGGGTTCTGATTATGCTAATAATTAGGACAATAGGAAATCAACAACAGCATATGTGTTTACTTTTTGTGGTACTTGCATTAGTTGGAAGTCTCAATTACAGTTTATTGTTGCTTTATCTACTACTGAAGCTAAATATGTAGCCGCTACTGAAGCTATAAAAGAGTCTTTGTGGCTTAAAGGCTTATTGTGTGAACTAAATGAATTCCATGACTCTATTGTGGTTTATTATGATAGTCAAAGTGCCATATATTTGTGTAAAAATCTCGTGTTTCATTATAGGACCAAACACATAATGTTAGGTTACATTTCATTAGAGATATAGTTCATAAAGAATTTATTTTGCTTGAGAAAATTCCTACACAATTCAATCCCGTGGATATGGGAACAAAGGTACTACCTCTTTCCAAGTTTAAATCACGTTTAAACATCCTAAGTATTGATATTGGATAACTTTGTGTTTTTTGCAGGTACTAACCTTCTTTGATGTTGATGTTATTAAACACTAATATGTTGATGGTTTATGACATTGGCATCAAGGGGAGATTTGTAGGATTGATGCCATTTTAGTCATTTGAATACAAGAAATTGGGCAATGATGAAACCATTGGGCTTGGCCTATATTACTGGAAAAGGATTAAATGACCATTGCCCGATAACTCAAAGCAACTGGTCCAAAATACTAGCCCAAATCTGATACCCATTTGATCTGCTCTGGCCCAGTTGATAAATAGGCTGACTGGGTTCTCTTACCTTGGGCTCTTATATACTAGATTTAGCTTCAATTGCTTAAGGCAGATTCCATTCTTTTCCTCTCATGTCTTCTGGAAGTCTCTAGCGATTCCTGTTCTTCGAGTTTTTCGTGTTCTCATCTCTTTTTCTTAGTGATTCTTGAGATAGATTTTAACTCCAGGTTTTAGTCATTTAATCTTTGTGATTACTTGCCTTTGTGGTTGGTTGCGAGAGAGAGAGAGAGAGGCTGTCCAGTTTTGGCTTCTAATTTGTCTTTGAGTCATTGAGTAACCAGTGTAGTTTAGATTAGGGATTTGGGTGTTTGTGGTTGTTGCTTTGTACAGAAGAGGACAATGATTTGTTCTAAGTCCATTGATTAATTGATTCAACTTTGTGTTGATTTCTTGTTCGATATTCTTTGTGAATATATGATTGCTTGCGTTGATTATTGAGGCTCTACATCTTACACTATTCCCTATATATTATATTAATGTAGGACAGCTTTTGAGCTTTAATTCAAAAAGAGTTGAATTGGATGAGATATGTTTTGTCTTATTCGACTTCTTTTTTATAGAGAATCGATTTGTTCTTTGTAAAATATTAAATTATGGCTATATCCATTCTATTGCTATGAGAATGACATCGAACTCGAGCACATAACATTAGAATTCGAATATTTTCAACAATTGTAGTAAATGTAGTCTAGGTTATTTGAATGAATCATTTAGTAATTACGAGAATAAAATCTATTGCAAAATGATAGTTCGTCTTACTCGACTATATTTTTTTATCGAGAAATCATTTGATTCATGTAATCAAATTAATTCATGTTCACCTCTGATTGTGAACAAGACTCCACAAAATTTAAATATTTTCAACTATTAGTTAATATTGTCCAGGTAATTACGATAATACTGAATGCATCCTTTATTCATTATGAGAATAGAAAATGTTGCATTTAATGACATTTTCGAGATATATGAGAAATTTCAACTTCATTTTTGCACTTTTTATTGTGAGCAGGGTATCAAAGTGTACACTTGAAGTCAGTTCGGCTCACTTGGAAAGTCGAGCTCAACTAACTGGTCAAAGACCCGAGCATGGGCCGGCTCGTTGACCAAAGGGCTAGGCCCTACTTGGCCCGTGGGCTCTTCCATAAAGTGCTGAATCTGACCAACTCACAAGCATTTCGATTTTTTTTTTAATAGAAAAACAAAATTTTATAGAACATTATTTAAAAAAAAAATTTCAAATACAGGTAAAAATTATTGTAACTATACATAATTATATTGGGCTTAAATAGTGGATGAATTTGGAAGGGAGAACAATTTGGCCTCAAAAATGAAATTGGAGTGAATATATGCCATGCGTGCGCAAGGCATCTTATTTGGAAACCCGAGACCAATTTGCATGAACCATGTGTGCGCATGGCTCATAACCATTACACGCACGTTAGTAATCTAATTTCTTGGTGGCTTTTCACGGAAAATAATGTCTTTTCATGAAAGTTTGGCACCGATTCGTGCAGTATGAATGAAAAACTATAAATATATGATAGTTTTTTTTTCCCCCATTTTATGCCATACTTGAATGCATAAAAATCAGATTTCCATTCTTCATTCAAAGAAAATTTATGAGAATTCTTCATTTGTATTCGTGTTCCTTAAAGAGCTTTTCACTTCATTACTTTGTGCAAAACTCTTAAAGGCTTATCATATCCTCTAAACTATTTGCCAAAAATCTTAAAAACAATTCAAGAAGAGACAAATATCATTTTTAGGAAAACGTGTTATATAAGTGTTTCGAGCTTTATTTGGGTTTTCTTCATTTTTGTTCGTGATTCCATTCTCTATCTATTCCTCTTCAATATTTTTAACAATCTATAAATGATATCCTACTATAATGGAGATAGAAACAACTTTGACAACTACCAAGTTGATGAACCAAGGCTTTTTCACTTGGATAGGCCCGACGGAACAAACTTTACCCATGGCATGGCAAACTAAATTTGTGTTGATGGCATTGATGATTTTTATGTTCTCGATCCAAATCTTTCACAAATTTCTGAACCATCCAATGAAAATTATGAAGAATTACGGGTCGAACGAAAGAAAATACAAGATTGTACAATCTCTACATCAACACCACTTCGGCTAATGAAATATGGGAAGTACTTGAGAGCAAATACAAATCCAAGGAGGAAGGTATCAAGAAATTTTTAATTTCAAAGTACTTTGATTTTAAGATATTAGATAACATTCCATTGTTACCTCAAGTATATGAACTAAAGTGATAAGTTGAAGGCGGTGAAAATTGAACTTTTTGAATATTTTCAAGTTGAAACAATCATTACTAATTTGCCTCAACTTGAAAAAGTTATAGGAAGAAAATTATTAGCAACTCAGAAAGATTTTCGTTGGAACATATACAAAAAATATCATTGCATCAAGGAAAAATCAAGGAAATAAGATAAGAATGAAAATTCTTATGGTGACACTTCTAAAGCCAATGTCGTGGACAAAACTGATCACTCAAACAAATACAAAAAGAAGAGAGCCTTTTGGTCCTAAAAAGGGGATCAAGGGAAGTTCAAAAAGAAAGTCCAAAGGACCTTTGTTATGTTTGTGAAAAATTGAGACACTATGCAAGAGATTGCAGGCATAAAAAATAATCAAAGGAGGATATTGTGAAATATGTAGAAGATAGTGTTGCTACATTGAGCAAAATCAATGCAATTCAAAGCAAAGTTTTAGGTTGGTGTCACAACAATTCATATTTATTATGATAAGTCACTTTTTAAAATTTATCATGATGTTGTTGTTGGACGAGATTCAAATGGGAAATGAAAGACGCTCTAAGGTAATTGGCAAAGGAAAGATCGATAATCTTCTCTTCGGGGGGAAAAAAGATAATGTTCGTGAAATTTCGCAAGTGTACGGATCATGACAAGTAATAAAGTGAATTTATTAAATCCGAATATTGTCCCAGAGAGATTTCTAACTACTATAAAATTTTAAAATAATCTAGTTTCAATTTAAATTAAAATGGTAACTAATGATCAAATCAAATTGGGGGATTATTAAAAATGGTCCGTCAACTTTTAAAAATTTTGGTTTTTGTTAAAAAGTCAATTTTACCCTTAATGAAATAGGTATTATATTGCAAAATTAGTCCTCATACTTAGAATAGTTTTATTTTTTCTATTTCTATTCTTTTTCACTATATATTTCATCCGAATCTGATTTTTCTTCAAAAATCTCTTCATCAGTTTCTATTTCTTCAAAGTTGACTTCTTCACATTCATCTCTAATTTGTTCAAAATTGGTAATTAGTACTCTAACTTTCTTTTTTGGGCATTCAGTGCTTATATATCCTTCTTCATTACAATTTCAACATTTATATCGTTTTTTATCTAATAGTTTTTTATTATAAGATTTATATTTTCTTTTGAAATATTTCCTTTTTGGTTTAAAATATTTTCTTTTAAACTTTTTATATTTTTTATGTTTTATGTTTTATTTTTCCTTTTCTATAATCATAACATCCCCAATTTCCTAGTACTTCAGTGTCTTGACAACAAATTCTATCTTGTACAAATCCTGATTGTCTATAAACCATTTGATTGCTACATATTAAACTTATTTCATCTTTTATAGTTCTTATTATAAGTCCTAAAGTATAGGCTTCTGCATTTCTCCCAATTTGTCTTTCTCTAATCTTATTTTGAAAATAATTATTCCATGGTGGTGGTAATTTTCTAATAAAAACATCTTTATAATAATCTTTATCTACTCTATTTCCATACATTATAATAATATTTACTATATTCACTGCAATATTCATTAAAATAACACATATTACAAATTTGTAAATGTTCTATTCTATTCTTAGCATCTTCTATTTCTTTTGCTTTAGCTCCAGTGCTTTCATTTACCCAATATTCTCCTGCAAATTCTCTATAAATTCTTGTAGCAACTCTATTTATTCCTTCATTTATGGTAATTCCGAATCCTGCTTCAATACTATCTTTCTAAATTCCTTTTGTTGTATCTTCTAATCCTCCATACCAATTAGCTACATTTCCTTTGAAAGTTGCTAATAAATATTCAGTTCTATTTTTATTATCGGTATTACTTCGATTATAATTAAAGTGTGCTATCATATTAGTACTCCATTCATTAATAGCTTTTCTAACAGCTAATTCACAATCTAAATATAAATATGATCCTTTAATTTTCATTTGTCCAGATTCTCTTAATACTAGTTTAAATTGATCTCTATACATTTTATCTTTTCTAATTTTAAAATCAACTTTAGTATTAATATATCTTCTAGGATCTATTTCAGCTTCATATCTAGCTGTACTACTTTGTCCAGCTTCTCCAAAATCTTCTTCTTTAATTCCTCGTGGTCCTCCTGTTCTTCCAACCATATGATTTTTAGTTATTTCTTCAAAAATCTTTAAATCTTCTAAATCGAATATTAGGTTTTCAATTTCTTCATTCATTATTCTTTAATAATTAATTTTTCTTCTCTTTTTTCTTCTTTTTTGGTAAGATTTTCTTCTTGTTTTCTAATATCGATTAATAATCTTTCTATATCATCTTTTAATCCTTCATCAGGTTCTATTAGTTCTTCATACTTTTCAATTTTCTTTCTTACTTTTTTAAGTTCTTCAGTATAATCTGGTTTAAAAAGCTTTTCTTTATTTAGATTTTCTATTATTTTATTTAAAAGATTTTCTATTCTTAAGAAATTATTTTGTAATTTTTCTTTTACCTCTTCATAACTTATTTCAACTCTAGTAATTTTTCTTCAATTATTTTTATACCTTTTTCAATTAAATTAATTTTATCATTCATACTCATCCTCTAAATTTTTTACAAGGTGG